>JAOWBW010000192.1:1116872-1659830 GCA_026119855.1 Campanula takesimana | reverse complement strand
GACTTGATATGAGCCTGTCCTTGCTCTAAGTTTTCTTGCCCCTGCTGTAAAGAATGAAGAATGGAAAGTACCTCGCTCAAATCAGGAGCAGAAGGAGGAGGCGCAGGGGAAGAGAGTGGCGCATCATCTTGAAGGGGCGCAGAATCTTGAAGGGGCGCAGAAGGAGATGGAGGCGCAGGAGGAGGTGAATGAGTAGGAGACTCAAATTCATCTTCGGTTTCAATCTCAACAGTTTCAACAACAACTGTTTCAACATCAATAGTTTCTGTTGAGATCGGATCTGGTCCAGGTGGAGGCGCAACTGGAGAAGGAGTGCGCTGAGGGATGGTCTCTTGCTCCCCCTGAACGGGTTCCTCATGTCTGAAATGTCATCACCGAAGAAATCAGAGAGGAGTTGTACCCTTGACATATTGGAAGGTTGAAATTTGAATGAGGGCGCACGAGGAGTGGGGCGCGTTGAGAAGGAGCGCGCTGGGAAGGCGCGGAAACAGAAGGCCCTTTCTCAATATCTGCGCTTGATCCGGCGCCTTTCATGCGCTCAACTTTTCTGACTCAGCAGCTTGTTTGGCTAGAAAATCTTCATCTCTTTTTCGTTGAGCCTCAAGCCTGCTGGCTTCCTGCGCTAGCCTCAGATCTCGCTCATCATCAGTTTCAAACCTAGTGCGTTTGACAGGCGCAGGAGTAGGGTCATCAACTACCCGTTTGCCTTTGCTTTTATCTGCGCCTGGCACGGGATCTGCGCTTGATCTAGCGCTTGCCTTCACTTGCACTCTTTAATAATGGTGCGCTTTTAAGGACTGGCGCATTATCGGACTCTGTGTCTTCATCCACTAAGCCTTCAACAGTCTTGATTGGATTCCTTTTGCGCGCTTTGTGGCTTCTTCCTGCGCTTCTTGAGGTCCAAACTAGCTTTACCAAACATTGGAACATCGTTGATCTTGTACTCCGGATTCTCATTCAAAAACTTAACTAACTCAGGGTAAGTTAGAAAAAGTTTTGTGAGAATAAGGCAGTGTGAGCGGAATCGGGTCTTTCCATCACTTTTATTCTTCACAAATTTATCAATTTGCTCGCGCAGAGTCTTGAACAGAATGTGAGGCCAGTGGAAGCTTCTCCTTGGCCATGATCGCAGCTGTGTATTCCCATTGTTCAACCGTGAATCGGTTCACGTTCCCAGTTTTGAACACTATAGAAGTTCCCACCAAATGCGCGATGTGAGTCAAGAGTTCTCCACCATCTCGAATTTCGGTGTTTTTGATATTGTTTTTGAAGCGTTGGAATATTTAGAAGTGAGGCAGCCATCTTGTTCTGATCATCAACAGAGTAAGTCATCGGGCGCCCAATAATGCGATCTTCACCGGTAGATGGAAAACCGAGCAAGTGTCGAATCACAGATGAAGAAATATGCACGTCAATATTTTGAACGCGCGCCTCAATCCGGTAGTGGGTGCGCCCATTTACATCAATTTCCACTAGAACAGCAGTGGAAAAGAACTCATCCACGAGGAGCGCAGAGAAGAAATCTTGGTCCATGGTGAATAAAGGGAGCAGACCAGCGACGCGCAGAGTCTCTATTATTTCTCTTCCCATCACTTCACCAGATAACTCTAATAGATCAAGAGTTTCTTCAAGTTTGAAATTTGCAAGGTCCTGAAAAAATGATTGATGTTAGAAGTGATATAGGCGCATAGAACATAAAATGATCAAAGTAACATAGGCGCATGAAATATATAGGCGCATAATTGAATCAGGCGCACAAAATCATAGAGAATCAAGGCGCATGATTGAATTAGGCGCATGAAATATTAAAGGCGCATAGAGTTACAAGGCGCATAATATGGTTCTATGTGAATACTAAGGAAAAATTAAAACAACGAAATTTGACTAAGTACGAAGTTAGGCGCATAAGGTTTTTTAGGCGCAGAATGATTTAAGCGCATATACAAGTAGAGGCGCATAAGGCATTCAGGCGCATAAAAAATAGGCGCATAAAGAAGTACATAGGCGCATAGCGTGAAAATTTTTACTTAGTAAGAAAAACAAACAACAAGCATTCAAATGAAAGAAATGAAAATCAAAAAATTCAAATTTTCGAAAACAAGTTTGAAAATTTTTAGAGACCAAAACATGCATAAATGACGAAGAACACGAAGAACGACCCTTGAATGCTCGAAGAACACCAAGAACACGAAAATCATGAACTTCACCAAACTAGACAAATAATATATCAAATGACCGCATTACAACAAGGAATCTAAATATGCAAACAAAAATATGAACAAATCAATAATGAAAGCCCAATGATCAAAAGAATGCCCGAAAATTTTGAAAAATTTCGAAAACAAAAACTCAGATTTGTAACAAACAGAGCATTGATCGTTAAAATGTTGGTTTTTAAAAGATTCGAAATCAATAATAGAACACAACCCAACAAACGATATAGAAAACGGATCATTGAAACAAGAGAAATCAAAGGAAAAAGAATCCGGGTTTTAAAAACGAAAAACATCACTGAAAATGACGAAAAAAACAGAAATATACGGAGATTAAGGTTGAGAATTCATACCATATCGTCTTGTGTAGATGTTGATGCTTTCTTAGGACCCATAAACTTATATATATGTAAAATGAAGAGAAAAAATGAAGAAGAAAAGAGAGAGAGAGACGAGTTCTGGGAGAGAGAGTGAGACGGGAGAGAGAGAGTGAAATAGAGTAGGTAGGAAGGATAGAAGGTGATGATGAATATATAGGTTTAGGTTTAAAAACTTGCACAGATATGGAAAAAAATACAGTCAAAAATTTAAAAGATGGGAAGTTGAAAGGATGGCATTTATGAGGGATTTTGAAAATGGCGGCTCTCATGACAAAAAGGACATTCATTAATGAGGGATTTTTGGGATTTGAAGGGCATTAATGGCTGAATGACCTAAAGTGTCATGATGTGACATTTAGGTTTTTGAAAAACTGCTCCACTTTCCTTTTAAGTGTATGAGCAATTTTGACTAATTTTTGCACAAACACCAAAAACATCTATTTTGGTGTAAGTTTGGGGTGCAAGAAATATATCCCAAAATAAATTTTTTTCGAAAAACGTAAAACGAGGGAAAAATTTTAATTGCACAAGTACCCTTGAACAATTAAAGGAATGTCAAAAGACATAGATTCCTATAATAAATGAACAGAATGAACATACCTGGTACTTGTGTATTTAATACGTTCAATCATTGAAATTGAATTTTGAGAAATGATTGAGCCGAAATAGTTAATGCGCGCATGAAGAGGCGCATTACTTCAGCAAGGCGCATACTCATCTAGGCGCATTATTCATCAAGGCGCATTACACATCAAGGCGCGCAAAGATGGTTGAGCGCCGCGCATGAATTGATAGGCGCGCAGATATTGTGCGCGCAGAAAACGAGAGATGGGCGCGCAGTAGTAGGGCGCATAGATGGCGCAGTTTCTTTGAAACTTTTGAAAAATTGATTTAATCATTTGTACCTAATATACTCATAACTCAACACAACATAAAATCATTAGTATTGACAAAAACTATATTGAATTTAGTTGAGTTCAAGCATACCCATTTCACCTCTCAAAACATGAACCGTTTCGCGTCAAGTGCTTTAGTTAGAATGTCGGCGATTTGATAGTCGGTTCCCACGTGTTCCAAATGAATATTGCCTTTCTCCACGTGGTCTTTGAGGAAGTGATATTTGATGTCGATGTGCTTGGTCTTTGAGTGCATGACAGGATTTTCAGAAACCGCAATTGTTGATGTGTTGTCGCAGTAGATAGGACAATTTTCTTCTGATATCATAGTCCACCAATTGCTGCTTCATCCAGAGTATTTGACAACAACAACTTCCCGCAGCGATATTTCGGCTTCGGTTTGTTGAGACAGATACTGAAGCTTGTTTCTTACTCGCCCATGACACAAGTCTATATCCGGAAATGACAAGTGCCACTTGTGCTTTTCCTATCAATTGTGCATGCTGCTAATCCGCATCTGAGTAACCTACAAGTTTAAAGTTCGAATCTTTGGTGTACCAAAGTCCAAGGTTAACAGTGCCAGAGAGATATCTTATAATACGTTTCACAGCAATTAAGTGTGCTTCTCTAGGGTCGGATTGATAACGAGCACAAACACAAACACTAAACATAATATCGGGCCTACTAGCAGTAAGATAAAGAGTGATTCCAATCATACCTCGATAGAGCGTTTGATCAACACGTTTACCTTTTAGATCTTTGTCGAGTTTGTTGCCGGTGGCCATTGGAGTATCGTATGATTTAGCGTTCTCAAGTCCAAACTTCTTGATTAAGTCCTTTGTGTATTTGGATTGGTTGATAAAAATGCCTTCACTCATTTGCTTGATTTGAAGCCCGAGGAAGAATGTGAGTTCTCCCATCATGCTCATTTCAAACTTGCTCTTCATTAGTTTCTCAAAACGCTTGCACAACAATTCATTAGTAGAACCAAATATAATATCATCGACATAAATTTGAACAAGTAATTTATGACCATTATGTTTGGCAATGAAAAGAGTTGTATCGATTTTACCGCGAGTGAAGCCTTTTTCGATGAGAAACTTGGATAGTGTATCATACCATGCTCTTGGTGCTTGTTTGAGTCCATACAAAGCTTTCTGGAGTTTGTACACATGATTTGGAAATTGTGAATCTTCAAACCCAGGTGGTTGAGCAACATAGACTTGTTTCTTGGAGTTCACCATTTAGAAACGCGCTCTTCACATCCATTTGATATAACTTGAAGTTCTTGTGAGCGGCGTAAGCTAGAAATAATCTAATAGCTTCAAGTCTTGCTACGGGCGCAAAGGTTCATCGTAATCAATTCCTTCTTCTTGCCTATAGCCTTGTGCAACCAATCTTGCTTTGTTTCTCGTGATGGTTCCATTCTCATCCATCTTGTTCCTGAACACCCATTTCGTACCAATCACTCCTTGATCATTTGGTCTTGGAACAAGAGTCCAACCTTACATCGTTCAAATTGATTGAGTTCTTCTTGCATTGCAATAACCCAATTAGGATCTTGGAGCGCTTCATCAGCCTTCTTCGGTTCAATTTGAGAGATAAAAGCAGTGTAAGCATCAAAGTTTGTAGCTCTCCTTGTACGAACACCAACTTGTAGATCACCGATGATATTAGCAATTGGGTGACCTCTAACTTCACGAATTTCAGGAGGTAAGTTAGGTTGAGTCGTAGTAACTTGAAGGTCTTCAATTGGTATATCTTCACCAGATTCAAAGTCATTGAAATTTGGGGGTTGAACTGGCTCAGAATTGAAATTTGGGTTTACACCAGATGCAGCAGTAGAAATAGGCGCGTGAGAGGAATCATGAGGCGCATCATTTGAGTGAGGCGCAATTGATGATTCACCAGGCGCATTATACATTGAATTAGGCGCATTTGATGTAGATGGATTTCCTTGTGTTGATAGATTCTGATCTTGAGTGGGCGCAACATAAATAGGAGCACCTGTATCATTTAGCTCAATAGAATCATCAGCAACATTTGGAGCCAAATGTGGCTCAAGGAGAGAATGTTCATCAAAAGTAACATGTACAGATTCAATTATCACTAATGTAGTTCTATTAAAAACACGAAAAGCTTTAGAGTGTTTGGCATACCCAACAAAAATACCTTCGTCGGCTTTGGCATCGAATTTACCTCTATGTTCGTTTCCGTTGTAGAGGATATAACATTTGCAACCAAAGATCTTGAAGAATGCAATGTTGGGAGTTCTACCACGCCAAAGTTCATACGGAGTCTTGTTGTGAAGTTTGTTGATGAGGGAACGATTTTGAGTAAAACATGCAGTGTTGATAGCTTCTTCCCAAAAGTACTTAGGCAATTTAGCTTCAGCTATCATCGTCTTTCCCGCTTCAATCAACGTTCTATTCTTTCGTTCAACGACGCCATTTTGTTGAGGAACTCCAGCGGTTGAAAAGTTGTGATCTATCCCATGATCTTCACAATATCGAGCAACACCGTTATTTTTGAATTCTGTTCCATTGTCGGATCGAACACTAACGATGTCATCTTCTTTTTGGGTTTGGAGCAGTCGAAATAAGGTAGTGAGAATATCATAACAATCATCTTTTGTAATCATCATCTCTACCCATGTATATCTTGAATAATCATCCACCACAACTAGAGTATACTTGTTTCTACGAATGCTTGCGGTGGAAACTGGTCCAAATAGATCAATGTGAAGCAGTTGCAAACATCTTGTAGTTGAAGGATTTGACTTGCTTGAAAATGACTGCTTCGGTTGTTTGCCAAGTTGACATGCGGCGCACTTTTTGTCATGATGATCAGCAACTTTGGGAAGTCCTTTGACAAGATTATTCCTGCTGAGTTTAGATAGATACTTGAAGTTCAAGTGACTTAAGCGCTTGTGCCACAGCCAACTATTTTGTTCACACTTTTTGCTACAAAACAAAGATTAGTACTAGAGTTCATACTATGAAAATCAATAATATAAATATTTGTCTTACGATATCCCGTGAGTAAGATAGCTCCAGTTTTGCCATTCTTGATAAGACATTGCGTTGAAGTAAAATGGCATTCTAATCCTTTGTCGCAGAATTGAGATATGGATAATAAGTTGTGCTTGAGCCCTTCCACGAGTGAGACTCTTTCAATGCACACTTTGTCTTTCTTGAGCTTTCCATATGCTACAACTTGACCTTTGTTATTATCGCCAAATGTTACGGAGGGACCTCTTTCTTCATGGACATCTTCTAATAAGGATTCATCTCCAGTCATGTGTCTTGAACACCCACTATCGAGAATCCATTCATAATTTCTAGCTTTTGAAGATCCAGCCATGAAACAAAGAACCTGAAATATAGACATTTAAGCAGGTCCCCTTTATTCCTTTTGGGTCCTAGGGTTAGCAACTTTTGACAACCCACTCTTGCTTGACCTTAGGATTTTTACGTCCTTTGGCATTGGGAGTGAATCGCAAAAGGCATTCCACGGCCTTGTGTCCTGAACAATCACAAATGGAACAATGATGAAAGCCACCAATCATGTGAGTTTTCACAAACTCTTTACTTTTCTTGGGGATGGCATTCTTCTTTGGGTCAGATGAACTAGACTTAACAAAATCTTTCTTTTGAAATTTTGGAGCGCTTTTTCTCGAAGGGCGCATAGGGCTAGGAGGCGCACGGCGATGAGGCGCGTGGCTCTTAGGCGCATAATGAGCACTCGGAGAAGGAGCGCGCCTATTTTCAAGATGATTTTGCTAGGAGATGGTTCATCTGTAGCTATATCTTTCCCATTAGCTTTCCCAAATTGCTTCGTTGGGTAGACATAATGGAATGTTTGTCTCTTGACTTTTTCATGTCCTTTACCCATTGAATTAGAATGTTTTTCCTTGGGAATTTCAAGAGTTTGTTGGTTGGTAAATTCACTATCTCTTTCAGCACAGACATCACATTTAAAGTTGTCACAAGTTGATGAGAATCCCAAGCCACTTTTATCACCACTGACTTTTTGGGACTCAAATATATTCTCCATAGTGACACGAGAATTGGACCACTCATTTGTAATCTTTTTAAGATCAGTGATTTGAGCAACCAATTCATCGTTTTGAACTTTAAGAAGTGAGTTCTGTTCTGTTAGAAAAGTGTTTTTAACGGTAAGAGGAGTCATGCTCTTTATCTGCTCCTTAAGGAGGGTGAGTTCAGATTTAAGTAGAGATTTCTCGGTCTTAAGCTGGGAAATTTCATCACATGATAGTGCTAAAGCTTCCTTCATACTATCAAATCTAGTGATTACCTTTTCAGCCTTCTTGAACAATTTTTCTTGTTCAGCAGTCACTTCATCATTGATTTTGGAGATTGGAGCAGTTGGTTCAACCTGTGGTCTAATGTATGCTCCTTTTCTCAATTTGTTCCTTGCTCCAAGATCACATCGTGAGAATAACAATCCACCATCGTTTTGAGCCGGAGTGAGAAATCCTTGTTCAACGAGCTCGCTGATGGTTGGTCCTTTCTTCTTTTCGCTTCTTGAAAACCTGCAGATTTCTTGATAGGTTTATTCAAGGCATTCATATCGGGAACATCCTTGGAGAAGTCATCATCAGAATCATAAGCATCAACTTCATCATTATTTGCCATCAAACAAACAAGTCCATCATCGGAATCTTCATCGCTCTCATCGGAGTCTGTTTCAATCCAAGTATTGTGCTCATTTGCTGGTGCTTCTTCTTCAGCAACCATTCCCTTGTGTCGAGTGAACTTGGGAGTGAATTTAGGAGTATGGCTGCTCTTCTTCTGCATATATTCAAATTTGGGGATCGGGCAGCTTGATGCAAAATGTCCGGGTTTCCTGCAATTAAAACAAACAAGATCTTCTTTTCTTTTTGAATCACTGCTCCTTGAAAACTTTTGAGGAGCTTTGCTGGTAGATCCTTGAAATTTGTTGGTTGAGCCGGGTCTTGAGAATTTTCTGAACTTTTGAAATTTCTTCACAAATAAAGCGAAGTCTTCATCATCCATGTCTAATAGCTCAGAAGTAGAAATTTTGGGATCGGAGCTTTCTCATCTTGTACAGGCGCAGGTGTAGGCGCAGGAGTAGGCGCGGCTTCTCTGTGCGCCATCATAGCCATAGATTTTGACTTTCCTTCAGTTTCACTGATTCGTTGGAGTTTGAGTTCGTAAACTTTGAGATTTGCATATAGGTTCCTTAAAGTCCAAACATCTAAAGTTCCAGCGTCTTCAAGAGCGCTAGATTTATGAAGGTATCTTGATCCAAAGCTTGTAGAAAATTTACATTCAAATCTTTGTTGGTAAACTTCATGCCAAGTGAAATACATAGATTGATAATTTCACAGTAGCGTTCATAAGTTTGCCTTAAATTTTCACCGGGGAGTTGAGAGAAATTGTTGAATCTCTTTTGAACTTCGTATTTCTTGTTCTCCTTGCAAACGGTGTCTCCTTCAATATGCTCTTCAATAGCATCCCATAGCTCATTTGCAGTAGCACAATGCATGACTTGTTGTTTCATCGCCGTGCTTAGAGTGCTTAGAAGAATGTTTCTTGCTTTGCCATCATTTGCGACTCTTCTAATTTCTTCCTCGGTCCATTCTTCCCTTGGTTTTAGGACAGTAGGTTGAGCAGCGTTGGTGCGTGGATTTGGATTCGCCTTCATCGGAATATAAGGTCCATAAACGACGGTGTCATGGAGCCTTTCATCGATTGAGTTGAGATGAGTCAATATGCTGAATTTCCATACGTCAAAATGATCTTCATCAAAGACCGGAACGTGAGTGTAGTTTGCAGTTGCCATAGGTTTTGAGTTTGCCATTTAGAATCGGCACCCAAGCTGTTAAGCTTGAAAAACGAAAAATGTTTTATAAAGGTGTTTGCTCTGATACCACTTGTTGGTCCCAAAGGGCAACAAGGGTATGAAAATAGCTAGAGGGGGGGGGTGAATAGCTGTTTTAAAATTCTTTTCGTACCCTTGAAAAACTCAATTGCGAATGCGCACTTTATCAAGTAAGCGTTATGAAATGCGCCTAAGTGAGTGAGTGAAATGCACAGCGGAATTTAGTAATGAAAATAGGCGCAAAGTGATAAAGGGAGCGCAACACACACACTAAGTATTTTGGCTCAAAGTGAGTGAAATAAGGAACTAAGGCAAATGATATAACAACACAACACAATTCAGTTCAATCAATCTACAATGAGTAAACAAGCAAATAGTGAGTGAAAATAATAACTTGAAAGAAATAACAAGATAATAACACGAGCTATTTGGAGAGGTTCGATCAATGAAAGATCTACGTCCTCTACCAAGATGGTTAGTCTTGGATTTCTAATCGAGATCTTATATAATGAGTGAGAGTTACAAATTACAATGTTTGAGCTTATACACTAACTCAAGATCTATTACTATGAAAGAACAAATCCAAAACAATAACCGGTGTATCTCTTAAAGAAGAATCTAAATGATTAATCTTGAAGAGGTGCGTGTGTGTTCTTAGAATCAAGGCTCTTTAGATCTTTGAGATGGAGAGCACAAGAAACTAAAGTGTTAAGGCTTGAAGATCTGGGCTAAGGATGAAGGTATGAAGATGTTCTTGAGAAATCTGGAAAAACGAAGGCAATCTTCAAATCTTCAACAAATGCTTAGAGAGAGAAATTCTTGAAATTCTTAGCAAAACTCAGCAACTTCAAAATGTTGAAGTTATGGGGTATTTATAGTGAACTTCAAAAAACTAGCCGTTGGAAATCCTTGTGGATAAGATGAGCTGTCGCTCGTTGATTGGAGCATGCATATATTATGGCCATTTTGACACTCAACATAAAAGTGACCGTTATGGACACGTGTCAACAGATTAGGCGCATATGCACCTTTTATCCACCGTTGGATCATTGGCGTAATTTTGAATTCTCTTCAAGTCTTCGAGTCTTCAATAAATTACTGAGTGTTTGAATAAAATCTTTGAGGCGCATTTGAGCCAAGAGGCGCATTGAGCCAAGAGGCGCACAGTAAGCGTGCGCTTAAATCAAGGGGCGCATAGGCGCGTAACAGCTTATGAAGAAATCCTTATGCGCGCGCTCTAAATGGCGCAAGGCGTGAATGTAGAAGGCGCGTAGCGCGTGGCGCGTGGAGGCGCATGAGCGCGGCTCAAACTCACTGAGTGATTTTTCTTGAAACTTGATCTTCTTGCCCTATTTCTAAGCCTATTCTATAACAATGGACACCCTAAAAAATGAAGTATAAATACTTCTTACATGTGGGTCTAAAATCCATGAAATAAAACTTAGGTGATGGATCAATCAAATCTAATAAGTCCTATTATATAAAAACTGAGATATGAGTGGGCATACCCAACAAAACCCGACACCATCGTCAAGCGGGTCATCCCCGAACTACGCGGACCTGAGCTCCTCACCTTGAGGAGAGCGTAGGCAACCTCCCGGTTTGGTCCAAAATATACACAACCCACCTCGTAGCCAATTTTCCTTCTCTTCTCTCTTCCCCATATTTCTACTCCTGACTTCCCACTCACAATTGATCAAAACATTTATTAATTTGAGGCTACTTGTTTACCAATTAACCATAACTCATTAACTAATCAACGAGGTCCATTCTCGAGCAATCAAATGAGAATCTTGAATAAAACAATTTTCAAATGTCTCGACAAGTCTTCCGTTCTACAATCTAGGAAAGAGCTAAACACTTACTTTCTGTCAAAGCAGGGGCTTCCTCCCTTTTGTACATATATACCCTCAGTTGCTCAAAAAAAGTCAGAATGTGAGTAATATCTCTCTCTCTCTCTTACTCTCCTCAAAATGCCCCCGCATGTTTTCAAACAATTCTTTTTTCCTTTTTTGAGTCGACTGAATGAGTTCAAAAAAAAAAAAAAAAAAAAAAAAATTGACGCAAAAGAGATGCCCGCTAGATTGAAAACCTGCAAGGGCGGTCTAGGCAAAAAAAAGGGTGCGTCTTAAAAGAGGTAGGATACCCCGCTCTACGCGACTGGGGCTTCCCTAACAATAAAGGACCGACCATAAGGTTTCTCAAAGAATGCCGGGGCTTCATCAAGCACATACTTAGAAGAAGGGCATCCCTCATCATCAAGCTTGACGTAGAGTTTCTCAAAGGAGGGAGGGTACCCGCTCACCAAATTAGATAATCCCCAACGGAATGGGTCGACTATGTGGTTTCCCAGAGAATACCGAGGCGTCAACAAGGATACACTTAGGAAGAAGGACACCCCTCATCGTCAAACTCGGCACGCGACGACCTATTTGGATTGATTAGAATCATAATTAATTATAAGGCATCTGTATAAGATCATAACACTTTCATAAAGTTTTCTCCTCCCCGACACTTTGTTTATAAACCCGCACGCTCGGTCTCCACAAAATTGTAAAAACATCCTCGATCCATCTGAGACCCATCTCCGTGATTCTTGAGTTGACTCGGTCCTTCACCCTATTTCCTACACAATAGGATACCCTTAGGTCCCAACCTACCTGGTTCAAAACCTTAGGTCCCAAACCTACCCGGTCAGTCTTACCTAAGTTACACCATAAACTCTCTAGGTCCCGAGCCTACCCGATCAGTCTTACCTAGGTCCCAAACCTACCCGGTGAGTCTTACCTACGTTACATCATAACCTCTTAGCTCGACCGTCCGCAAGTTCGTAGCATGACCCCTTCGGCCTCAAACCGGTTCTACCCAAAACTTCAGACCTTAAACCAGTTAACCAAAGCCAAATTCTTAGGGTGACCCATTAGGTCCCGAACCTACCGATCCCGAGCCTACCCGATCTCCTAGATCTCAAACCTACCAATATATATTCATCCTTACCTTGTCCAGACTATGTCTCCCTTATCCTCTTAGGTCCAACCTCTTAGGTCTACCCAGTCTAACCTATTGAACGATCCCTTAGATCCCAAGTCCTTTCGAGTCTACCAAGCGCCTACCTTGTAGGTCTCTAGCATATCCGATCCACACTTTAGGTCTCAACTCCTAAACCCTTTAGATCACAAAAATGTCTACCCTCTAGGTCTATAACCTTAGATGTCGACCCTCAGAACTCTTTAGTTCCCAAGCCTGCTCGGTCCAACCAAACAATGCCATCTACGCATACCGTCATACCCAAACCATGGCCCTGCCACTCTTAAACCTAGTGTCACTCCTTAGCTTCAAAAGAATTCCTAGTCTGACCTTCAACCCCTTAGGTCTCTAACCTACTTAATCCGAGCCGAGTCCAAACCTCACCACCTACAAGGTCCACCCTTGAACTCCATGGATCTCAAACCTTTCTTCCCCACGAGTCCAAACCTCAAACGTGCTCGAACGCATAAGACCTCCCGCGTACCGTGATATGCCATAAAGATATCAAAACCCGTCCGGTCAAAAATCGTGCGCTTAACACCTTTGGTCCCATCCCTAACCTACCTTCGAAATTTCCAAATGAGCTTAGTCACACGCATGACCTCTAAGGCAAAATTAAGTCCTAAGCATACCCAATCCTGTTAGGCACACTATTGTACTCAAAAGCAAAGTCTTGGACACTCGATCCATTTACCTAAAGCGCCAACATGGTCATATAGCCAAAACCATTTCCCGCACTTATGGTTCGCACCTAGCCTAAACTTTCAAACGCTCTAGGATCCAAGCCCGACATGCGTATTAGGTACTAGGATCATCCAATCCCAATCCGTTTCTCCTTGGACGACCTCAAGCCTGCTTGGTCCTAACCCATAACGCGGTTTCTCTAGGACAAAAGACTTACCCGCTTGAAAGCCTTATGTCCCAACGCTACCCTGCCTAGCCTTCGATCTCCTAGATCTCACGCCTACCATTCCATTAGGCCCGGTCTCCTCAACACATGTCTGAGTCTTACCCTATCTAAACCCTAGAACTTTAGCCTAGGTCTAATCTATCGACCCTATCCAGCCACGAGGTATCAAGCTCATTTGCCCCAAACCGCAACACTCTTAGACTTCAAACTTGCTCGGTCTAAACCGAGACAAACCTTCAAATGCTTTCGGTCTCCAAACCCTAGCCTTAAACCTAGGTAAACACATTCTCTAAACCCTAGCCTCAAGCCTAGGTAGTCATATCATTCTCTCTGAACCCTAGCCACAAGCCTAGGTAATTACATCCTTCCTAAACCCTAGCCCCGAGCCTAGGTAGTTACATCCCTTCCAAACCCTACCTTAGAGCCTAGGTATTTACACCCTTCCTAAACCCTAGCCTTGATCCTAGGTAGTCACGTATCCTCTCTAAACCCTAGCCTCGAGCCTAGGTAGTCATATCATTCTCTCTGAACTCTAGCCTCAAGCCTAGGTAATTACATCCTTTCAAACCCTAGCCTAAATCCTAGGAATTTACATCCTTCTTAAACCCTAGCCTCGATCATATGTAGCAACATCCTCTTTAAACCTAGCCCAAGTTCTAGGGCATTTCCAAAGCCCCGCATGCAACATCATTTCCAAATTCCCGAAACCCTAGTCTCGAAACCTAGGAGATTTACAATCTCAATTCTCCGTTTTATTGAACCCTAGTCCAAAAACCTAGGATATAAGGCCCTGTCCAAAACTCAATCAACCCTAGCCTCAAGCCTAGGAAGCCGCATTCGCTCTAAACCCTAGCCGCGAGCCTAGGTAGTCGCATTCGTTCCAAACCCTAGCCGCGAGCCTAGGTAGTCGCATTCGTTCCAAACCCTAGCCTCAAGCTTAGGTAGTCGCACTCTTTCTAAACCCTAGCCTCGAGCCTAGGTAGTTGCATTCGCTCTAAACCCTAGCCGCGAGCCTAGGTAGTCGCATTCGTTCCAAACCCTAGCCGCGAGCCTAGGTAGTCGCATTCGTTCCAAACCCTAGCCTCAAGCTTAGGTAGTCGCACTCTTTCCAAACCCTAGCCTCAAGCTTAGGTAGTCGCACTCTTTCTAAACCCTAGCCTCGAGCCTAGGTAGTTGCATTCGCTCTAAACCCTAGCCGCGAGCCTAGGTAGTCGCATTCGTTCCAAACCCTAGCCGCGAGCCTAGGTAGTCGCATTCGTTCCAAACCCTAGCCTCAAGCTTAGGTAGTCGCACTCTTTCTAAACCCTAGCCTCGAGCTTAGGTAGTCGCACTCTCTCTAAACCCTAGCCTCGAGCCTAGGTAGTTGCATTCGCTCTAAACCCTAGCCTCGAGCCTAGGTAGTCGCATTCGCTCTAAACCCTAGCCTCGAGCCTAGGTAGTCGCATTCGCTCTAAACCCTAGCCTCGAGCCTAGGTAGTCGCACTCGCTCTAAACCCTAGCCTCGAGCCTAGGTAGTCGCACTCGCTCTAAACCCTAGCCTCGAGCCTAGGTAGTCGCACTCGCTCTAAACCCTAGCCTCGAGCCTAGGTGGTCGCATTCGCTCCAAACCCTAGCCTCGAGCCTAGGTAGTTGCACTCGCTCTAAACCCTAGCCTCAAGCTTAGGTTGTCGCACTCTTTCTAAAACCCTAGCCTCAAGGCTAGGTAGAAATTATCCTCTTTAAACTCTATCATCAAGCCTAGGATTCAACATTCCCTTCAAACCCCAGTTCTATACCTAGGAAACTCCTTCACCTTAGTCTCAAAACGTAGGAAGTTTACAGTCCTTAGCCTTAAAACCTAGCCTAAAGCCTAGGTTACTATGAACCTTTCCAAGCCATAGTCACCAATCCCGGAAAATGGTGAACCCTAACATCAATCTTAGTGGACCTTCCACAAAAACAATCCCTCTTCCCAACGGTCCATAGTCTCAAGCCTAGGAAGTCACAACCCTTTCAACTCCCAGCCTTGGGTCTAAAGCCAACGCCTTTGCAACCTCTGAACCTACCACAACTCCAAGCCCTAGCCTCGAAGCCTAGGATATTTCTAAACCCTAGTCCCAAACCTAGGAGAGTCATTGTCCTTAAACACCAGTTTCCAAACCCTTGTTCGAAACCCTAACACCTAGGAAGTTCCCAAACCTCAACCTCTCCAAACCCTAATCTCGAAACCTAGGAAACTTATAATCTCAATTCCCCGCTAGTCTTATGCCTAGGATACAATAGCCTTTCCATATTCTCTCCGAACCCTAGCCTCGAGCCTAGGCAGTCGCATTCTCTCCAAACCCTAGCCTGTAAGCCTAGGTAACCCACATTATCTCCAAGACATAATCTAAAGCCCAAGAAGCCGTGACATCTTTGGCATCCCTATCTCAAGATTAGGAGATCACCATCTTCCTTATTCCCTTCCTTAAAAAGCCTTAGGTCCTACCTCTAGGCAACCAAGAAAAATGTCCCTTACCTAACACCTTGGTCTCAATGGCTCGTAGCCTCATTCCCTCCTAAATTAGGATAAGCGGAACCCAGATCATGTTTCCCATATTAGCAACTCCCCGAGAGTCCATCTCCTTCGCATCTCCCTAAAGGTCCTTTGCCCTTGTGACTCACCAAAGAGTCCTTTGTGACTCCCCGAGAGTCTATCACCTTTGTGACTCCCCGAGAGTCCCTCACCTTTGTGACTCCCCAAGAGTCTATCACCTTTGTGACTCCATGAGAGTTCATCCCTTTTGCAACTTCATAACAATCCGTCATCTTCGCGACTCATGATAAGTTCGCCAGCTTTATGACTCTGCAAGGGTCTATTGTCCTTTAGAACATCATTTGGTTTTAAAAAGCCTAAAAAAATCTCTAAATTATCCTTTGTTTAAAAACTATCGTGGTGACCGGGAGTTATCCCTACTGCACGAATGTTTCATCTCTTTAAAAACTATCGTGCTGACCGGGAATTATCCCTACTGCACGAATGTTTCATCTCTTCAAAAACTATCGTGGTGACCGGGAGTTATCCCTACTGCACGAATGTTTCATCTCTTCAAAAACTATCGTGGTGACCGGGAGTTATCCCTACTGCACGAATGTTTCATCTCTTCAAAAACTATCGTGGTGACCGGGAATTATCCCTACTGCACGAATGTTTCATCCCTTTAAAAACTATCGTGGTGACTGGGAATTATCCCTACTGCACGAATGTTTCATCTCTTTAAAAACTATCGTGGTGACCGGGAGTTATCCCTACTGCACGAATGTTTCATCTCTTTAAAAACTATCGTGGTGACCGGGAATTATCCCTACTGCACGAATGTTTCACCCCTTTAAAAACTATCGTGGTGACCGGGAATTATCCCTACTGCACGAATGTTTCATCTCTTTAAAAACTATCATGGTGACCGGGAGTTATCCCTACTGCACGAATGTTTCATCCCTTTAAAAACTATCGTGGTGACCGGGAGTTATCCCTACTGCACGACTGTTTCGCCTCTTTAAAAACTATCGTGGTGACCGGGAATTATCCCTACTGCACGAATGTTTCATCTCTATAAAAACTATCGTGGTGACTAGGAGTTATCCCTACTGCACGTACATTTGTTATTGCTTTGTTATATTATCGCGATGACCGAGAGTTGTCTTTACTTCGCGTACGTTCTGTTGCAATTTGCAGAGGCCCGTCTACCTCTATATTGCGTAATATCCAGCACTTGTTATTTTATAAATTGCGATTGACAGAGGCCCGTCTATCTTTATATCGCATAAGCTCCGGCTATTACCATTTTACCATCTTGGGATTATTTAGACCCCGCCGTCTATATGTCTCGCACCATTGTCACCCTTACCTTCTTTCCCAATATTTGCTTAGGATTCGTATGGTTGTAGAGACTTCGGCGCCTTTATGACATACACATCCTAGATCAATCGTAATTGGCAGAAGCCTCGGCGTTTCTATTTGCGAGCGATCCAGCATTTATTAGGATTCGTATGGTTGTAGAGACTTCGGCGCCTTTATGACATACACATCCTAGATCAATCGTAATTGGCAGAAGCCTCGGCGTTTCTATTTGCGAGCGATCCAGCATTTATTAGGATTTGCATGATCATAGAGACTTCGGCGCCTCTATGACATACCATCCTAGATCAATCGTAATTGGCAGAAGCCTCGGCGTTTCTATTTGCGAGCGATCCAGCATTTATTATTAGGATTTGCATGATCATAGAGACTTCGGCGCCTCTATGACATACCATCCTAGATCAATCGTAATTGGCAGAAGCCTCGGCGTTTCTATTTGCGAGAGATCCAGCATTTATTAGGATTTGCATGATCGTAGAGACTTCGGCGCCTCTATGACATACGCATCCTAGATTGATCGCGGTTGGCAGAAGCCTCGGCGTTTTCTGTTCGTGAGAGATCCGACATCTATTACTTTAGCGCAATCGGCAGGAACCCTGGCGATCCTGATTGCGTTTACCATTCCATCTTGGGATTATTTAGACAACGTAGTCTTTAATTTTCCCAAATGACTTCATTGCTTACGAATGTTCGTTCTTCATACAGGATAGTGCCCGTAGGTTTATTATCCCTAGCAGGAGTCCGATATCTCGTTTTATCCCCAGTAGATCTCTGAACTACGACCGGCTTGATTCCTCAGAGGATACGTAGGAAACCTGAAAAGGTCCAGCCACCCGACCGACGCGGTTATCTCTCATCCCCAGCAGGTGCATTTTCCCCAGCAGAAGATGTTGCTCCCCACCAGAGGACAGTTATTCCCAATTTCCCATCAGATTTGAACTACGTTTGGCTTGATTCCCCGTGGATACGTAGGTCGCCTGTCAAGGTTCAGCCGTTCCCTTACCTTTCATCTGTTTTGAAACTCATGTTTCAGACGGATCCTTCTTTTATCGTCGACCCCACATTGCCTTGCAAGAAGCGTCGCCGAGGGGCTACTGTTAGTACCCGATCTGAAAATGAGTTTATTAGGACTTTCCCAAATATACAAGGACTTTATAGGAATTAGAAACCTTGCAAAGACTTGTCCTGGATTCCCAAAATATCTCATTTATGACAAAATCCATCAAAATAGGCAACTTAGGGTTACCATAAAGCAACAGTGAAACCCTAGCTTGAAAATCAAGTCAGCCGGCAACCTTGGCCACGCGGCCAACATTGCTCCGCGTTGATATTGGCCACGCGGCCACTATTGTCACCGGCATCAACAATGGCCAGGCGGCCAACCTTGCGCCGGATGATCTGGACCATCAGATCCTCCCATCAGTTTACTATATAAACCACTCCAGGCTATTGGTTTAAGGATCCGAGTTGGAGAGCTCTAAAGTACGAGTTTTGGAGTTCTTAAACACAATTTTCTCCCTAATTAAGCATTCAAACACTCAAGAAGATCCAAGGTTTATTTCTTGCCAACATAGGTAAGTTTTCTAACTTTTTCTTCGTGTTCTTGCATTATTTTTAATGTAGATCTTTTATATTCATGTTCGTACATGTTTATTCATAGTTTCTTCATATGCTTCGCATGTTCATTCATATGTTCATAATATGTTCTTCATATGTTCTTCGTGTCCATAGATTAAAACCTTATTTATGCTATATTTAGGGTTGCGATCTTCATAATTACATGTTATTTCATAGCCGATGATGATCGAGGGTTCATCAACCCGAGGATGATCTAGGAACTACTTCCAAACCCTAATCTTTAGGTAATTCCCCCCTCATTATGCATGATCCCGATTCTTCTGCCTATTCTAATTCTCTGCGAACTACGCTGACCTGAGCTTCTCACATTGAGAGGAACGTAGGCAATCTTCGGATCCGGTCTCAAACACTAACACACTACTAACACATTCATCATGATAGAAAGACCGATCATTCGGGCAATAGGAGTGATAACGTTCAATATTCTTCTCTTGTTGTAATTTGACCCCCGAACCCATTAAACATGCTTTTTCTCAAAGTTTTGGCTATAATTAAAACGGCGTGGCGACTCTCATAATTTTAATGTTACTATGAATATTCCCAATTCAAACACACGTATTCACAGTATGGTATTCTAGCACGGACTTGAGGTGCTTATATACAAGTTTGGACACCAAATCCTCGAGGAAAAAGGAGAAACAGCAGCAGACTAACAGGATGGCTCGCACGAGACATCGATGTCTCGTACGAGGCATCTCTTAGTTCAGAATAGCAATAACTCTGCTCAAATCCCAGGTTACCCGGCAAGTCAAAACATGTCTCAGTCACCTCAGAAACTCACCCGAAACAGTTTGATAGAGAAAAACTCCACTTGTAATAAAAATACCTAGCAAGTGTACTAGTCACCGTAGTAGTAATACGCTATGCGAGGGTCGATCCACAGAGACTTGTGTATTTCACGATTCGATTTTCAGCAGTATAAACAAGAAATTAAAAATGACTGGTTTTGTTTTGATTTTAATACTACAAAAACACTTAAATTAAACTAAGATAGCAATTAAACAAAATAGAATGAGTTTACCGGAATTTCAGCAATGAGAGGAAGATCTATGGATTGGATTCACATGTATTTCATTAATATATATAACTAATAATATCATCATTCCTTGTTGGGGATTTATTCTCTTAAGTAAGATTGAATGCTCACACATCTTCAATCTAGTGTTCTTTCAATATCATATTTTCTGCAAAGGCCATATGATATTCAAAGAACTCATTAAAATCTTAGGAATCTTAAATCTATAATTTTGATAAGAAATCACTTTACAAATCAAAATTATATTATTTCAAAAGTCGGACTTTGTATATCTCAATCAATCACTTGAAATCCTTATACACAAATTAGTTTAAGAGCCAAGCTAATCTAAACATTAGATTGTAACTAGAAAACTCTTATAAAAATACTTCTTGAAAAACCCAACAAAATGAATAACAATACTATCAATTAAAACATAATAATTCCATACATGTTACCTCCAATCCATAGAATGAGGAGATTAGCCAAGCATACACATATTCTTCTTCAACAAAGCTTCAATATTCAACATAAAACTTGAAGAAGTGAAAATATTTGGAACAATGAAAAACCTCTCAATCTTTCTCTACAATGTTTGAAGGAAGTAAAAACTATCTATTCTAGATCTGAATACCCTGGCTGCTGTGTGGAAGAGATGTATTTATACTAGGATCAAGCTAGGGTTACACAATGGGAACACAAGAAGAGGATATCAAGCTGTTGAAAAACTGCATTTTCCTGTCGGGTAGGCTGTGCGACCGCCCAAAATGGTGTGTGCGACCGCACATCTTTCTGAATTGATTTGGTCATGGAATGGGTATGAATTGGGCGACCGCACGATATGTTTTGTGCGGCCGCACAGTTATCTGACAGGTTGATTTTCTTCTTATTCCCGTCCTTGACTCGGTTGACCGCTGTTGACCATTGATGGTGACTTGAGCAATCATTGATCTCCACACTTTTGAGCATCCAGGCCTTTGCAAAATATCAAAATAACACTAAAAAGTGTTTTACAACATTCAAATCCTTACAAAGTTCCTTATACAAAATAGATCAACAATTACATCAATAATGTTCTAAGTTATATCCAAAAGTCAATAAAACTAGCACATGAACATAGAGATTATATATGTATATACTACTCTATCAAATTCCCCCACGCTTAGAACATTACTCGTCCCTGAGTAATATTCCTAACCCACCTCTAAGCACCGGTCTATAAAGCATAGCATGGAGGAAAATGACACCTATCTCCTCTATATCCCCATCAGCCAAGTCAAGAAAAGAAATAAAACTCGGTGTGAAAAGAACTCCGTCCCCTTATGACTCCCAAAAATGAGTAACCATGGCCCTAATCGATAGCAACACCAATAATAAACAAATAAAATCATATCCGACTAGGGCCCACACATTGAAGCTAGGGGGAACTAAAACGACCTATGCTTCCCCCACACTTATCTTTCACTACATTCTCCCTCAAAAAAAAAAAAAAATCAATGCTAGGATAGGTTCTTAACAATGATTTACCTCAAAATAAGCTCCAACGCCCCTTATAACTCCACAAAAAATTGAGGATTTTCTATCCTATCGCCTCTAACCAACCTCCTACTCCAACATGCATCCTACCCGACTCTCCAATCCTCCCTTAGGACGCCACGCCGGTGAAAACATATAATCGCTCAATTGCTCACCTTTTGCCTAGGCGCCCTTTCGGGTTTTCACCTAGCCTCTCTCTCTCTTTTTTTTTTTTTTTTTTTTTAAATTTTATTATTATTATTTTTTTTATTTATTTTTAAAGAACTAAATACAAACGAAAAACATAACTGATGATGAAAGTACCCCCCCACGCTTAAATCAAGCATTGTCCCTAATGTAGAAGCAATAAAAATGAACTAAAGGATAGGGATACCTCCAAACATGCAACTACTGAAAAGGGGGCCGGGGTTGCCCGTCTTGGCTAGAACTGCCTCCCTGCCACTGCATCTGGGCACCAAAAGGAGGAGGTGGAGGCGCCACTCGTCCCCAAATCATCTGGAGCAGCTGCCCCTGCTGAGTGGACTCTCGGGATTGCTGCGTCCTCCATGCTTGCGCAGCCTCAATCTCGGCAGCCTGCCTCTGGTACATCTCCATCTGTTGCTGTTGAAGCTGTCCTAAGGTGGCCTCTTGCCTCCCACTTGATTTTCTCAACTCCCCAATGTCTAGGCGTAATCCCTTGATATCATCCTGTAAATCCTCAACCACCCCTCCCAAGTAAAAAGTGGCCTCATCAGGGTGAAACTCCCATTGTGCTTCCTCTTGCTGAGCCCCACCAGATGTCCCCTCTCCTGGCTGTGTAGCGGTGTGCCCCCGAGTCAGAGATTCTATATTAATGATGGTCCCCGGAGTCAAATCCCTTGGAATCTGGGTCAAGTCCACCCCTGCCCGCCTTATCATAGCTGTTATCATAAGGGGGTAGTTGAAGTTGGAACTCCCCATGCTTCTGATGGTGTTCTGAATCTCATTCTGAATTATGAACCCGGTGTTAATGTTACCACCCTGCAGGACCACATGCATCAATGCAGCTCGTCTCCAATGCACATCATTGTAATGTGAGCTCGGAAGTATCCTCTCACATATAAACCGGTGTAGTGCGCGCATCCTCAAGTCGAGATTCCGGGCCTTAGTTACAATGCCACTCCTCATCATGTCCGGGTCAATTTCCCCGAACGTAGGAGCAATTAAGTGCAAATTGCCTTTAACATTAGACCTCATTTCCTGCACTAGTCTCCAGTATGCACAATGCTCAATCTCAGTGGTTCAATTGATACCATAGAACTGGTTGATCTCCTCTTCGTCATATGGGATTCTAACTCCTCTCACCCACGAAGATTCAGTATAACCCGGCACTGAAGCATTAGCATAGAACTCTTTTACCAAGGAACTCACCCCATTACAAGAAGGGCGAGCCACAAGCCTCTTCCAATTATAGTGATCAAAGATGTCATTTAAGCCCATTTTCTTAATTTGAAATTCTTTCTCAACATTAAACTGTCTATGATCAAAAGCTAGGTAAAATCGTTCCGCCTCAGGAGCCACAAAACGAATTCTATCAAATGGGGGTTCAAGCAATTCATCTGGGATAGGCTCATGACGTACACCTCTGTTTGCTCTACGGGGAGGCATTGATATACTACCAACAAAAGAATGATTCTGAAAATTTGTTCTTACTTGACCGGAAAATTCGCCGGAGAAGTCGCCTGAGTTGGCCGGAATTTTTCGCCGGAGTTGAGAGAGTTGATTCTTGAGAATGCCCTCGAGCTTGTGAACACCTTCCCCTTCTGTGATGACTCCAAAATCCAAACCAATTTGCTTCAAAACCCAAGTTTTGCCTATTTCTTCTCTTTGCCTAATCTTCCCCAAATCACCGGATTTAATGGTGTTTTGGGTTAGAAAACTTGGAAATGATGGAGTAAATGTGGTGAGGATTATGATTTGGTGGGTTAGAATGGTAGGATTGGGTGTTTGGGTGGGTGATTTTTAGAGAGAGAGAGTGTTTGGGTCGGTTTTTGTAGAGAGAAGGTGAAGAAGGAGTGACTGGGGTTTGAATTTTTGGAATAAATCCCGACCATAATCCCTTTTTCTGGCAAAAATCCCGACACCCAGGTCACTGGGCGGTCGCCCAAAGTACATGTGCGGTCTCACAACTATCTGGAACGAAATAGAGCCTTTTCGAATATTTTTGGGCGGTCGCCCATAAAATCATGTGCGGTCGCCCAACTTTCTGGAAATGCATTTTTCAGTTTAAATCTCTGGCTCGTTCTGCCTCCTTGACCCCTTAGTGCATGATTGGTTGTCTCACATATATCTACACATCACCCAAAACACAAACCACAAGCGTAATACTTCTAAAAACCAATAAAACTAAAAATAAAAATTCAATCTTTTGGAGGGTGACAACTATTTACACTCCCCTATAAACCCACAAACTCGGAGAGACCCGTTAGGGTGACACGGACATATTTGTGACCGCACTTTCGTTGCCTACGTTCCTCTTAGGACTATAAGAGGCTCAGGTCACCGTAGTTCGAACCGACTCCGACTTTGAAACTAATTTAAAAGAAAAAAATTTCACTTCAAATTAAAGGTTTTTTTTTATATGACCGCTACACCCCCAAGCTCAGAACAAACTATGTCCTCATAGAGTGCAACTTAGCATGTTCCAAGTTAAAGAATGCTAGGGAATTGAAAATAGAAAGAAAAAAAATGATACCGAAGTGGGTTGCCTCCCATAAGCGCCTTTGTTTAACGTCGTTAGCCCGACGTGTTGCTTCATCAATCGCTAGATTCTGGGACAATGAGGTGTACCACTTCTGCAATTTCTCCATGCCTTGGAACATTTTCATAATAGGGCTTAACCCTATGACCATTCACCTTGAAGACATCCCTGTCTTTCAGGTTTCTTAGCTCAACCGCACCATGTGGAAAGACTTTCAAAACTTCGTACGGCCCCGTCCATTTGGACTTAAGCTTTCTGGGAAATAACTTGAGTCGAGAGTTAAACAGGAGTACTTTCATACCCGACCTAATGGATTTGGGCCTGATATGCTTGTCATGATACCACTTGGTTTTCTCCTTATAACTTCTCGCACTCTCATATGAATCCAACCTCAACTCTTCCAATTCATCTAGAGCAAGTAATCTTTGCTCTCCTGCCAATGCTACATCCATATTGAGTTGCATGATGGCCCAAAAAGCTTTGTGTTCCAGCTCCACGGGAAGATGGCATGACTTTGCAAACACTAACCGGTAGGGGCTTACTCCAATGGGAGTTTTGAATGCGGTCCGGTAAGCCCATAAAGCATCACACAACTTTTCAGCCCAATCTTTTCGGTTTGGCCTCACCGTCTTTTCTAACACTGCCTTAATTTGCCTGTTGCTGACCTCCACTTGACCGGAGGTTTGTGGATGGTAAGGTGTGGCAAGGCGGTGTACAACCCCATATCTCTTTAACAACTTGTGGAGCAACCGGTTGGTAAAGTGCTTGCCTTGGTCACTTATGATAGCCCTCGGTATCCCAAATCTGCAAAACAAAGTCTCACGCACAAATTTACAAACCACATTAGAATCATTAGTGCGAGTGGGAATGGCTTCTACCCACTTAGAGACATAGTCTACAGCAACAAGAATGTATAGATAGCCGAAGGACGGAGGAAAAGGTCCCATAAAGTCAATGCCCCAAACATCAAAAATGTCTACAACCAAGTTATTAATTAGGGGCATTTCATCTTTTTTAGTGATCCCTCCCGACCTCTGGCATCTATCACATTGCGCACAATATTGATGGGCATCTTTAAACAAACTTGGCCAATAAAGTCCCGATTGAAGGACCTTCCGGGCAGTCTTTTGCCCACTGAAATGCCCACCACATTGCAACTCATGACAAAAGTCTAGGACACTCTTTTGCTCATGTTCGGGCACACACCTTTTGACTGTCTTATCTGGGCAAATCTTAAATAAATAAGGGTCATCCCAAATGTAGTGCTTAACATCAGAGAGGAATTTACGTTTTGCATGTGAGTCCATTCCAAGAGGTAAAGTGTGTGAAACAAAGTAGTTGGCAAAATCCGCATACCATGGTTCATGCACATGTACCACAAAAAGTTGTTCATCAGGAAAATGTTCGTTAATGGGAATCAACTCATCATGTGCATTCATAAACGTGAAATCCTCTAGTCTAGAGAGGTGGTCAGCAACTACATTTTCACTCCCTTTCTTATCTCTGATTTCCAAATCAAATTCTTGCAATAATAACATCCACCTAAGCAGTCTAGGTTTTGCATCTTTTTTTTTTAACAAGTATTTCAATGCAGAGTGGTCAGAGTAGATAATCACCTTAGATCCAAGCAAGTATGAACGAAATTTTTCAAGTGCAAAAACCACAGCTAAAAACTCTTTTTCAGTGGTAGTGTAATTTAACTGTGCATCATTAAGAGTTCTACTTGCATATTGGATGACATGGGGTAATTTATCTACTCTTTGACCCAAAACAACTCCTATGGCAAAGTCAGAAGCATCACACATGATTTCAAATGGTAATGACCAATCAGGGCTCGACAAAATAGGAGCACAAGTCAACTTCTTTTTCAATTCATTAAAAGCCTCCAAACATTCTTTATAAAAAATGAACTCAGTATCTTTTGCAAGCAAGTTACACAATGGTTTACAAATTTTTGAGAAATCTTTGATAAATTTCCTATAAAAACCTGCATGCCCAAGAAAACTACGAACACCTTTAACCGAGATTGGAGGAGGTAATTTAGAAATGACTTCAATTTTTGCCTTGTCTACCTCTATACCTAGACTAGATACAAGATGACCTAAAACAATACCATGCTTCACAAGAAAGTGACTCTTTTCCCAACTCAAGGTTAAGTCGGTCTCACAACAACGTTTAAGCACAAAAGCCAAGTTCTT
The DNA here is from genome assembly GCA_026119855.1 of Campanula takesimana. NCBI lineage: Eukaryota > Viridiplantae > Streptophyta > Magnoliopsida > Asterales > Campanulaceae > Campanula > Campanula takesimana. The sequence continues at coordinate 1,633,553 of JAOWBW010000192.1, read as the reverse complement.
GAGACACTGGTCAAAACTATCCCCGAACACAGAAAAATCATCCATAAACACTTCCACCCCCTTTTCAATCATGTCGGAGAAAATAGATAGCATACACCTTTGAAAAGTCGCGGGTGCATTGCATAAACCAAACAGCATTCTCCTATATGCAAAAGTGCCAAAGGGACAAGTGAAGGTAGTTTTGGATTCATCCTCTTTAGCAATGGGAATTTGATTGTATCTCGAGAACCCATCCAAGAAACAATAGAAGGCGTGGCCTGCTAATCTCTCAAGGATTTGGTCAATGAAAGGTAAAGGGAAGTGGACCTTTTTAGTAGCCGCATTTAATTTCCTCAAATCCAAACACATCCTATGACCAGTGACTTCCCTCGTGGGCACTAACTCATTCCTCTCATTTGGGACAACAGCAATACCCGATTTCTTGGGTACCACTTGAACAGGACTAACCCACTCACTATCCTCAACCGGGTAAATAATACAAGTATCAAGTAATTTGAGCACCTCTTTCCTCACAACCTCCTGCATGTAGGGATTTAGCCTCCTTTGCCTTTCTCTAGAGGTTTTAGCATCCTCTTCAAGATTTATGCGGTGTTGGCAAATGGTAGGACTAATCCCCCTAATATCTGCTAAAGTACAACCTATAGCACCCTTGTGCTCACACAACACTTTGATCAACCTCGCCTCTTGTTCTTGAGTTAGATCTGAGGCAATGATCACAGGAAGAGTTTCACCTTCCCCTAAGAACGCATATTTTAAAGTCTGGGGAAGTGGTTTCAACTCAAGAATGGGGGGGGGGATTAATCGGCCTTATCAGCAATAGCCATCACAGGAACATCCGTATTATCCCTAGAATTCTCACTGCCCCCCGACTCAAACTCACAATTTTTATTTTTCACCTCATCCCATAACTGCTCATGAACACATTCATCAATATCATCTATATAACAACATGAATCATCAAAAATTTGTGGTTCTTTCATGACATCAAAAACTGAGATTTCTACCTTTTCATCGAGAACATGCATGGTCAATTTCCCATTTTTAACATTGATGTTGGTGTCGGTAGTTGCCATGAACGGGCGCCCAAAGAGAATGGGTGGTTCACGACACTTACTAACACCTTGTTCCATGTCTATTACAACAAAATCAACAGGAATGATGAGCTTTTCTACTTGCACCAAAATGTCCTCCACAACTCCCATAGGGCGTTTGACCGAGTGATCGGCTAACTGAAGGGTCATTGTGGTAGGTTTAAGCTCACCCAATCCCAATTGTTTATATATAGAAAAAGGCATCAAATTAATGCTAGCGCCCAGATCCAACATCGCCTTCACCGACTTAGAATCCCCCAAAGTGATTGTAATGTTAAAACTACCGGGATCCTTAAGTTTTGGTGGAAGGTGGGTTTGAAGCACGGCACTCACATTCTCAGACATGATCACATTCTCACCTCTTCCCATCCTTGGTTTCCGGGTATTAAGATCTTTGAAAAACTTGGCATAAGATGGAATATTTTTGATGACATCCAACAATGGTAAATTGATGTTTACTTTTGAAAACATGTCATAAATTTCAGAAAATTGTTTTTCCATCTTTTGCCTCATATATCGACCAGGAAAAGGCATGGGCGGTACATATGGCTTGGGCATTGGAGAAGTTACATTTTGCTTGTCTCCCAAGTCATTAGTACCATTTTCCTTCAAATTTTCAGACTTTTCCTCAACATTATTATTAGAAGAAGTGGAGGGAATACTTACCTCCTCACCGACGACCTTACCATTGCTCAGTGTGATGATTGATTTGGCTGAGTGCTCCCCTTGGCTAGGGAAGGTTCCCGGTTTGGTAGCTCGCAACACTTCCGCCATTTGACTCACCTGGGTCTCAAGCTTGTTGATGGCAGCTTCATTGTTCTTCCTTTCTTGCATCATTTCCAACCTCATCTGCTCCAAGATTGTTTCGACGGAAGGTTTTGGAGGTTGTTGTGCTTGATGTTGTGGTTGTGGTTGTTGTTGCACCGGGTGGAGTGGTTGATTGTTACTCCATGAAAGATTTGGGTGATGCCTCCACCCTGGATTGTATGTGTTGGAGTATGGATTGTTGTATGGTTGCCTTGGTTGAAATCCATTTGCTGCTTGTGCCTGTTCAGAAAATTCTGAAAATTGTGCACTAGATGGACAAGCATTAGTAGCATGAGAACTTAAACCACAAGTAGTACAAACTTCTTGAACTTTGTTAGCAATGAGAGGTGAAACAAGATTTGTGAACGTAGAAATTTGGTTAGACATATGGATAAGAGCATTTTCCAATTTATCTACCTTCTCGTTAGATTGAACTTCATAAATTCCCTTTTGATTTCCTCTCACTCCTCTCTGCTGAGAATTTGCACCTAACATCTCAAAAATGTCCCTAGCTTCTTCCGGAGTTTTCTCACCTATTGACCCTCCCGCAGCATTATCAACAGTGTTTTGATACAAATGACTTAACCCATCATAAAATGCTTGATTCAAATGTGGAATGGAAAAGTCATGGTGAGGGCATTGAACTAAAAGCATTTTAAAACGATCCCATGTTTCGTGAAATGCCTCACCAGGTTCTTGTTGAAAACCTATGATTTTCTTTCTTAATGCTGATAATGAGGGATGCGAATAATATCTTTGAAAGAAAGCTTGGTACATCTTTTCCCATGTGTCTATGCTATTGGGAGGCAAAGTCATGAACCACGTTTGAGCTGCACCCTTAATACAAAGAGGAAAACAACGCAACTTTAACTGGTCCTCCGTGATACCAGCAGTGATAGGGAATGTTTGCACAATTTCTAGGTATTCACGGATGAAATTAAGCAGATCCTCATTAGTTAAACCATGGAAAGTAGGCAACAAATTAAAGTATTGCCATTTAAGCTCATATCCTTTTGCCGCGGCCGGCAAATTAATACATGAAGATGCATCATCGATTTTAGGACGGAAAAAATCCTTCATATGACGAAACTCACCCATGTTTAAGTTTACTTCTACCTCAGTGGTGGAAGTTTCGGTTCCACTTAGATCTTCTTCTGTCCCGGTGACAGAAGTCTCAGATTCAGATTCAAATAAATTGAAAAGGAGAGTATTTTCCTCGAGATTATCTATTTCTTCGTTCAACGGAACCAACTGGGGGTTCAGTGAACGTCGACCAAACATACGCTATTGAAAATTGAACTGTGAAATACAGAACAAGTCCCCGGCAGCGGCGCCAAAAACTTGAGAGAGAAACACTCCACTTGTAATAAAAATACCAAGCAAGTGTACTAGTCACCGTAGTAGTAATACGCTATGCGAGGGTCGATCCACAGAGACTTGTGTATTTCACGATTCGATTTTCAGCAGTATAAACAAGAAATTAAAAATGACAGGTTTTGTTTTGATTTTAATACTACAAAAACACTTAAATTAAACTAAGATAGCAATTAAACAAAATAGAATGTGTTTACCGGAATTTCAGCAATGAGAGGAAGATCTATGGATTGGATTCACATGTATTTCATTAATATATATAACTAATAATATCATCATTCCTTGTTGGGGATTTATTCTCTTAAGTAAGATTGAATGCTCACACATCTTCAATCTAGTGTTCTTTCAATATCATATTTTCTGCAAAGGCCATATGATATTCAAAGAACTCATTAAAATCTTAGGAATCTTAAATCTATAATTTTGATAAGAAATCACTTTACAAATCAAAATTATATTATTTCAAAAGTCGGACTTTGTATATCTCAATCAATCACTTGAAATCCTTATACACAAATTAGTTTAAGAGCCAAGCTAATCTAAACATTAGATTGTAACTAGAAAACTCTTATAAAAATACTTCTTGAAAAACCCAACAAAATGAATAACAATACTATCAATTAAAACATAATAATTCCATACATGTTACCTCCAATCCATAGAATGAGGAGATTAGCCAAGCATACACATATTCTTCTTCAACAAAGCGTCAATATTCAACATAAAACTTGAAGAAGTGAAAATATTTGGAACAATGAAAAACCTCTCAATCTTTCTCTACAATGTTTGAAGGAAGTAAAAACTATCTATTCTAGATCTGAATACCCTGGCTGCTGTGTGGAAGAGATGTATTTATACTAGGATCAAGCTAGGGTTACACAATGGGAACACAAGAAGAGGATATCAAGCTGTTGAAAAACTGCATTTTCCTGTCGGGTAGGCTGTGCGACCGCCCAAAATGGTGTGTGCGACCGCACATCTTTCTGAATTGATTTGGTCATGGAATGGGTATGAATTGGGCGACCGCACGATATGTTTTGTGCGGCCGCACAGTTATCTGACAGGTTGATTTTCTTCTTATTCCCGTCCTTGACTCGGTTGACCGCTGTTGACCATTGATGGTGACTCGAGCAATCATTGATCTCCACACTTTTGAGCATCCAGGCCTTTGCAAAATATCAAAATAACACTAAAAAGTGTTTTACAACATTCAAATCCTTACAAAGTTCCTTATACAAAATAGATCAACAATTACATCAATAATGTTCTAAATTATATCCAAAAGTCAATAAAACTAGCACATGAACATAGAGATTATATATGTAAATACTACTCTATCACAGTTCATACATTACCTACAAATGACCCAACGCGAATCCATCTCATAAAATTACCCCTCGGTTGACCAACCGGATGTGAATCAATACATTTACAATAGTCAGAAATAAAAACTAAAATCAACTAATGTATTATGTGTTAGAGTTAGGAAATAACTGTTGTATAGGTACAAACCAAAGAAAGAAAAAGTTGTCTTCGCCTACGCCGAGGCAATAAGTACATCGTCAACAAAAAGAGGGAATGGGGGATCCTATCTACTCAGAATCAAAAGGAAGGAGACGTCGCCATTGCCACGTGATCACTCGTCTGTCCGAGGTCTCTTCGCGCAAGAGGCTGACTCTGCCGTCTGACGAGCCAATCGGCCTAAGAGTTCCGCGGTCTCTCTCTTCACCCTCTTGGCATAGGCCATGAATTAGGAAAGCCATCCCGCGACCTCTCTATACTCAGCAATGGGCACCTTTTGAGAAGAAACAAATAAAGATATCAGAATCTTCAGATAAATGACAAACAGAGAGATGAAATGTTAGAATGAAAGAAATGACAGAAGAAGGGTAATCAATCATACCATGGTCGCGTCGGCAGGAGGTACGAGTCCCTCAGGCATATCATACTGGGCGGGAAGGTCCTCGGTGCTCTCTATTCCCTCAGCCACATTGTAGGAGAATGAAGCTGGTCCAAGCTGTGGACGGAAAGGAACGTGGACAACTCCCTGGGCCTGAGCCTGATCACCCTCCAGAATTAACCGGGGCATGAGGCGAGCGAGGAAGTCCTGATAATTAGCCTCCAAGGACATATGGTCAAAAGCATCCTGACCAATAATGAGGTCCCCTCTTCCCTCCTCCGCGATGGCATAAGAGTTAAGCATATGGGCCGGCGGGTCCAAAGGGACGATAACATCGAGTCTGCCACTACCCTGCTGGCGAGAGACTCTCTCTCCTAAGTAAAAGCATCCCCTACCAATGCCAATCATCAGTAGCCTCATACCGGAAAACTCGTAAGCATGATCAATGCCCAGACTCCGCCAAGGAATGAAAGCGACAGCGGACTCAGGGACGGCCTCCCATCTGTCAAAATATAGCCGCATGCGCTCCACCGGCATATCAGCCCCCTCCGCATGCTCATCACGGGTATCCCTGTTACCCCGGCTCCATCTCAGAGTATCCGGGAACATAACAGTGTTTTCTCGAAGATTAAAAGTGAAGAGACCAAACATGGCGTATCCCCAAGCCTACAAAATGGGAGAAACATATAAAAATGTCAAAGCTGAATGAGTTACTAAGACAGAAAGTAAAACTGGGGCTGAGATTAAGGAGGAATACAGAAGAAGATGAGTATTATACCTCCCAGGCATGACTGTAGCCGCCTAAGCCAGCGTTCGCACGATCCCGCGAACTTTCATCTATAGCCACGTAGCAGTGAGCCAAGCCTGCCAATCCCCAACAGGCATCAATCACATGCTGCATATCCCTCAAGTAGCTCAACAGCGTAAACAAGGCAGTCGACGCATGATTGGCAAATAGCGTCTCAGAAAGGGCCCACCACAGAAAGCCACGGACAGCTGCAATACGGGTACCGGTGAGGTACATCTGACCGGCGTTAACAGTAATATAGGCATCAACCTTGTCCCTCAAGGCCTTCAGAGGGACACCCTTACCTAGAGTACACACAGAGAATCCCAGAAAGCGCATTATATCATCCCTACTAGGAGAAAAATCCGTATCAACCTCAAGAGGCTCACCGACGATGGCAAGCCCAGTAATGTCATGAAAGTCAGTAGGGGTCATGGTAACCTCCCCCCACCGCATATGCATAGTATGAGTGCTGTCCCACCAATGCTCTCGAATATCCTGGAGCAAGTGAACATTCCTCCTCTCACTGACTAGGCCGTCAAAGAAGGGTTTCAGCCCAAGATTCTCGATCTCTTCCTTCATCTCGCCATTGAGAGTTACCCACCTCTCGGCAATCGCTCGCACGCTGCCTCTACAGTTATCAATCACCCTGAATGACTGCAAACAACAGAGACAAAAGAGACAAATGTCAGAAAATCAGTAAAATCCTTATTCAAGCATTTTACCCGAAAAAGTCGTAGAATTGCCTAGAACGACAGTCAAAATCATGTACTACTATACTACAATGATTTTCAACATCGACATGGGTAAAATTCCATCAAAAGATCAGCCATGCATGATAAACCCTAGCAACAATAATTCTAGGCAAAAGTCGATGAAAGTCAAACTGCGAAGGCACCAAATTGAGACATGCAACGACGAAATTGACATGGAAACTCAGTAAAAGGAAGAGATCCTTACCCTCCTCGCCCGAACGGCGTGAGAAATATGATCATCGGGAAACGAGCACAACTCATCCATCGCCCACACTTTGCCTCTCATGTGCCTACCAAAGAGGTGCTCCCTGTGAGAATGATTGGCACCAGCCATTTGAAAGGGTTGGGGATTACCAGAATTTGGTGAAAACAAATATTTTTTAGTGAAAAAATCACCTAGGGTTGAGAATTCCCGAAATGAAAGAAGAAAAGTGATTTGAAAATCACCTTCAGCGCCTCTGATATGCGTGAAAACAGAGAAGTCTCGTACGAGACATCGATATCTCGTACGAGATATCTCCAAAAAAATCTCAGAAAACCATGTTTTCTTGAGAAATTCCAGAAAAGCCCTGCTTTTAACAGAAATGTCAGAAAAAGCCCTGCTTTTGACTGAAAGGTCGAATCTGAACCCGGTTCAAGATGGAACATTGAGTCGTCAACAAATGGATATTTTCAGAATTGGAACAAGCAAAGTTGTTTCTCAGTATGAATTTATTCTCACCGTGCATCCAAGATCATGGGTGAGCAACGAAATCTGCATCAGCAAACTTTAAATCCAACGACTGTCATCAAGGCGGAGGTTAATGGCACAGGATTTACAACCGGGTATCCCACGACTGTTATCAAGACGTAAGTTAATAACACAGGATCCCACCATTCAGAGTCCCATAATTTTCATCAAGGTGTAAGCTAATGGCATAGGACTCACATTTTCAACGGAAAGGCAGTCTCGTTGAAAGGGGAAGCAAGGTCCAAGTAATTGACGTCTCCAAATCCGGGTATCCCACGACTGTTATCAAGACGTAAGTTAATAACACAGGATCCCACCATTTAGAATCTCACGATTGCCATCGAGAAGTATGTTAATGGCATAGGATTCACTGTTCCGGCGAATAAGGTAACCTCGTTGGAAGGAGAAGCAAGGATCCAAGTAATTGGCGTCTCCAAACCCAGAATTCGATAATTGTTATCAAGACGTATGTTAATAACATAGGATTCACATTTTCCGGCGAATAAGGCAACCTCGTTGGAAGGAGAAGCAAGGTCTGGGTAACTGGCGTCTCGAAAATCGAAGACGGTTCGTCATCAACAACAGGGCATGTTCAGAATTGGAGTCAAAGAGATTGATTCCTCAGTATAGATTGCAACTGGAGACGGTTCGTCATCAACAAAAAGGAGTAGAGAGAGCGAGAGAGAGAGAACGATTACAGAGAAGAAAACCCCAAATGGGGAGAGAGGGCATGGGCAGTTAGGGTTAAAAGACATTTTAGACTTGCTTACGGAAAAAGCGTTATTTACGGACATCTCTGTTGGTAGTACCCACGGACTAATCCATTGATATTACTTACAGAAATTCGTTAAGTAAGTTTAAATTCTGTAAATAATCTTTCAAAATTGAACATCGTATGTCTGGTCAAACTCAAACTAAGGTTACTTACGGAAATTTCCGTAAGTAGTACTTACGGTCAATTTCCGTAAGTAATACTAACGGACATACCCGTAATTAAATTGTATTTCCATGGGTAATCTTTAATTTTGAGATTTTGAGGTTCCCGCTCTTACAAAAGATGATTTCCGTCGGTAAACAATTTAAATTCGTAGCTAGTACCGACAGATTTATTCCGTGGGTAATGAACTACTTTCTAGTATCCATTCCTTTTGCCCCATATAAATTCATTAGTAGATGCAACAACTGGGCATGACATCCTAACTTTCATGGATGCATTTTCTGGGTTTCAGCAAATACAAATGGAGCCCTCAGATCAAGATGATACAACCTACAACACACATGAAGGGGTATACTGTTTCATTGTAATTCCATTTAGTTTAAAAAATGCAGGTGCAACTTATCAAAGATTGGTGAACAGGATGTTCAAGAATCAACTTGGAAAGACTATAGAGGTATATATAGATGACATGGTGGTCAAGTCGAAAGATATAGAGGATCATGTTCAACATCTTGCAAAAGAATTTGATATCCTGGAAGCTTTCAACATGAAGCTAAATCCTTCTAAATGTAACTTTGGGGTGAGAGCCAGAAAGTTCATTGGTTACATGGTGACTAAGAGGGGGCATTGAAGCAAATCCTGAGCAGATCAAGGCCTCACACTAGTACAAAATAGAGCTTGCATAGCGCTTTTTTTTGCACTTAGATAGCGCATATAAGCGCTATGTAAGCTACCGCTATGCAAGTTTAGATAGCGTTTCATTACACGCTATGTAAGACAATATACTTAGATAGCGCATAAATAAGCGCTATGTAAGATGATCTTTTAATTTTCAGAAATTACCTTATGTAATCACACTTAGATAGCACATAATAAAACGCTATGTTAGTATCTCTCTTAGATAGCGCATGTTAAGCGCTATGTTAGGCTATTCTCATTATTTTCATTTTTATTTATTATTTTTTCCCTGCACCTATTTTAAATTATATAAATTATAACCAACAATAATTTTTACAATCATAATTCACAAACATTTCATTCAACAATAAAAATAAAATCTTTTATTTATTACACACCAACAATAATTCTTACAATCATCCACAAAAGAGTTATAAAGTATTAAAAAGAGTTAAAATTTTACTCGATCATTAATAATTCTTACAACAATAATTTTTACAATCATCCATAAAATAGCTAATCTTACAATCAACAAATCTTCTTCATCGTTTGCAGAAAGCCCTCCAAAATTCATTCATAATTGCACCCCGTTATTTCAGACGACGCCACTTGTTAAGGACTCCCTTCTGCATCGCTATAGCTTTTAACAAGGGACTCTGGAATCAAATACAACAAATCTTCATAAAGCAAATCAATTGTACACAAGAATGTTTAAGAAATAACTACCTCAAAGGTGATATTATAGTATGTGCCTGTAAATTTGCCAAGCTTACTGGCCGATGAAGAGCTTATTGACCCAGAACTCTGATCTGAATGCCTGCTCGAATCGGGTGTAGAATCCCTGAATGATCAGAACAAAGGGTAGAAACAAGTTTAGTTTTGAAAAAAAAATCATACATCAATATTTGCGATTAAATTTCAGTTTACTTACTGCAAGCTCCTCCAAAATGTTATTGAGCAAGTCCTTCAGAATACTAATGAAAGGTGTTGCCCCAATTCCAAGACCAACGAGTAGAGGACATCATATTTCCTGTAGTCTTCTGCTGGAGCTCCATAAGGTCCGTAAATCAAGAGCTTTGGCAAGCTATAATCAAGTTAAAATCTTAGAAGACAGTTTAAGACCACTAAATGCAAAACAAAAAAAAAACAATTAGATTTAATAAGTTGAAGAACTATGTAAACAGGGCGATCACCAGTTATTTAAATGGATAAAGGAATGATAGGTTTCTGAAATCTGTGGATAATATTTGACTACTGAGAGATGATGTACTTTACCACTAAAAAGGAGAAACTAAAGGACATTTGACAAACATGTATTGTCCACTCTTGTATTGAAACTGGGGAGGCTTGCACGTTTGCAAGGTTAGAACATTGCCCGGATAAATAGCATCCTGACAATAGTTTTAGTTCAGAAAAAAGGAAAGTCAGAGAAGTTTATAGAATATTTATTTTACTAGACAAAAATTTAGCCAATGGTCAATATTTCATGCACACCTTTAGAATTCCCACAGTATAGGCATCGGATCTGAAGTATCTAAGGGTTCTCTCCCCTGCATATAGGAGAACTAGAACAGCAATATACATCCATGTCTGAGACCATATTTCCATATTAGTTATATTTCAAGGTAGAGAGGAAAAGCTTTATTTATTTGATAATTAGGAAACTAACTTAAGATCATATTCGTGAATTTTCTGGATATACGGGCAGTGCCAATGGACCTTTACCACCTGCTCGTGCACCGCCTTCGTCACTGAAAGCTACTTAATTAAATAGAAAAGAAAATAAATCTTTTTTGATTAATCCCGCCAGATTAAGCAAGCAATGAGTTGACAATGATATACCTCTTTTGACTTGTATAATGACCCATGTAAAGAAGAGTAATCCAACCTCAATACAGTTTCAGGCTTAGGCATTTCTTTTACAATTTGAAAAATCGAACTGCATTTTTGCTACATCACCAAATAGAAGTCATAGGGAAGCATTTAATGTATTTTTATTGGAAAGAAACTGCACACATACATAAATAGATTAGATCTTAATGTGTTGTCAATTGAAAAAGCAAAAAAACACACACACACACCCCTCAAAGTGGTTTTGGATTTTGCAGGATGAAGAGGCTGACCTTTAAAATCAACTCCAAGAGAGATCATACTGAGTCGTTGAGACATGTCAGAGAGTAGGAGAGTAGGGCTGATGTTGGCTTTGGTGTGAAGACGGGAGCAACTGACATAATACAGCTTTTGATTGCAACCGACAGGAGTAGATTGCAGCCTTTGCAGGTTTCAAATAGGAGAACGAACTCTTAAGCCCATAGATGACTCTCCTCCTTCATTCCTATGCATTTACACCAAAACACTTGTTCAATCTAAAGATTAAACTGCTAAAAAATGCTGCAATTGGCCGGCTACAAATCCCTCTTACCATAAACCGAGTGCTTGCCAAGCATTTGAATTATTAAGATCAATTTAGCCATTATCAAGATGTATCTACAGAAACTTGAAAGTTTAGTATGCATTTTCTCTCTATTAACTACACAAATATCAATCGAAGTCATACTTGATTCCCAAAATAATGGAAACCAAAATTGAATTACAGCATATACTACCCATATGTATAATGTACTGAATGGTGATACTGTTAATACTAAGTGGCAGGGTTTACTGACATGGATGGAGACGGCAAACGGAAGTCCAAACAGAAAACAAAAATGGAAATAGAGGCGGTACAATTTAATTCCCCTTCACCGATCTTCCAGTCAATAGCAAAACAGCAAATGACGTTTTCAATACACACCGCCTCATTATCCACCACCCCACTCCCACCATCGAGTTCAACTCCGAATTTCTCTCACTGTTCCAACCCATAAACAAACAGCAGAATAATACTGGAAGAAAATGGAGAAGAGAAAGAAAAAACTTGACTGGAGCAGCCTCATTCACTCTGTCGACACCATCGAAATCAAAGAAATTCACTTATCCAAGTAACACAATCTTCCTTCAAATTGCTACTTCAGCTCTAACCCTCCATTAATTATCTAAAATAGAGTCAATAACATTCATAAACCCCTCACTTAACTCCCAAACTAAAGCAGTAAGCAAAGAAATTAGAATTTCACAGAAAAAAATCAATCGCCAATGAAGTTGCTGCAAAACAAAGAATAGGAACAAAGTATGGAAATCAAATCCTATGTCTCTTTGACAACATATCAAAAAAGACAAAATACAACCAATTGCAAAATCCAAAATAAGTAAAGGGCAAGAATCGTTAACAAAAGAAGAAATAGTGGAAGTTGCTTAAATAAAGAATGACGGAAAATCAATATGGACGAACAACAAACCTGAGTCGAAAACCCTAGGCAATCGCTACCGAAAGATTGGCTGACTGGAGTCAATTGTTGGCTTCAAAAAAGGTCTTGAGCGGTTCCATTGGTTGACTGACTGGAATTAATCATTGCTCCTAAATAAATTCTTAGTATCAAATAGCAAATACACACAAACAAAAAAGGCGCGATTGCTCACCAGCGCGAATGAAAGGCGAGTATGCTGGGTCTTTGGAGAAACAGGAGAAATTGATTTTGAAAATGGGGGTTTGGTTGGGTGGCAAAGGTAAGTATGGGAGAATAGTCGTCGCTGGAGAACAGAGGCGAAGAATGGGAAGAAACCATGAAGACGAATTGCTTTCTGCAACCTAGATCTACATATTGGGCAACGAGGGTGGACGCCTTCTTCGTCGACGGCTGAGGCATAATCCGACAATGGTGATGTCGATGGAAGTGGTGAGGCGATGCTGTCCTTGTCGTTGTGCAGAGCTGGAGGTGCGAAGTGCGAACTGCTTTCCCACCTCGGACGCTTAAATCGATTCTGATGCCTAAATGGACGCCCAGCTCCTTTGGACCTGTAATCAATGACTTGTATTTGGGAAATTCATTTTGGTGGAAGGGCTGGGGCTAAATAGAGAGAGTGAGAGGAGGAGGCTGCTCTATTTTAGATTTGGGGAAAATGCGCTATGGTAGCTTTTCCGAAAAAAAAATGCTTATGAAGCGCTTAATAGGATAGCGCTTTTTTTATGCGCTATGTAAGGTATTTATTACATAGCGATTACTCTATATGCGCTATATTAGTTTTTTTATTTTTTATTTTTTTTAAATTTTTTTAACTTGCATCTTCATCATGCAGTCTATGCGCTATGTAAGGGTATTTCTTACATAGCGCTTTATACAAGCGCTATCTAAGCTGCGCTTCCTAAGCTTCAATCTGTAGTAGTGTCATCAACTTGGAGTCCCCCAAGACGATAAAAGACGTGCAAAGACTTTCAGGAAGGGTTGCAGCTCTTAACATATTCATTTCCAAGTCGTCAGACAGATGCAGGTTCTATGACGTCTTGAGGAAGAACAAGATGTTTCAATGGATAGAGGAACATGAAGTGGCCTTTATTCAGCTCAAAGACTACCTTTTATATCCACCTTTTCTATCTAAACCATAACAAGGTGAGCCTTTATTTCTATACCTTGCAGTGTCTAAGAATGCAGTTAGTGCAATCTTGGCGAAAGAACAAGATGTTGTATGGTGACTACAAGGAAAGAATGTTGTAGGGTAAAGTTGCTTGTGTTGGAAAAGGAGAGATTTTAGAGTTTTTTTTTTTTGTAAGGTGGGGTTAAAACTATTTTTGTCTGGATCTTGGTTTTGCTTAATATGGAAAGGGTTGGTTTGGTTTCCGGTTAAACAGGGTGGACGTGGGTGTTTAAGGTGGTGGTTTTGGTAGCTGAGAGGTAGATTAAGGGGAAGTAATAAGGGATAAGGGTGGTAGTTGGTTTTTAAGTTGATTTGGTAGTTGAGTTGAAAGGAGGTGGTGCGCCGGCTTGTATTGAAGACCAGTTAGGATGATGAAATTCATCTTATATTTTAAGAGAGAAATGCACTATTCAATAGTGTAAGAGTTGACTCTTTAACAAAAGCTAACTAAAATTTCATTTTTCACTTATTTCGGTGACTTATTTAAATTATCGATATATACATAATCCCCTCATTCCGTCCGTGTACCACCACAATCAGAAATGATTTATTCACTTTGTTAATGGTGAATAATATTTCCAACTTGTGAACATGTGGAACATGCGGCACATTCTAAAAGATAATGTTAAGACGAGTCACTTAAATTTGATTAATATTACATTCTTCACAAAGAAGATTTTCTTTTAAATTAAAAATGCTTGCTCGAAATTAATTGACTCTATTAAAAAATATATTGCATCCTTATATGTATTACACCCTTCTAAAATTCTGCATCATTTTAAATTACATCCTTCCTAAATATTGTGGATGAGAGTACTTTAAGTATGAGTATATTTGTTCCAAATTAACGGTACCCATATACAAGACATTGCAAAAATGAGTCGCTTTCTTTATTTTATTTATTAAATTCACCTTTAAAAGCTTTCACGTCTCAAGACATTGGCAATGATACAATACAACTATTATGTGAATTCATGCACATGAACCACTAATAATTCTTAAAAATTCAATTTTTATAACCTCTACGAAGCATTATTAAAAACTAATAAACCTACATTGCAAAAACGATTCTCACTTTTTAGTTTTCATGCATCACAATACATTGTGGTTATGCGATTACAAAGATTGATCTTATATTATGTAGTTTCTAGGAAACACAGCTATGTTGAGGTATGGACTAAAAATGAATGTACAAGAATATTTTTTTGGAATGGTGGAGTGATTGTTTTTATATGGACGAAAAATGAATGTACGAACCACTATTAAAACTATGATATGTTTTAAAGTTGAATTTACTAAATTTCTTAAACGAGTCTAATTGACCTAGCAAATCTAGTAAAGTACCATCCATTAAAAGTTTGACAATCCAGTGGTAGATTTTGAAACAAATTAAGGGCATCATTTATGAGATGTATTTCAAAATTCTACCAAAGACTAATTTGACTGTAAAGAAGATAAAGAGTAAACAAAATAAATAAGTTGTTGGACAACAACCAAAGTTAGATATGGATTAATTAGGTTGTTAGAAGAAACCAACAAAAATTCCATTAGATTGATTGGATTTATATGATTGATACCTCTCTTTCTCTCTCTATTTGACACACACACGCGCGCGCGCGCGCACTCACACACACACACCCCTCACCATAAAAATATTTTGCATTAATAATCGCTAGGAATAATCTTTCAGTTTTTCTTCTTTTCAATCAAAATATTACTTTTGCTAATTTAATTGAAGAGGGTCACGAAAAAAAATGTTTTTTATTATGATACCTCCAAGTCCATCTTTATTGTCACCAGAAAAAAGCTCGTAGTTTAAAATCTTAATTTCCCCTAACTATTTTTTGTTATATTGTGATTTTCCGTTTTGTCACTCATTAAAATGTTTTGAGAATCAACAAGTTCGTAGATATATATTTTTTTTTTACAAAATGACCCAATTGTTTGTAGTACGATGGTAAAAATGAAAAAAAAAAATTCAAAGGTAAAAGTGAAATATATCACAAAATACATGGGAAAAACAACGGAGTTTTCCTATGAGTATAATAAAAAGCTATTTAATTAGTGAGAGTTCTTATAACAAGTGAAGAATATAACTGAGATATGCGTTTCAAATTGACTCCTATTTCAACAATGTTGGGCCCACCTTCAATAAAATGCCAAAAAAATTGGTGTGTGAACACTTGTGTATCATGCATATACTTCCCTCTTGACCTGAGCCCCCTTTTTTTTTTCTAAAGAAGAAAAGTGTAGAATTGTGATCTTGAGGCAAAAATCTCTCTGACACTAGCATTGTTGAAGTTTAAGGTGAGAATTCTTCCCAGATCCAACAATTTATTTTTATTTTTCGCTCACACTTTCAGATTTTAGGCTTACACATACAATGAAATGTGATTATGAATTTCACTATTCTTATATGAATTGAATGTTTCATAGATGCTTAAATAAAATCTTTAAGGGAAGTCATTTCTATTTGCATGATCTTTCTTTCTCTCTCTCTCTCCCTCTCTCCCACTCTCCCTTACTCCCTCTCTATCCCCTCACTCTGATCTTAGATCGCTTCTCTCAATTGATTTTTTTTTTAGATATGTATGCTAAAATTCATATTTGAGATTGTTTATGATATGTTTACATGCTATAAAATATTTAAACTATACATTCAGAGTTTCTATTAATGCATGTATGTTGTTGAGTCTTGTTTGAGAATACAAATATAATGTTTGATATGTGAAGGATGTGTGAAGTGTAAACAAGAGAAGAAGAAGAAGAAAAAACAATGAAGAGACGGAAACTAAAAGAATAAAGGGGATTAAAAATATTATTCTTTACTAATTTATAGGACAATTTACCAAGAAAGTTAAACGATTTTGCTATCGCATAAGGCACATTTATTCATGGATAATGCACAAATTTCCTATCCCCATTTTTAAATATCAACCATTTTAAGTTGATGGTATAAACATTTATACCATAAATCATAAATTGATTATTCCCATTTTTACAGATCACCAATTTTAAGTTATGGTATAAACATTTATACCATAAATCATAAATTGTTTATCCCTATTTGATTTTTTCAAATGATACAAATGTTCTGGACGTAAAATCTTCAAATATTTAGCCAACATAGATCTAGATTACAGATTGAAATAATCCACAACTTACTGTATTTGGTTTCTTCAATTTTATCATCTTCAATGTTAACGACAAACAAATTCCATGAGTTGGTATGCAAATGAACTGAACCTACTATTGAGGCATTTCAATTGTTATGATCTAAAATTTCATATGAAATTGTAAGTTACGATATATTTTCATCGACTACGAATTGATTTTTTTAATAGATAGTGTGGTATATCTTAATATGGTTTAGTATATTGTAGAGCTCTAGTGAAATCTGCGAAAGTACCGCTAGTGATGATACAATTGCGTTAAATATTCATTAAAGCATGTGTTATTTAGTTAACTATACTATACTTCTATACAAAAATTAGTATTGCTTTCAACATGATCACAATCAAAAGAATATGAGTCAAAGACAAGTGAAGTTTCCCCGGAACGAGGTCAAAATTAAAGTAGGAATACAAATTATATGTTTGTGTATCTAAGTTTTCCTCAAACGGGGCATCCAATTATGACAAAGACATATTTCCCTAAAGCTAAGAAGGAGGGGTTGTCAAACTCGATAAACTTCTTGTGTTTTATATTAAAATGTTAACTTTGCTAAACTTGAAGGTTGTAAGAATGTAATAGTGCCTTCGCCACTAGGGGAAGACATTAGTTTGTCTCAGTTTGTTTGTATCATGATTGTATTAGTCTCGACAGTTCTCTACCAAGTAAATGGGAATAACAAAATGACGAGTAGCAAATATTATGATTTTTGATACTCCGAATCCCATAAACATTGATTTGTATGAGTACTCATTGTGATACTAATATAAAACACTTTCTTTAATAAAAAAAATACCAATGCCCCCTTAAATAATAAAAACCATAAAAAATGTGATGGAAAGCTATACAGAACATAACAAGGAGGAGAATATGAAGCATCACCTCAAAGGAAAATAGCTTACAAAAAGAAGACACAAAGATATAAGCATATAACCCCAATGTCTTTTACCTGCATGTTGCTTCTATCTAACTTTTAAAGCCACATATTTTCGATGAACTAGGTTGAATCTATCTACTAAATCGTAATAATCATTTCCTACTAGTTCTTCCAACTTCTTTTGCCATGAACACTTGGAACCTAGAGGGAAACAATCACCCCACCCACCATGCTACCAAATTCATCACGAAAAGATTTCAAAAACATTAATGGAAAGAAATCATCAGATTTTGAGTAACACTAATTAATGTTTAGAGTACATGTGGGAAGAATGACGTTAAAACCCCAGTTACTTACTGTTTTTGGTGTTTAAAATAACTATCATTATTTGTTCGTAATTTTCTTAAACATGTTACTGATGGAATTTCATATGGAATTACAATATAGTTGTTTTACTTTCTATATTGTAATTGCTCTAGCATTGCCATCAATCAGCTAAGGAATGCCATTGTTGTTTAATGCTTAGCATGATAAGGCCTTTAGAATCCTAGAGCGATTTGAGCACTTAAATTGATTATTACTGTTTGTCCTTGAAGTGGTGTAACTTTTGTGTCGTTTTGATGTTCAGAAGATCTTTATAGACGTTATGGGTATTTTACTCTTCTATAGTAGTATATTTTTTTGAGATGGTGAATTGTTTTAGGGTTTGTGATAGATTATAAACACCCCATTTAAGTATGTTTTGAGACAATTTTGATTTAACAAGAATTTTGAGTTTTTTCCTTTTATTCAAAATTTCCGGCTGTTTCTAGTTGAAAACAATTGATCTTTGAAGCCTATTTCACTAGAATGGTGTGTCTACAAACAGTTCTTTAGGTAGTTCATTTCGAGAACAATCCCACTGCGTTATTGCTCCTTCTCAAACTGTCCAATGTGATTCTGGGAAAAATAATTGCCCAAATATGTATATTACTGCTATAAAGTATCATACTTTTCGATTCTCAACAATCTTGATGTAAGTATGTGTAATATTTGGAAGGATATTACTTCTAGAAAGATGGAGAACGCGGCTTCTGAAGTCAAGCACGAAGAAGAGGAGACTTCTAAAGTTATGTGCGATGATGATAAAGTTGCGGACAAAGTTGATCAACCATTAGACGATGCATTGAAGTCACAGGTATTTCCTGAACACATTTATTTGAAACACAGTGTCCTGTATAGTTTTGTACTTTAACATTATTGTAGGTTGTAGAATTTTAGTTGTGTTGCGTTTTACATTATGCTATATAAAGCTACTATCTCTTGAACTTGAAATAATAATTTTGAGAAATGAATAATACTAATTGAATTCCATTTTTCGTTTTACTATACTACTCTTTGAACATCAGGAGACATATTTTAAGACATCTGAGTTATCATTGCTGAACATTTCTGAATCGAAGGGTGACACTCAAGCAGTGGAGATGCCAGAAATTTAATAAAAATGGTCGAAATTATGATATAATGTAATTCTATCATAAATTTAAGGTGGACAAAATTGCAAAAAAAATAATATTTTTAGTAAAATGATATTTTCTAAAATTAAAAGGGGTGAAATTGATACAATTCAAGATAATTACAAACCAATGCAACGTACTATAACTTTGGTTACACAAAAAGTAACCTAGTATCTTTTAACAACATAATGAAACGTACTTTTATGTCGGGTTACAAATAATGCAACCATGTTGGATGACGTTAAATTTTATTAATGAAATGAACAAATTCGTTAAATAAACTAACAATCGTTAATGAAGTAGCACTCCTTTTATCTTCATTCCTCAACCTCATTTCATCTTTATCAATTTAAACCAAATAAAATGGTGGATTAACCCCTGTCAAACTCACAAAATCAAACCCAAAAGTCAAAAATCAAATTTAAAGTTCGAAACCTAGGATCTGAAATTATGTAGTTGATCCACAATCAATCGAATCAAAACCTAGAATTTGGAAACTTTGAAGCCAAAATCGAATCTGATTTTTGTTAGATTTTGGGGTTAATTGCAATTTGGTTCCTGACTTTTTCCGAAATTTGCAATGTTGATGCCGTCTTTTCAATTTCGTCAATTGGTATATTCACTTTGTAATTTTGTTGCAATCTGACTACAAAAGTAACTGGGGTGTTAGTTTTCTAACAAATTTTATGTCGTGTGACTAATACATAACGTTTTAAGATGTTTGTGAAGCTACACATATCCGATTGGTATGATTCTTTTTTTTAAACAGAAGCTAATATTTAAATTCACAGCATATATTTTTTTTTGCAATTTTTTTTTGTGAAATAGTTATATTATATTAATTTGTGATTTAAATAAATGAAAATAGTTAAAAAAAAAAAATAGAGGACATAGGAGAAATAATCTGAAAAAATTACCATTTTCCACCATGATATACCTTCTTTCCTAGCGTTTACTTTCCTCCACCCCTACTCCATGTTCCCGCATCACCCCTTCCACATACACACTTCCCCCGATTCATCCTCCTCTTCCTCTTTTTTTTTCTTCTATCAAATATTTTAATGAATTGATAATCCACATATAGCATTTACTTCATATGAAACATATTTGGGGCTAATATATTTTTTAGATTATTATTTCAAGTGTTTTCTTTTTTCTACATATTTAAAATTAATATTTAATATAAAATTATTCAGTCACCCAAAAAATTGCCAAAACAATATATGTTGTAAATTTAAATATTAGTTTTTGTTTTAAAAAAGAATCATACCAATCGGATATGTGTAGCTTCACAAACATCTTAAAACGTTATGTATTAGTCACACGACATAAAATCTGTTAGAAAACTAACACCCCAGTTACTTTTGTAGTCGGATTGCAACAAAATGACAAAGTGAGTATACCAATTGGCGAAATTGAAAACACAGCATTAACATTGCAAATTTTGAAAAAAGTCAGGAACCAAATTGCAATTAACCCTAGATTTTGAACCCAAAATCGAACCCTAAATGCAACCAGAAATGCAAACCCATGAATCTGAAATCAAGCTCAAAATCAATCGAATCTATTGCGATTTCCGAACTCTAGCTAAATCAAATCAAACCCAAGGCACTTTTGAACCTAAAATTTGAAAATTGCATGTCCAGGCCATGGGAGGGATTTCATTTCAACGCCATTGCAAGCGCTGCCGCAGACGACCATTCGTCAAAATCGGATGTGTTGAAAATCATCCTCTTGTCCAGAAACTCAAATAACATTTCATGGCCAACAACAATGGAGGAGATGTGGTGGTTCCATGGTATCTATTTTAAAAACTCAGATTTGAATATTAGGGCATGTGAGGAGATCAATTTAAAACTCAGAAATTTGGCATTTTGAAATTATGATGAAGGTTTAGAAGTATTGGCGGTGGGTGGAGGAGGAGTGATGGGTTTGTGGTGGTAGGTGGGAGAGTGGGAGACTGATTGTGGTGGGTGGTTGAAGAGTTTGAGGGGTTAAGGAAGAAGACAACCAAACTCATTAAGTAAGGTAACAAATGTTAATTTTATTTAATGGGTATTAGAATTGTTCTTATGCCGTTGACATTAGTTATCTTTTTAATGCCGTTAGGGTGCATTGCAGTATATGTAATAAAATGATAAAGTACATTTCATTAAGATGTCAAATTGTAGTATGTTGCATTAATTGTAACAAACGCCGTAATACGTTATCCTACCTTGTTGTTCGCCCGATACAATTCTAAGAAAAAGGGGGTCAGATGACCCATCGCCATAGTGTGGCCTCGCCACTGCACTCAATTGAAGGTACCAATGAAGAAGAGAAACTCAAAAAGTTGTTAGACTTTGAATAGTGAAGATAAGCTCTGATGCAAATTCAAATGCCCTTTTTACTTAACAAAACTATTGGTATCAAGATAGGTTTTGATTTTGGATGAATTAATTTCAAAGAAATCGCAGTCTTCAATTTGGGGAATGTCTTTCTCATTCTTTCATCTTGGTTGACGCATGGTGACTGATATGGATCTTTTGCAAGCTGTTAGACTTTGAATAGTGAAGATAAGCTCTGATGCCAATTGTAAAGTCCTTTTTACTTAACAAAAACAGCACAGACTAGTTAGACATCTATCCTTAAGCTTAGCTGTTTCAAGATAAGTGTAAAAGTAATTCAAATAAAGTGCAGCGGAAATAAACAAGTAAATAAGAAAAGACAATGTGAATGTGTGTGTATATGATAATTAGAATTGAGACAATGAATTTAAAGTGGTT
This sequence comes from Campanula takesimana, assembly GCA_026119855.1. Classification (NCBI taxonomy): domain Eukaryota; kingdom Viridiplantae; phylum Streptophyta; class Magnoliopsida; order Asterales; family Campanulaceae; genus Campanula; species Campanula takesimana. The sequence goes on along the minus strand of JAOWBW010000192.1, from coordinate 1,611,673 downwards.
CGGCGCAATAATATTTCTCCTACGTCCACCCCCACAACTTGTGATGTTGATCAATGCACTATAATTTTCTTCTAACCTAGGGTTTTAGTTTAATATTTGGTACGTAGGATATACACTTCACTCCTGTAAAGTAGCATACTATTCGATTCTCAACAATCTTGATGTTAGTATGTGTAATATTTGGTACGTAGGATATTACTTGTAGAAAGCTGGAGAACGCGGCTTCTGATGTCAAGCACGAAGGAGAGGAGACTTCTAAAGTTATGTGCGATGATGATGAAGTGGCAGGCAAAGTTGATCAATTATTAGACGATGCTTTGAAGTCACAGGTTTTTCCTGAACACATTTATTTGATATACAATATGCTTTATAAGTTTTTACTTTTACATAATTGTAGTTCTTAGAACTTTAGTTGAGTTATAATTTCGTTTTACAATTTGCTATATAAAGCTAATATATCTTGAACTTGAAAGAATAATTTTGAGAAAAAATAATAATAATTGAATTCTTTTTTTTATTATTCTACTATACTACTACTCGTTGAACATCAGGAGACAGATCTTAAGACGTCTAAGGTATCATTGCTGAACATTTCTGAATCGAAGGGTGACACTCAACTGAAGGTACCGATGAAGAAGAGAAACACAAAAAGAATAGCTCGTCAATACAATACTAGTGAGAGCAAGAGCAACGTCACATGCATACACCCGATGGAAAACTTAATTAGCATTGATGATGCAATAAAGCATTATAATCCTCTTTGGTTCACGCTCCGTCCAGCAAAAGACAAGTAAGGACATTTAGGATATAGAGTCTATAAAAGGCACAATGATATGCATATATACATATACATACGTATATATATACATTTTAATATGGTAAGAGCATACTAATATATGGTTATTGAATATTTTGGCAGGAATGGAAATTGTTTACCTAAGCTTGACAAGGTGAACTACATACGCATAAAGTAAGTTTCCATGATCATGACACAAGTGCATATGTGTAAACATTATTTCATAGAAGAAATGTCACCCAATGATGAAGCTGTTACTAGATTGGCCGCTATGACCTAGTGTTCTGCCTTTTGAGCGAATGCATAAGTCTTGCACATGATGTTTGATGGAGGATTAGACCCTTTGGAAGAACAGACTACGAGTGAGGCTGGTTGTGAAACGTCTCGAGCCCGCAAGCCCGACTCGCTACATAAGCACCACGCAACTGACCCACTGAGCACAACAACTGGGTCCACTTGGCTTACCACAGGCCCACCCAAAACTCCATGGATGTTATTGGTGTTCAATGGTAGTATAGTGGAGGCTTATATATCACAATCAAATCCCATATCTTTTCGATGTGGGATGGGGTATTACAAACACCCCCACCTAAATCCTTGACATCCCCGGCAAGGCCCAAACAATACCCAGATCGTCCCCTCGGGCGAGCCGTAAGGTTCCGCTCTGATACCTTTTGTAACGACCCGAGCCCGCAAGCCCGACTCGCTAGATAAGCACCACGCAACTGACCCACTGAGCATAACAACTGGTCCACTTGGCTTACCACAGTCCCACCCAAAAGTCCATGGATGTTATTGGTGCTCAGTGGTAGTATAGTGGATGCTTATATATCACAATCAAAGCCCATATATTTCCGATGTGGGATAGGGTATTACACGTTGCCCGCTGAAGCCTTTCTATTTTATTTATGATTTAAGGATTTTTGCAATTTTCCTGGGATTTTTTATTTTCCGTTTTGAACTAGGAATGTGTTCCTTACTTGGGTCAAAAAATATAATTCAAGATTTTGGATAAGGTTAACAATTTTGGGGTGACATTACTAGGTCATTCATTCATCAAAAATGGTCAAATTAGGTCATTCATTCATTGGAGAGCCTTATAACTGTCTGGTTTGCAATAAATCAACTGTTCACATTCTTGATATTCCTTAGGGAAGTCTAGAAATTACATTTTTATTCTAGAACATTTAATGCTTTGCATCCGCTTGATACTTTCATTTAGATTTTCGGAGTCCCACCCAGGTTAATTCTATGAATGATTTGCATTATTATCTTTCCATCGTTGATGAGTTCTCTAGTGTTGTTTGGAGTTTTCCTATAACTCATAAATCTAGTGTTACACAAGTTTTGTCTACCTTCTAAATTAAGATTGAAAATCAATTATCTAGTAGGATTTATGCCGCACACATTGTCAGCACCATTAAAATTGACCTGGGGGGGGGGTTGAGTTTACTTGTCTAGCTTTGTAAACTATCTCCGTAACATTGGCATTAAACATCAAATCACATATCCCTACACCTCTCAATAACATGGTGTAGTGGAGCGCAACCATTGCCAAATTGTGTAGATGGCTCTGTATCTTATGGCTAAAGCCAAAGTTCCCTATAATTTTTAGTTAGAAGCTTTGAACACTGCTGTGTACCTCATCCATCGGCGTTCTATTCATCAACATAAGTTTGTATCCCCATATCAAAAGTTGTGGAAACGGAAACCTGAATATCATTTTCTTATGGTTTTCTGTTGTGCTTGTTTTTCCCACTTTGTTTCTACCAATGCATATAAATTTACGCCAAAATAAGTTCACTTATGCCAAAAATCAGTTCACTGCATCTTTTTTGGTTATGATAATATTCGTAAAAAATATTGTTGTATGTGATACTTGATGAAAAAATTTCTTTAGCAAGATCCCCATACAAACGATTTGCTCACAGGTACACATTAGGTGCCCCTTTTTCAGCATTGCAAAACCGACCATGATCCACAATCCTCACCTATAACAGGCCACAACCAGTGGGTACTTTAGCTGCTTGACAATTCGGCTGGACTATTCTATGGGAAATCCACTTCTTCTGGGCCTTTTCCCATGCGCTCCAATGCTAGTTTCCCTTTTCAGCCGAGGCCCTGCTACCTCACCTATGGACTCTAACACCCCGACGTCTACAAATTCCCTCAATTGGTTCCCTTAGTCTTTGGGTAGGACGACATTATTATTACCAGTTCTTCTTATGCCACAGTTTTGTCTGATATTGATACCACCTGTGATACATTTGACCTTCGTAGTCTGGATAATTGCACCTTTTTCTTGGGGTTTGAAGCGACCTATACTAGTGATATATAATAATACCTTGGTTAGTCTTGATATGCTATCCACCTCCTTGCCCGGCTCAACATGTCAGATTGCAAACCAACTTCTTTTGCTACCATCCCTCATACTCGGTTCTATGCTCTTGACGTCGACCCCATACCGGAATCAACCACATACCTAACCCCGTACCACTCATTTGGTGGCTACTAAATGGATTTTACGCTTTATCAAAGGGATGATATTGGGATTGGATCCAAAACCAAGAAGAGGATCAAAACCGAGGAGAAGATGGAGCAAAAACGCATAGCCAGGAGGAGTGAGCGGTCACCCATGGAGGGGCAGGCGACCGTCCACTTGATCAGGTTGGAATCTGGGCAAAGACGCAAGGAGTAGGCGGCCGCACAGGTGGAGTGGGCGACCGCCCACTTTGCCCGAAAATCTGGAGTTTGTTCTGCATAAGGAGTTGGGCCAGACATGGAAACCTTGGATTGAAAGGAAACGTGGAGTCTTTGGAGGAACAAGAAATTAATTCCTTTAGGAATTATGTTTCCTAATGATTTAGTTTCCTGATTACTTTATTACTCCTTCCATCTCTGGGACTCCGGGTATTAGGTTTTGATTAGGATTAAGTTTTGTATCCCTATAAATATTGTGACAGCCACCATTATATTTTGTTCTTTACTTTTTGTAGGAGAAAGTTATGATATCAAGAGAGAGCACAAAATAATGTCTAGGATGGAGAGATAATATATGTGGGGGGCGATCCTACAACACGGCCATGGTCATATTGCTTGTGTGTTCTTGAGGGGGAGATAATATATATTGTGAGATTGTTATTGGAGAGTAGACATACTAGATCTGTGTGAGTATATGTGTAAATTGTAATAATCGACATATTATTATAGTGATATCCTGGCTTGGTGCCTCCGGATGTAGCCATAGGGATGGTGAACCGGGTGAACAAATCTTTGGAGTTCATGTTCTTTCATATTATTTCGTGTGTTGAATTATTTTCTCCAATGTTGATGACTGCTAGTATGGGCTAGTGGATGAGGAGATCCCCACAGTTCCCCAACAGATGACTCATCTTCGCCTCACATTCCATCAGTCCCCATCCTTCTCCATTTGCGTATACTCTGATGCTGATTGGGCTAGTGATCCTGATGATCGTCGTTCCACTACCAGTGCTTGCATTTTCTTTTTCCCCAACCTTGTATCCGCAACATTGAATCCGGGACTGCAAAGAAACAAACCACTGCCTTTCGTTCCAGTAGTGATGTTGAGTATCATGCTCTTGCCACAACGACTCCAGAACTTCGGTGTTTTCATATTTGTCTCATGAACTCCGCCTTTCGTTTATTCCTCCATCCTTATTTTGCGACAATTACTTTGCACTTCATATGGCCTGGTCTGCAACCCGGTCTTTCATGCTCGCACAGGGCACATTTAGATTGATTGTCACTTTATCCGTATGTGGATCACCCGTGGTTTTCTAATTTTACACTATCTCTCTACTGATGATCAACTTCCCGATATAAAGGTCTGTCTATAAGGTTATAACCAATTATCGTGTCCTCTTCTTCTATTGCCGACTCTAACATTTCGAAAACATGATCTAAAAGGTTATAACCAATTATCGCGTCCTTATCTTTTACTGGTACAAACATTGTGTATGATTATTGGATTTGAAACATCTGAGCTATGCTTATGCTATAGTGCTGGAGCTTATAGCAATAATGATGCCATGTTCTCCATGTTGGTACCCAGATAGCTTAGAATGTTGGGTTTCGATCAAACATGCGCAGCGGAAATTAGCATTTAAAATTTTGAAACCCAAAGCCCATAGATCCGTTCATATGATTAAATCAAATACAACATAAGAATAAAGGAATAAACTAACCCTTGATGGCTATCAAATTCTCTTGGTCTTTGGTGGAGGTTTGAAGACTTGATCACGATCACAAAGCTTGAACACGAACTTTGAAGATGATGATTTTCACCCTCTAGCGGTATCCACACTTCGAACGAATATCAAAGGAGCTTCTTTGATCTTGGTTGCTAGACCAAATTGTGAAACACTTTTTCACAATCAAAAGAACTATATGGAATTTATTTTGTGTATTATTTTGTTCCTCAACCAAGAATGTCTTGGAACAAAATAAACCCTCTCTCAAACTCTTTGAGACTCACAAAATCAATCGTATTGAGTGCTGGCCGAATTTGGTCTTTTATACACAAGTATGACCTATTCCAAATAGGAAACTTGTGTCAAAATCCGTCCAAAATTCGTTTCCTAATCAAATTAGGAATCTGCCACCCGACAGTACTGTGCGGCCGCCCAAAAACCTCTGTGCGGTCGCACAACATTCTGAAACAAAACTGGTACATTTCTGAGCTAAGTGTGCCGGCGCCCAGTCCAGAATGTGCGGTCGCCCACTTCCCAGAAAGTCCAGAATTTCCAAAATTCCAATGTAGTCCTTTTAAAGATTCGTTCTATTGTGTGTGACCCTCTAGGATTATACTAAGTTGGCAATGAGCTCAAACATGATCCCATAAGATATGATTAGGTTCTAGCAAACCGTCATACCTACCCAAATAGTATAACTAGATACAAGTTCGCATTCCTTTAGAATATGTCACAATCCCTTTGTCCACGATGTCATTGAACACAAGTCATGGTCAAACAGTCAACTTGTTTTGTTCAATACTTTCTCGATTCCGAATATGTTGATAATTCAAATGCTATTGATCCAATCAATCCATTTGAGTCCGGACGAACATTTCATCAACATCATTCCTACGAGTGGCCCAAGCTTGACATCTCTCCGAGGAGGAACAAATCCATTTAGCTTATTATTCTTCCCTACGTGAATCCGATTATGCCAATCATACCCTTTATAACTTCCGGTTAAAGGTAGCGTTTGAATATGTCAAACATAATGTTCATCAAGTGGAAGACTATAATAACTTCATGTCTAAGGATTCAAATGACATAACTAATATGAGATATATGTTTGACATGGACCATGACATAAATCTCATACAGCGGGTCATGTCCAGTACCTTGTTCCAAACAAGTACCCATAAATCTAACATGATCATCCCATGATCATTTAGCCTTTATACTAGTGCTTAACAAGTACTAGGGACGGAGATTATTATAAGTAAACATGAACAACAATAATAATCAAAACATCTCTTTATTGATATGAAATAAATGATAACAATTACAACGTTTATTAAACGTGCCTAGGGCACCACTACCAACAATCTCCCACTTGCCCTAGGCCCAATCTCCCATGTATCTAATACCCATGGACCTAACATGACCATCATGTTTAGCTTGTGGAAGTCCCTTTGTTAGCGGGTCCGCAACATTGTCATCAGTAGGTACTCTGCATATATTTACGTCTCCCTATCAACGATCTCTCGAATGATATGGAAACGCCTAAGTATGTGTTTAGATTTTTGATGTGCTCTTGGTTCCTTTGCTTGAGCAATAGCACCATTATTATCGCAATAAAGGTCTATTGGATTAGCAATACTAGGAACCACTTCAAGTTCAGTTATGAACTTCTTAATCCAAACAGCTTCCTTTGCAGCATCCGATGCAGCAATATACTCAGCTTCTGTTGTAGAATCAGCGGTTGTACTTTGCTTGGAACTCTTCCAGCTTACAGCTCCACCATTTAACATAAACACAAAACCCGATTGCGATCGGCTATCATCTTTGTCAGTTTGGAAGCTTGCATCCGTGTAAGCATTTACAACGAGATCATCTTCCATTCCTCCATAGACCAAAAACGAGTCTTTAGTCTTCTCAAGTACTTAAGAATCGCTTTTACAGCTATCCAGTGATTTTCGCCAGGGTCGGATTGGTATCTACTTGTCATGCTCAAAGCATAAGACACATCCGGCCTAGTACAAATCATGGCATACATGATGGATCCAATTGCCGAAGCATATGGAACATCATTCATTTTCTCACGCTCATCTTTTGTCTTAGGACATTGAGTCTTGCTTAGAGAAACTCCATGTAACACGGGCAAGGTGCCTCTCTTAGAATTTTCCATACGGAATCTTCTAATGACCTTGTCAATGTATGTACTTTGGCTTAAACCAAGTAGCCTCCTTGATCTATCTCTATAGATCTTAATGCCAAGTATATATGCGGCTTCACCCATATCTTTCATTGCGAAGCACTTTCCTAACCAAGTCTTCACAGACTGAAGTGTAGGAATGTCGTTTCCAATGAGCAATATGTCATCCACGTATAAAATAGGGAATAGCACTATGCTCCCACTAATCTTCTTGTATACACAAGGCTCATCTTCGTTCTTGATGAAACCAAACTCTTTGACCGATTCATCAAAACGGAGATTCCAACTCCTTGAAGCTTGCTTCAATCCATAGATGGATCTTTGCAATTTGCATACCTTAGAATCTTGTTCAAAACCTTCTGGTTGTGTCATATACACATCCTCTTGGAGTTTTCCATTCAGGAAAGCGGTTTTGACGTCCATCTGCCATATTTCATAGTCATGATATGCGGCAATGGCAAGCAAAATTCTTATAGACTTGATCATTGCTACGGTGAAAAGGTCTCATCATAGTCAATACCATGAACTTGCCTATAACCCTTCGCTACAAGCCTAGCTTTGTAAGTATGCACCTTCCCATCCATGTCAGTCTTCTTCTTGAAGACCCATTTGCATCCTATGGTTTTTACACCTTCGGGCGCATCAATCAAATTCCAAACTTGATTGTCTTGCATGGATTGCAATTCGGATTCCATGGCTCCAAGCCACTTGTCCGAATCAGGAGAAGACATCGCCTCTTGGTAGGTTGACGGTTCATCATTCTCAATGATTTCTACCTCATTACTATCCGTTACGAGAAATCCATATCTCTCGGGCTCGGATCGTAACCTACTAGATCTGCGAGATGCTTGTGTATTTTGAACAGGTTCCACAACTCCTTGTGGTTCTTGTTCTTGTTCCACTATTGGTTCAATGTTATTTTCTGGGTCTCGAATTTCTTCAAGATTTATTTTACTCCCACTGATTTCTTTGGAGAGAAACTCTTTCTCTAGAAAGAAAGACACAGTTCGGGCAACAAACACTTTGTTGTCCTCTCGGTTGTAAAAGTAATATCCTTTAGTTTCCTTAGGATATCCCACGAAAATACATTTATCAGATTTGTGTGCAAGTTTGTCAGAGATAAGTCTCTTGACATAAACTTCGCAACCCCAAATCTCATGAAAGATAAAAGGTTTCTTTCCACTCCACATCTCATATGGAGTCTTTGGAACCGATTTAGTTGGAACTTGATTTAGTGTGAAAGCAGCGGTTTCTAGGGCGTAACCCCAAAAGGATATTGGAAGATCAACTTGACTCATCATTGATCGAACCATGTCTAACAAAGTCCGATTCCTCCTCTCGGACACACCATTCCATTGTGGTGTTCCAGGTGGAGTCAATTGTGAAACTATTCCACAATTCTTTAGATGATCATCAAATTCTTGACTTAAGTATTCACCACCTCGATCTGATCGAAGTGCCTTTATACTTTTGCCAAGTTGTTTTTCTACTTCATTTTGAAATATTCTAAATATCTCAAATGCTTCACTTTTATGTTTCATTAGGTAAACATACCCAAAGCTACTATAATCATCAGTGAAGGTTATGAAGTATTGAAATCCTCCCCTAGCATTGCTACTTAATGGTCCGCATACATCGGAATGTATCAACCCCAATAAGTCGCTTGCCCTTTCACCCAACTTGGTAAAAGGTGTCTTAGTCATTTTTCCAAGAAGACACGACTCACAAGTGTCATATGACTCAAAGTCAGATGAACCCAAAGTCCGTCCCCATGGAGTTTTGAGATACGCTTCTCATTAATATGACCAAGACGGCAATGCCACAAATAAGTATGATTTAATCATTAGGTTTAGATTTCTTATTTACATGATAGACATTATTTTCATTCTTGATATCCAAGACATAAAGGCCATTAAATGAATTAGCAATACCATAAAGCACATCATTTAAAAAATAGAAAATTTCTTATTCTCAATAAGAAACTTAAAACCTTCATTATCCAAACAAGAAATTGAAATAATATTTCTGCTTAAATCCGGAACATAATAACAATTGTTCAAAACAAGAATTAATCCGGAAGGTAAAGTGACTTCATAAGTCCCTACGGCTAATGCAGCAACTCTTGCTCCATTCCCACGCGTAGATCTACTTCACCTTCTTTAAGCAGTCTCCTATTCTTTAGTCCCTGCACATTTAGACAAATGTGAGAACCACATCCGGTATCCAATACCCAAGAATCAGTGGTAGAAAGGAGAATATCTATCATATAGATACCTGAAGTCGACGCAGCCTTGCTGCTCTTCTTCTTCTTTTGCTCTTCCAAGAAAGCCTTGCAATTACGTTTCCAATGACCAATTTCTTGACAATGGAAACAAATTGCATCCTTTTGTGTATCGGGTTTTGCCTCAGAAGCCTTGGCAACCTTTGCCTTGCTTATCTTGGGTTTGACAACTTTTGCCTTACCCTTGCCTTTGGCACCAGGCTTCTTCCCATCATGAACCAAGAGCACAGGAAACCTTTCTCCACAATTTTCATCTCTGCAGTTTTAAGCATCCCATGCAACTCAGAGAGATTCTTATCCATTCCATGCATGTTATAATTCATTACAAACTGATTATAACTTTTAGGCAATGAATTAAGAATGAGATCCGTGGCTAGCTCCAATGTGATTGGATAGCCAAGTTTCTCAAGGTGCTCTACATAACCTTTCATTTTAAGAAAGTGAGGACTCACTTGTTGCCCTTCATTCATTTTACTAGTAGTGAATGCAACAATGGTCTTGTACCTCTCTTGCCTAGCTTGCTCTTGAAACATGGTTCTCAACTCCACGCCTATCTCATAGGCTTCCAAATGTTCCAAACTTTGTTGGAGTTTTGAACACATAGCAGCAAGCATGAGACAAACTTACATCTCTAGAATCATTACGATGTTTCTTGTAATTGTCTCTTTCTACCCTAGGGGCAGTAGGCGGTGGTTCAGCGGGGAGAGGCCCATCGAGAATGTACAACTTATCTTCTTGCCTAAGAACGATTCTTATGCTACGGATCCAATCCATAAAGTTGGTACCATTCTCTTCGAGCTTATCCTTCTCAAGGATCGATCGCAACGACATTGATTGAGTGTTATTAGTCATTATCTACAAATATGCAAATTTACAAAATTTAATAAGTACCGATTTTCATTAAAGAGATAAATAATGTATTTTCAAACAAAATACTCCCACTAAATTATATAACCTTCATATACATCCAATGTATAATATAATTTAAATGGGTTAAGATCCAACTTTAATTTAATTTCAAGTCCGCTAAGGCGGATTACACAAAATCAAATTAATTAGGTAGACAACTCTTGTCAATCATATCTCATATGACTCTTAGTTCCTTTTATGAGATTCTTTAAGAAATCCAATTTCAAAAGCATGTTAAACCTCATCTTTGCCTAGGCCCAAAACTGTTTTGACGCCCAATTAAGTCTAACCATTTTAAACGCATAGTTAATGTGTCCCGCTAGGGCGTGCCCACAGTATCTATCTTGCTCATACATAAACAAATTTAATGCATCTCGCTAGGGCGAATCTACATTAAAATCACTCATGTACTCACAAGTGTTTTAATCATGGCATGACAATAAAAGACTTAAAACTTTATTTGAAGGTTCCTCACATGTAGCATATAACACATTTATGAGCACATAATATAACATGTTACACATCAAGTTTAGCCACTAAATTAATCTCCATTAATTTAAGCATGGTATTTATGTGTCATTAGTTTCTCTATAATTATGAGAATGAGACTATTTCAACTTTGGTTATTATCTCCAAATCAAGACAACAAGAAGTGCGGTCGAACTAAACCATTAGGCAACCACAATCCCGCACTAATTCAAGAAACCAAGAAAGTAGTCCATGTGGCCGAAACTAAGCAATAGATGGTCTCGATGAACGTAGGCCATTGCATTCACAATTCCACATGGATCTCCAATCATTGAATCAAGAACTTTGTTTCTCAATTTTAGCAATTATGAACTCTTCATAATTCTAACTTCGTTTTATCTTTGAAACTTTGATTGCGATCAATTTTGGGAAACACAATCTCGATGAACGCAGATTAGCCATCCAAAACTTGAACCAATCTAGGAATCACAAGACTAAAACAAATAGGAAAATCAAACCCCAAAATCCATACACAAACCAACTACCCAAAACCCATTCCAGATCAGCAAGTCTGGACTGGTTCTGTTACTGGTTCTGTTGAATCTTTCGAAAAATTCCAGATTCAGGTTTTCAACCAAATCAGACCTTCTGATCCCCTTGTGCGGGCGCCCAAAAACCCTTGTGCGGTCGCCCAAAACTGTGCGGCCGCCCAAGGCGTTTTGTGCGGTCGCCCAGTGCCATCAGAATGTGCAGAATTTTTAAGTTCGAAAATTTTGTCTCAAATTGTTTTTCCCCGATTATTAAAACTTTGATCCAATCAAAAATTAATAACCAACAATTCTGAATCCACCATAATATATTTATTGTGATTGAATCGTGCGATTAAAGTTGTAAAACAATAAACCACATAAAATCACATAACACATAAACATCACATATTCCAATATTCATATCATGCAAGGCACATAAACAATTTATATACACATAACATGATCTAGGTATTGAAATAATCAACATGAACGAAGCTCTGATACCACTGTTGGGTTTTGATCAACATGCGCAGCGGAAATTAGCATTTAAAATTTTGAAACCCAAAGCCCATAGATCCGTTCATATGATAAAATCAAATACAACATAAGAATAAAGGAATAAACTAACCCTTGATGGCTATCAAATTCTCTTGGTCTTTGGTGGAGGTTTGAAGACTTGATCACGATCACAAAGATTGAACACGAACTTTGAAGATGATGATTTTCACCCTCTAGCGGTATCCACACTTCGAACGAATATCAAGGAGCTTCTTTGATCTTGTTGCTAGACCAAATTGTGAAACACTTTTTCACAATCAAAAGAACTATATGGAATTTATTTTGTGTATTATTTTGTTCCTCAACCAAGAATGTCTTGGAACAAAATAAACCCTCTCTCAAACTCTTTGAGACTCACAAAATCAATCGTATTGAGTGCTGGCCGAATTTGGTCTTTTATACACAAGTATGACCTATTCCAAATAGGAAACTTGTGTCAAAATCCGTCCAAAATTCGTTTCCTAATCAAATTAGGAATCTGCCACCCGACAGTACTGTGCGGCCGCCCAAAAACCTCTTGTGCGGTCGCACAACATTCTGAAACAAAACTGGTACATTTCTGAGCTAAGTGTGCGGCCGCCCAGTCCAGAATGTGCGGTCGCCCACTTCCCAAAAGTCCAGAATTTCCAAAATTCCAATGTAGTCCTTTTAAAGATTCGTTCTATTGTGTGTGACCCTCTAGGATTATACTAAGTTGGCAATGAGCTCAAACATGATCCCATAAGATATGATTAGGTTCTAGCAAACCGTCATACCTACCCAAATAGTATAACTAGATACAAGTTCGCATTCCTTTAGAATATGTCACAATCCCTTTGTCCACGATGTCATTGAACACAAGTCATGGTCAAACAGTCAACTTGTTTTGTTCAATACTTTCTCGATTCCGAATATGTTGATAATTCAAATGCTATTGATCCAATCAATCCATTTGAGTCCGGCCGAACATTTCATCAACATCATTCCTACGAGTGGCCCAAGCTTGACATCTCTCCGAGGAGGAACAAATCCATTTAGCTTATTATTCTTCCCTACGTGAATCCGATTATGCCAATCATACCCTTTATAACTTCCCGGTTAAAGTAGCGTTTGAATATGTCAAACATAATGTTCATCAAGTGGAAGACTATAATAACTTCATGTCTAAGGATTCAAATGACATAACTAATATGAGATATATGTTTGACATGGACCATGACATAAATCTCATACAGCGGGTCATGTCCAGTACCTTGTTCCAAACAAGTACCCATAAATCTAACATGATCATCCCATGATCATTTAGCCTTTATACTAGTGCTTAACAAGTACTAGGGACGGAGATTATTATAAGTAAACATGAACAACAATAATAATCAAAACATCTCTTTATTGATATGAAATAAATGATAATAATTACAACGTTTATTAAACGTGCCTAGGGCACCACTACCAACAGTTGGGTCCCTTATAATGCCCAACAAAATTCGGCCTTCCACCCAACAGCAAGGGAAATGTAGCTTTAACGAGGCTCCACTGTTCTGAATTCGTGAAAATTAATATATTGTATCTATTTATCGATACTATTTTGTGTTCAATTTTGATGGATGACCATTACACGCAATAAGTTTTGATACTTTGCAGGAACTTGAGTTTCACCGTGGCTGGCATCCAGAAGTACGTTAAGGTGAAGCTGAATCTTGAGGACGAATCAGAGGTAATATTGTTTATTTGACAAATTGGTCGTGATTATCCTGGTATTAATATTTGCAGCCTTATGTACAAGCCTCTTGTTGTCTAATTATTTTTGTGAATAATCATAGGATATTCAAATGGAATGTGCAATGGTAAGGGATAAAAAAAACTAATGAAATTTAAGTCTATCAAAAATGAATTCATATGTGCCAAGTGTAGAGACGCGACCACCACCACCACTCTCCACATTAGTATGATATTGTCCGCTTTGAGCCCAGCCCGCACGGATTTGTTTGTGGGTCAACTCCCAAAATGCCTCATACTAATGAAGTGGGTGGGTGCTCTTATATACCTTGCAATTATTTCCTCAATTGCCGATGTGGGACTTTGGGTTGCCACCCAACACCAAGAAACAATTTTGCCAAGTATTTGGGACAAGTAGGATTTCGTGACGAAATCATTGTTATTTCTTTATGAGCACAAAACTCAATCAGATTAGTTTACTGATATTATTGGTGCTGCGTTGTAGGTTGAGATTTGGTGTCGTGGGACAAAACTTGACCCAACAATGAACCTTCATGACATCGAAAAGCATTGGCTTGAATGTCTTTTCCCGAGTGGTTTCATACCAGTGACTAAGATATGGGCTTATGACGAGGTTATCATTGCGCTGGAATACAGTAGGTGCATTTCTAGAGATGCACCAAATGAAGCCTGAAATTGTTCGAGGTTCTCTCTTTATATCCATATGAGGACTTTAGTTTTAAGAAGAACCCAAACCTTCTGGTATTTTGTTGGTTGTTTAAAACAGCAAAACTTTATGCCTTGCTCATATGAGGTGTTTAGTTCTTAGAAGACACCGCTGTTGGTATGATTCTATCAATGTTTTATCTCTGCTGGTATGTTTTTATCTGGAATATGGTGATTTCTGGTATAATTCTTTCAGCTGTTTGGCGAAATATATTTGCTCAGGTACATTTAAACAAAAAATATGTATCTAAAATCAGGAACTATGTTATACTTGATTATGAATAGATTTTTATGACAATCAATTGGTAAGAGAAGAATCAAGTTTGTTATCTAGCCTGTATATTCTTTTTCACTGGAATTCAATAGAAAAGGAAAAGTGTCAGTTTTTCGTATGGGTTATAAGGGAAACCATCAACTTTCAAATTCCCTGTATTCGGTATGGAACATTCATATTTACAGTGACCGAATTAAAGTTTACACATACAAGAGATTGAGCATTGTAGATGACTTGCCACTAAATTACGAATTGGTAGATACTAGCAAGAATATTCTGCATGAATCTATCCAAATTTAATTATTATGCTGAATTACGAATAGAGTTAATGCCGCTGAATTACGACTTGGTGTTTGGGGGTGAAAATTCTCACAGCAACATGGTCACATTTTGACATCTTGGCGACTATCTCACCTTGAAACCTTGAAGGCAGTTTGATTGTTCCTATTTTTCAGGAGGAAGCTATTGTCGCACATGGGATATTGGAATTAAGGTCCGCCCAAGATGACCTAGGCCCAATCCAAACCCGAGCCCAATTATGTTTAATAAAGAAGATGACATAATTAAACGGAACGCTACAAAATAAAAGGGTTCCAGCATTTCAAAGAGTCGTGACATTAAACGTTCTTTATAAGGGCTGAAGATGAACGCAATCCTACACCAAGAAATCTACATTCTCTTCTCAATTAATCAATTATCAAGACTTAAAATTTTCCTTACTAATTGAAGCTTCCCAAGGACTTTTCTTTCCTCTGCTCGTTTTCTCCTCTTCTCCTTTCTATTTCCTGTAATTTTTTTTTTTTTTTTCTAATGATCTGATATTTCCATTCTCTCTTTGTATTGTTTATCTTTTCTTTTCTTTTACTAGGTGAAGGCACGTACTCCCATCCTAAAAACTCAATGACTAAGCCAATTTTGTTCTTCTTTATCCGGATTCTTTTACCCCATCTTCTTTTAAACAATTTACCAGTTTGCCCATAACAATAACCATTAGAGAAATGACCCATAGATGGTACTCACTCCCATCACAAAATAAGTTGCACTAATTATTAAATTATTATATTTAGTTTTATTTGAAAAGTTACTCACTTAGTCTCAAAATAACTTGAACTAATTATTAAATTATTAAATTGAGTTAGATTTTAAAAGTTACTCCCTTCAGCTCAAAATAAGTTGCACTAATTATTAAGTGAATATATTTAAAACAATAACATAATTCATAAAATGCAAATCCAAATTATCCACTAATTCACACAAATAAAAATTGTCAAGTATATACATGCAATATGGATCGATTAACTGGGGCATCACATCCTCTCCACTATAAAAGAATTCAGTCCCTGAATTCAAATACCTGATGTCTCAAACAATTATGTAATTCTTCTTCCTAATATCTCAGATTCCCAAGTAGCCTCTTCTACAAAATGGTTCCACCATAGAACCTTGACTCCTGTCCGCGGAAAGAAAAGAAGGATAGTTGGTAAAGGGGGGCCGCCCAGAGTCGATTCATTCCCAAAGATTGCTCTTTTTTATCAAAAATTTGAATTAGTTTCTCTTCGTATAACAAATTTGAACTGCAATGCATTGTTCATATCAAATCAGAGCTAGATCCGCTACACAATAACCCATATCAAATCATGTTCTCCCATGGTTCAAGGATATCTCGAAATAAAATCCATTGTAATGTGTTCGTACTTCCATCAAAGAATATGTAGTGGTTGCAAGATCCCCCGCGGCCTTTTGTATTTAGCCTTAACTTGTTGACATATTAAACTCTTCCATACAAACTCAAACTCAAACTCAAACTCAGCAATCTCCCTCTTCATATTTAGTTGTGATTGTGGATATTCATGTACATAATGTTCTCAAAATTGACCGTTAAGTTGAATTCGTGACTTTCATTCTTTAATTTATGTTTCAAATCAATATTCGTTGGAACACACCATCGTTAACTGATCTTTATCATTCCATCAAAATCAAGGGTAAGGTCGTATATATCACAGAGATGAAGTTTATTTTTGATAATAATAGTCAAATTCAGATCCTCTATCTATATCATGTCGCCTTAATCATCTCCAACAATGAAGGTTGTTCTATCATTTGTGTAAATATCTCGAGGAAGGTGAAATCTTAATTTCTAACTCCAGCTTTTGTATATCCGCTAATAATCTTTTGTATATCTACTAATAAGATCTTTGTATCCACCAATGAGGATATTCGTCTTGTGATAGGAGAAGAAGAATTTCTCATATTCTTTCGACTTAATGCATCCTCTATAATTGTTGCTTTCCCGGAGTTAAATATGATGGTACAATTAAAATCTTTGAGCAAATCCGACCACCACGTATGTCGCATATTGAATTCTTTATGTGTGAATAATTACTTGAAACACTTTTTAATCGGTGTATACCTTGCAAGAATTAACTATGGATAATTGCGCCAAAACTGCATCGCAAATAAAATTGTCGCTTGTCTCCGAAGGTCTACGAAAAAATAACTTTCACGGGTTAAAGATTATGAGTGCGAGGATTCTTTTCATGATTTTTAAGAGGTCATGAAGTGTACGCAATTTCATTCCAATATTGCATTAAAACGCAATCCGACCATTATCTGATGTGTGCTTATATATCGCAAATGCTCATGTGTCAAAAGATAATGTTTGTATAGGTGCCAAAGATCAATTGCTCTTTTAAATATGAGAAGTTGTTCACATTTAATCAACCTTTCAAAACTTATATTTTTCTAAATTGATCGAGACACATCAATATGATGTAATGCCTTCATAAATCTACGATAGTACCATTTGTTGATCAACAATCGCAAGTCTTCAAATTCGTAAATTTCTTGTCTCTTACCATTCGTAACACAGTTCTCAAATGTAGTTCATGGTCATCTAGACCATCAAAATAAATTAAATCTCATCTTGTTGATTTCTCGATAATCAAGGCAAAGTCTCAAAGATCCATATGTTTTATTTCAAGCACAACTGAAGGACCCCAAAGTGACGCACACGACTCAATTAAACTTTTATCTAGAATGCCTTGTATTTGATCGTTAACTTTCTGTCAATTACATTGATGCCATTCTGTATAAAATCTTCGATATAAATAAGTTTTTCAAATAAATTCAATACAAAACTCAATTTCTTTACTTGTAGGGGGACCAAGAAAATTTTATCTAGAATGCCTTGTATTTGATCGTTAACTTTATGTTAATTACATTGATGCCATTCTGTATAAAATCTTCGATATTGATAAGTTTTTCAAATAATTCAATAGAAAACTCAATTTCTTTACTTGTAGGGGGACCGAGAAAATCCTCTAAAAAGATTGGGGCATAGCCTTTGACAATTGATATTTCATGCGATAGATAATCCTCTCAAAGCAGGGTTATCTACTTGAGTATCAATGACATGTGATAGATAACCCTGACAACCCTTTTTCGGTAATCTTTAGCCTGTCAAGTTTGAAATTAAGTTATCACCTTCTACAGATTTATCTCAAAGAAATGTGGACCGAGACTGACTAGCCAAGTAAAAATTAACTTTTTTTCGAGTGGCAAACAATCTTAGGATGATGCACAATGAGCCGTTCCATTTCAAATATCACATCAAAGTTCTCTAAATGCTAGGAAATCAAGTTTGAAAGTAATTTCCTATCAATTGAACTTATTGATCATAAAGTCTTATAACAAAGTACCACTAGGATAGCAAATGAAAATTCTGAATTCAAAGTTTGAGGCTTAACATTTAAATTATGAATTATTGAATGAGATGAATGAATGCATAATACCAAAATCAAATAGTAAGGAAACATCTTTAGAGAAGATAAAGAGTGTACATGTGAACATATTCTTGGAACCCCTAGCTTTCCCAAAGTTATGACCAAAACCTTCTCTCTAGATGAAAACTGTATTTTCACTTGAGCAACCCCATCCTAGTAGTGGATAAGAGTGCTTGTTATATAATGGAAAATCATTCAACACAATATCATCCTTACAAGAGTAATAACATGTTCCCGTTCATTTGTAGCACGAGTCAATACCATGCTTCTTCCCACAAGAATAACAAGAGCCACCGTAAGCTTAGATGCCATTGGTATAATCCTCTTTGTTGAATTAATTGATGCCCTCATTTGGTAACAACTGATCATACCTTTTCCTTTATCCTCGCGTTTGATCCTATCATCCCTTTTGTTGGGTTTTGAGCAATCATGCGTAGCGGAATAAACACAAAAACCCAAATCCATTCAAAATGATTAAATTAATATTAGTATGAATTTAGAATACTAACCGTGGTGATGCTTTAAAAATTTCGGATCATTAAATCTTTGTTCTTCCGCGTTCTTGAATCACAATCGCAGGAACACGTCTTCAATTGCAAGAACACGAACTTGAAGGAGTTAAGATCAACGCCCTTTATCTGTATCCACATGTGAACGAATTTCTAAAACGATTCTGGATCTGGATTGCTAGATCAAATAGAAACTCTTTCTATCAAAAACGCTATATGAATTTATGGTTCTTATTCTTTGATCATTAGATCTTGGAATAAGAATGTGTTATCAAACTCTTTGGAGGCTCTCAATGTTGATGCAAGATCAATTATTACTGAGTAGGGTATTTATACTCATTAATCCCAACCAATTTAGGAGAAATAGGTAAAAACCTGTCAAAACTCGGAAACAATAGACTTGGGCCTGACACCAGCAGGTTCGACGGAGCCTTATGCATGGTTCAGCCGAACCTCACCCTGGAGACAAAATATTCGGCAGAGTAATAAGGTGGGTTCACCCGAATCTGGCATGGAGTCCGAAATTCAGCCTTTTCAAAAAATTCAATTTTACCCTTTTGATTAATTCTTTCTTTTGTGTGTGACCCCATAGGATTATATTAAGTTGGAAATGAGCCCGACCAAGGTCGTTCTCATAAATCATGAGCGGACTCTAGCAAGCCATCATGACTACCCAATTAATATAACTTGTCAAAGTTCGTTTATCCTTTATAGAACATATCACAATTCCTTTGTCCACGATGTCATTAAACATATGTCATGGTCCATAGTTAACTTATTACACTTCCCTACATAATTTCGATCATGCCAAACATATCCTTTATGATCACTTGGTTAAGAGTGACATTTTAATATGTCAAACATAATGCTCGTTATGTGGAATATCGTAATAATCTCTAGTTTAACGATTCTAATTATATGACTATCATGAGATTTTGATTATGATATTTGACCATGACATAAATCACACAAACGGGTCATGTCCTGTATATGTTTACCAACACATACCCATAAGTTTAGTTTGTATCACATATACATAATCATCGCATGATTATCTAACTAAACTTATGCTAGTTCTTCATAAGTACTAGGGACGGAGATTATTATAATAAAACATATAACAACAAATAATAATCAAACAATATCTCATTTTATAATGAATAAATGATAACAAAGTAACATTAAAATAACGTGCCTAGCGCATATACACCAACAATCTCTCACTTGCACTACGCCCAATCAACCATGTATCTAATACCTATGGACCTAACATGACCATCATATTTTTACGTCTTCCTTTTTGGATTAGCAATGCTAGGAACCACCTCTAATTTAGTAATGAATTTTTTCATCCAAACATCGTCTTTAGCAGCATCTGATGCAGCTAAATATTCAGCTTCCGTTGTAGAATCAGCTACTGTACTTTGCTTAGAATTCTTCCAGCTACACCACCATCCTTTATCATAAAGACAAAACCAGATTGCGATATATAATCATCCTTGTCAGTTTGGAATCTTGCATCTGTGTAACCCCATACAACTATATCATCTTCCAAACCTCTATAAATCAAGAACGAGTGTTTAGTCCTTGTCAAGTACTTAAGAATCGTCTTGACAGTTATCCAGTGACTCTCACCAGGATCCGATTGGAATCTGCTCATCATGATCAAAGTATAAGAGACATCCGGTCTAGTACATATCATGGCATACATAATGGATCCAATTACAGAAGCATAGGGGATTCCATTCATGCGTTCTCGCTCATTAGTTATCTGAGGACACTGAGTCTTGCTAAGACTTTTACCATGTAACAATGTCAGGTTACCTCTCTTAGAGTTTTCTATACAGAATCCTTTAAGAACGTTGTCAATGTATGTACTTTGACATAAACCTATCAATCTTTAAGATCTATTAAGATATATCTTAATTTTAAGGATATAAGCGGCTTCACCCATAGCTTTCATTAAAAATCATTTTCTTAAGGAACATCGTTTCCAATGAGCAGTATATCATTAAGATGTAGCACCAGAAATAATACTACGCTCCCACAAATTTTCTTGTATACACATGGTTTATGTTCGTTCTGATGAAGCCAAACTCTTTGAACGATTCATCAAATCAAATATTCTAACTCCTAAAGGTTTGCTTCAATCCATAGATGGATTTTTGCAACTTGCATACTTTGTTAGAATTTTCTGGATTTACAAAACATTCAGTTTGTGTCATATACACATCCTTAAGTAACTTCCCATTAAGGAATGTTGTTTTGACATACATTTTCCGTATCTCATAGTGTACATACCCCGGGAGAGCCCACGGCTTGGCTAGAGAGGTGGAAGGATCCTAGGATGTCTAATTGATTTTATTTTGTAGAGTCGCCACCTATGTTTTAAAGGAACATAAGAAAAACCTAGAAATAGCCTATTTTTAATGTTACGAAACCAAAGATTCGGGAAGAGAAGGGTTCGGGGGTTAGGTGACGGAGTGGGAAGTACTTAAACACCCACTCCGCCCCGCTTACGCGGGTCTTGCTACAATTGGTGTTCTAATGCTAAAAAGTCCTTCTATTTATTAATATGAAAATGTGCTAACGATTACAAGGGAAAGAAAAGGGAAATAAAAAGAGAATTGTTTTATTTATTGATTTATGCTAAGAATTACATGTTGAATTATTGCTAAATCATTACATTAAGAAATGATCAATGATTGAAATAGAGATTGGAATGTTTGGATGTAACCTTGGCCAAACTTCAATAGTGAAGTGGCCTTTTGGTTGTATCCCTTTTTATGGAGATTGCATACTCATTAGAGAAGTGAGAGATGAAAAAAACAAGTAAAGAGTTTTGACAAAGAGAATTAAAAGAGTTTAGAAGGAGAAAGTGAGAGTTGTACCTTGTGCTTGAATGGGGAAAAACCAAATTGTCTATAGTGACCACCCTTTGAAAATGGATTTTATGTGTTTTTAAAGTGTTTTTGATTCAAGAATTCCTCCTCCTTCTCCATGGTGGAATGAAGAGGTATTTATAGGTGTTAGGGAAGTGTTTGTGGTCACAAAGATGGCCATTCCCCGGATCAAGCCAAGACATAATGGCTTTGGGGGTTACAAATCAGAAGAGGAGGGAAATTTGGCAAAATCTGGGATCCTGGAGGTGGGAAGTGCGCACGTCCCACCCCCCCTATGGGAGGCGCGCTCGTCCCACAAAGAAGGCCAAAGGCGCGCTCGTCTCACCTTCAGGAAATCCATATTTTAGCCCAAAAGTTAACCCCGTTATGCAGTTAAGTCCCAAAACTAACGAGATCAGTTAGAAACTTAACGAACACCACGAAAGTCAACAAAAACAAAGTAAACAAAGACTCAAGGTTGACTTTGTCACTTATTCAAATCCAAGACTAACGGAGTAAGTCAAGAACTTAACGGAAAGTAACAAAACTTAACGGAAAGTAACAAAACATAATAGAAGAGAGGAAGATAGAGAATGTGTATGCAATCGGGACATGAGAGGTCCAAGGCGGGGTGTCTACAGAGCCCCTCGGCTACGTGGATTGCAAAGCAAAACGCGTTGACGAATGTAAAAACACCCGCCGAGGACATCGACAAAGAAAAAAGGAAGAAAAGAAAACAAAGACTCGATAAAAGTAGGAATTTGAAATTGCGATAGATAGAGGTGCGCTCCCTGCATGAGCGACTTTTGCTGGAGTGTTGTATTGGAGCTCATGGGAGCTTGTCTCGATATGGACCGAGTTATTGTGTTGGGGCTCATGGGAGCTTGTCTCGATATGGACCGAGTTGCCGACTTGGAACTCATGGGAGCTTGTCTCGATATGGACCGAGTTGCCGACTTGGAGCTCATGGGAGCTTGTCTCGATATGGACCGAGTTGCCGACTAGAAGGAGAACTCTGGGGAAGAAGCTATGGAGCAAGGCAAAGTAAAGCACATACTTTTGCACATAGAAGGAGAATTTTTTTTTTTTTTTTTTTTTTTTTTTTTTTTTTAGTTCGTGGGTGAACCATTTTAACCATTGTGTGCTTGTGAAGCCAAACCAAGATCAAGTCGTGTTCAATCAAAGTCCGGATTGCCTTGTTGAATTCTGTCGTTGTTGCTGGGGTGTCCAACGAAATTGATGTCTAGCCCCAAGAGATTTGTCGATTATGGGGCTTCAAAAGGCATTTGATGCCGAGATAAGGGGTTGCTGATTGTAAAGCTCCTAGAATGCCTTTGATGCCAAACTTTGAGTGGCTTGCATAGCCCCAAGATAAATCAGTTCTTGGCCCATTCAAATAAATCGCCTTTTGTTGTTGGCGTGAGCAAATCCCAAGAGTAGATTATTGATACCAAGCCTCGAGAGATTGCAAAGCCCCAAATGTCATGGACTTCTTGTTTGCGAGCTTCAAGACGGTGGAGTGTGAAGACATTTCGATGTAAAGCCCCAAATTATCTTGTGATCGGTTCGGCATTGAGAGCGGATGTACCGTTTGGTAGAATTTTTGATAGAGATCTCCTTCTTGCTCTTACTGGGGAGATGAATGGCCTCATTGTGGTCGATACCCAAATTGCTGAGGGCTTATGTCAAAAGATGCAGTAATGTCTTGGGGTGCCGTCGAGGTCGCGGAGGATAAGGTCTTGGTGTGATAAATTCCCAAATGAGTATACTTGCTTGACTCTTCTTGAGTTGAACTAATGACGGATCTTCGGATGCAACTAGTGCTGTGGCCCAACTTTATCTGAGCTGCACCTTGTGCTTTTGATCTTAGAGAAGGGGGTGCTGAATTGCAGAAACATTGGGATTGGCCGTGGCATTTCCCGCTATAACCCCGTTTTGATTAGAGTTTAGCATATTGAATCTTTTTCCTTTTCTCTAAGACTTCCTTCAAAATCTCTCTGTGAGTTCTAACAAAAATCATCAACTTCATTCATAACATCGGAGTCTTCATTTAAAACCAAGAGGCCTTTGACTTGAAGTGTTGAGAGACCCTTTGAAGCTTGATCCCTTTCATGGAGACTACTCCCAAATTGCGTTGCTCGAGTATTGTTGCCTAAAAGATTGTCGGTCGCGAAGCCCCAATATTACCCTTTGCTCGGATTAATGTAATGCCGTAGCCCAAAAGATTGTAGATTGCGAAGCCCCTTGAGACCTTCGGTGCCGAATTGAGGAAGCCTCCAATGTTGCACATGACTCGGCTGGGGATACTGCTGGGGAGTTAATATCTCTTTGCCGAGGGAGCCTTTAAGACTTGACCGTAGCCCTTAGAGTGCCATCATTGATTGCGAGAAAGGTCCATCCTTGATTGGGAGAACGAGCACGGGCACACGCGACAAGAGGGCTTTTTGACATCCCTTTTGGGAGACTTTGAGGATAGTCTCACACATCTTCCTCGAACATAGCCTCTAGGGCGTATTGATTGTCAAGTGAAGAAAAAGAAGTCCTTGTCCCTGAGTCACATAGCCCCTAGGGCGTCACCATTTTTTGAGCAAAGCAAGAGTGACTCATCCTCGTGCGAGGAAACAAACATGAGAGGACATGGCAAGAGCTACTCCATTTCTCGGGAGCCTTTCGGCGTACTTTAGAAGCACATACTTGAAGAAGCTTTGAAAACTGAGACACGTGTTGTTGCTATTTGTTGCCCAAGCCAATTGACTAGCTAGGGATTATTTGTGCAACCTCGTGCCCTTTTATGATGGGCTCATTCTCGGATAGGTCTTGGCTACCACGGGCCTTCTTTTCATGAACCCAAAAATGCACACTGCTGGAGAATGATGCCAATAACCCAAAACAACCTTTGATGGTGCCATATCTTGTCGAGCCTTTTGCAATCCCAAAGTTGACTCGGTGGGGAATTGACTTGCTGAGGAGATCCAATATAGAGCTTGTGCAGTTGTCTTCTTTAGAGGTCGGAGATCTCCATTTCTCTTTCCCTTCTCTCTCTCACTCTCTCATTTTTTTTATGACGCACCCTGTTTTTTGCCTAGACTGCCCTTTCGGGTTTTCAATCTAGCGGGCATCTCTTTTGCGTCTTCATTTTGACTCGATTAATGAGGGAGTGTGCATTGACTCTAGCTGAGGAGATAAGACATGTGATTTTGCGGTGGAGACCTCTTGTCACTAAAGGTGAGTGACATTGACTTGATTAGGGAAGTGTCCCTAGTATTGACTTCATGTATTTGACCGTTTTTTGAATGACTCATGAAGGCAAGTAAGTCATTAAGAGAGAAGAGAAGGAAATCCCCAATTTGATTGCAAGAAATTGGGAGTATGCAGAAAGAATAGAAGTCCCTAGACTCGACAAGGAACGCGAAATGATTCCAAATCTAAGAAAGTTGTTCAATCTTTTGGTGATTAATTCATTGGCAAATAAATCGTACAAAGATGTCTTGACAAGTTCGAGATGAAGGCCGATCACCATAACGCGCTAGGGCTAAACATATCTTCTTTCTTGCATGAGACCGGACCCGCAGGTTGCCTACGTTCCTCCAGTGTAGAGGCTCAGGTCACCGTAGTTCTTGTGGATTCTCCATTCTTCGTGATGGAATTGTTGCTTCGTAGCTTTGTCCTTTGTTGGTGGATGATGATGTTGATCTTCTTTGATTGAGGGGGATTTTTTTTTTGTGCTCTAACTTTTGCCTAGGTTGATTTGATGATTTCAACCTAGCGAGCTTTTTTTTTTTTTTTTTTTTTTTTTGATCCCCTTTTGAAAACTTTGCTTGATTTTTCTCCATGCTTGATGTCTTGGATTCGCCGTTGTTGTTGATGTCATTGCCTTCGTCACGATGTTTGGCCCCTAGGCGTTCAAACGATGGCCTTCGTTCTAAAACTTGTTTAGACATCTTTTCATCATTTTGCCAAGAATTAAATCGAACAACTTGGAATTGTGTATGAGGACAAGAACGACTTTTATTTGATAAGATCGACTCAATCATTGACATGAGAAGGAAGAAAACTTAATGCACACAAAAGAGGACTTTGACTCTTTTTTTTTGTTTTTTTTTTTTTTTATTCCTACTACTAGGTAGAGAAAGAGAAACGGAGATTGCTGTCGTCGTCTTTGCCGTTGTAGTCTCCTTGCGGCATGATCTCTTGTTGAAGGCCCATTTCAAAACCAATCTTTTCCTTGATGGGTTGTTGCATGTTTCCATTCTCTAGCGGTTGCTTTTCACCCACAGTAAATTCGCCGTTGTCGATCAAATCTTGGATGATGTTTCGGAGAAGGAAGCACCCTTCGGTAGTATGGCCACTATGCTTGTGGTAGCCGCACCATTCACTATGTGCATGATTCTTCAGTATCGTCTTCGGCTTGTACCCTTCCAAAGGTTTGACCTTCCCACTTGCCACCAAAGTTTCAAATGCCTCGGCTTGGGTTACTCCTTGGAGAGGAGTGAAAACTCGGTTGTTGGTGGTACCTTTGTAGCTTTTGAGGGTCGGGCCACTTGAGCATGCTTTACCATTGAACTTTGCTTTGCCGTCGGTGAGATCTTGCAAACGGGCTTTGAGTTCGGAAACCTCTTCCTCATGAATTCTTCTTTCATAATCAAGACGGGCCTTGAGTTCGGAAACCTCTTCTTTGTGAATCCTCTTGTCGATATCGAAACGGGCTTGCCACAAATTGTCTTTAGGGCGGGCATCCTCGACAATCCTATCCATTTGTTCCCCCATTGATTTCATTATGTTGAGTAACCCTTCGTTGGACACGAAATCATTTCCACCGTTGTTGTTGTTGCCGTTGGAAGCCATTGGACCTATTGGAAGAACACGGTTGATCTTAGGTTGGCCCCACAAACACCTTTTGAGTAATATGATTAAACCCACAAACAAGGAAAAAGACTCAACCACATAGAGAAAAATGACTATTTTTTATTTTACAAAGTCGGAAGGACGGAGTCCTTTTTGGGGTTTCTAGAAAAATAGTGGAATCGTCACACTAGTATATAGACCTTCTCGCGGTCCCATGTACTCATCGGATTCCGCCACGTTTGTGATACCTACATGTGACGGGATTAAACTAAATTAATGTAGTAAATCATACATGCGGGGACGGATTTTTTATTTTCGTCCAAGATAGCCACTTTTGGGGACGGAGTTTTATTTCGTCCATTGCAACAAATTGGCATGTATGATTTGAAGACATTAGTTTAGGGAAATCTCGGTACATGAAAACCGACTTGAGTCACGGAGTGTTAGACCCTAGACTAGAATTGTGTGGCTTGTGCTCGGCTAAAGAGAGGCTTAAAGGTCACCCCCGGCATGTAGTCTTGAACTACGCCACGGGCTGAGGTTGACCGCTTCGAAAGAGTCAAGGTCGGGTGGAGCTTGAAACTTTCTAGGACGGGCCTCGACGGGTTTGGGGTTGAACATTGTGCGACTCGATAGTGAGAAATTGATAAGAATATGTGCATGTAGTGTGAGGTCTAACATGTGACAAAACATTTTTTTTTTCAAAAGAAATAAAAAAAAAAAAAACAAATAAGCACATAATTACAACTTTCGAATCACCCGTGTGACCGATAAAACAAACAGAAAATAAAAGAAGTTCTGTGCAGGCCCGGTGCCCACACATTGTCATTCTGCTCTGTTCTGTTTTCTGTGCACTGTTCTGTTCTGGGAATGCGCCCAGAAGCGCGCGCATTGGGTGGCCTATGCGGAAGGCGCGCGCGGTAGACAAAGAGGGGCAGAGGCGCCCGATTCTGGGCAGTACCTGCGAATCAGTGGGTTCAAGGGATTGCCTTGACCCTAAATAAAAAATTCTTTCCCCTGCAGTAATTGTTAGCACAGAAACATGGAATTGAAGCACAAGAAGGGAGGCGGGCGATTCTGGTAATTGGGGTCGGACGCGCGTGCTTTAGGCCAAGAAGACCAGAGGCGCGCGCTTCCCACCTTTTTACCAGAATGCCCAGAAAACAGTAATAGGAGCACCAAAAGTTAAGAACGCAAGTTTAACCCTCTAATAAGTCCCCAGCGGAGTCGCCACTGTAGATACCCCGGGAGACCCCACGGCTTGGCTAGAGCGGTGGAAGGATCCTAGGATGTCTAATTGATTTTATTTTGTAGAGTCGCCACCTATGTTTTTAAAGGAACATAAGAAAAACCTAGAAATAGCCTATTTTTTAATGTTACGAAACCAAAGATTCGGGAAGAGAAGGGTTCGGGGGTTAGGTGACGGAGTGGGAAGTACTTAAACACCCACTCCGCCCCGCTTACGCGGGTCTTGCTACAATTGGTGTTCTAATGCTAAAAAGTCCTTCTATTTATTAATATGAAAATGTGCTAACGATTACAAGGAAAAGAAAAGGGAAATAAAAAGAGAATTGTTTTATTTATTGATTTATGCTAAGAATTACATGTTGAATTATTGCTAAATCATTACATTAAGAAATGATCAATGATTGAAATAGAGATTGGAATGTTGGGATGTAACCTTGGCCAAACTTCAATAGTGGAGTGGCCTTTTGGTTGTATCTCTTTTTATGGAGATTGCATACTCATTAGAGAAGTGAGAGATGAAAAAAACAAGTAAAGAGTTTTGACAAAGAGAATTAAAATAGTTTAGAAGGAGAAAGTGAGAGTTGTACCTTGTGCTTGAATGGGGAAGAACCAAATTGTCTATAGTGACCACCCTTTGAAAATGGATTTTATATGTTTTTAAAGTGTTTTTGATTCAAGAATTCCTCCTCCTTTTACATGGTGGAATGAAGAGGTATTTATAGGTGTTAGGGAAGTGTTTTTGGTCACAAAGATGGCCCTTCCCCGGATCAAGCCAAGACATAATGGCTTTGGGGGTTACAAATCAGAAGAGGAGGGAAATTTGGCAAAATCTGGGATCCTGGAGGTGGGAAGCGCGCACGTCCCACCCCCCCTATGGGAGGTGCGCTCGTCCCACAAAGAAGGCCAAAGGCGCGCTCGTCCCACCTTCAGGAAATCCATATTTTAACCCTAAAGTTAACCCCGTTATGCAGTTAAGTCCCAAAACTAACGAGATCAGTTAGAAACTTAACGAACTCCACGAAAGTCAACAAAAACAAAGTAAACAAAGACTCAAGGTTGACTTTGTCACTTAGTCAAATCCAAGACTAACGGAGTAAGTCAAGAACTTAACGGAAAGTAACAAAAGTTAACAGAAAGTAACAAAACATAACAGAAGAGAGGAAGATAGAGAATGTGTATGCAATCGGGACATGAGAGGTCCAAGGCGGGGTGTCTACACATAGTCATAATATACGGCTATGGCAATTAAAATTCTTGTAGACTTGGTCATTGCTACTGTTGAAAATGTTTCATCATAGTCAATACCATGAATTTGCCTATAACTTTTCGCTACTAGTCTAGCGTTATAAGTATGCACCTTTCCATCTATATCTGTTTTCTTTTTAAAAACCCATTTGCATCCTATGGTTTTTACACCTTCGGGTACATCTATAAAGTTCCAAACATGATTATCATGCATGGATTGGATCTCGAATTCCAAGGCTCCAAGCAACTTATTCGAATCAGGAGTGGACATCGCTTCTTCGTAGGAAGTAGGTTCATCATTCTCAATGATTTGTACTTCATTACAATCTGTCATGAGAAATCCATATCTCTCGGGTTCGGATCGTAACCTACTAGATCTGTGATGGACTTGTATATCTTGAACGGATTCCACAACTCATTATGTAACTTGTTCAGATTCCACCATCGGTTCAATGTTACTTTTCTATTCTCAAACCTCTTCGAGATTAATTTTACTCCGACTGATTCCTTTGGAGAGAAACTCTTTCTCTAGAAAGGTAAAATCTCGGCAACAAACACTTTGTTGTCCATGCGGTTGTAAAAGTAATATCCTTTGGTTTCCCTAGTATATCTTACAAAAATACATTTATAAGATTTGTGTGAGAGTTTGTCAGAGATAAGTCTCTTAACATACGCCTCACATCTCCAAATCTTCATGAAAGAAAGACAATGCTTCTTTCCGGTCCATATCTCATATGGTGTCTTTTGAACCGATTTATTTGGAACTCTATTTAGTGTGAAAGCAACAGTTTCCAATGCATGACCTTAAAAGGACAATGGAAGATCAACTTGACTCATCATAGATCGAACCATATCAAATAAAGTCTGATTCCTCCTATCGAACACACCATTCCATTTTGGTGTTCCGAGTGGTGTTAATTGTGGAACAATTCCACAATTTTTAAGATGATTGTCAAATTCTTGGCTTAAATATTCACCACCACGATCAGATCGAAGTGCCTTAATGTTTTGGCAATTTGATTTTGTACTTCATTTTGAAATATTTTAAATATCTCAAAGGATTCACTTTTGTTTTTCATTAAGTATACATAGCCATATCTAGTAAAACCATCAGTCGATGTTATGAAGTATTGAAATCCTCGCCTAGCATTGCTACTTAATGGTCCATATACATCGGTATGTATTATGCCCAATAAGTCACTATCCCTTTCTCTACTCTTAGTAAAAGGTGTCTTAGTCATTTTTTCAATGGGCAACTACCATGTAGTCCCTCATCCTAATGGAAACTACCACCACGGATAAGTAATTTCAGATTTTACCTCCTAGTTCATAGTTTGTTAGAAGGACACTCATGCCCTTACTAAATGACACGAAATTACATGAATGCCCCTCTCCACATCCTTTCACTTGCCCCTCTCCACATCCTTTCACTTTCTCTCCACAGCCACCATAACCACTTTCGGCCACCACCTCTGGCGACCATTTTCCGGCAACCACCTCCGGCGACCATTTTCCGGCGACCACCTTCGGCATCTGTTTTCCGGTGACTTTTTCTAGCAACAATTTTTTTGGTGACCAAAATCAAAATAAAGCATTTTTTAATATCCCAATGATATATCTTTATTTGTCCATATATTATTGTCTTATTTCCTCTCATTTGAATTATGTAATTCATCTACTTAACTCATTTTTGTTATCTTTTGAATTAGGGATGGAAGTGAATGACTGGAGCAAAAAGAAGTCTAAAAGTGGATTTTTTTTTAGCTTAATGTACAGCAGATTTTTTTGGGGGATAACAAGAGATGAATTAAGCCAGGAAATTGAAGGTCAAGACAATAAAGAGATGGCATCATTTTCCATTCAATGAAGGTGGGAGTTGAGGAATGACAAAAGGCTGATTTTCCTTCTTCCAAACCTACAATAAAAGGATCATCATCACTCTTCACCAAGAAAATTCCTAGAAGCCTTCTTCTCCTCTTCTCCCCACAAAAACTCTTTCTCTGTAATTTTCATTTTTTTTCCAAGCCATTGCAAAAAGACTTTCATGATGAAGATGAAGACTCAAACCATGAGTGGCTAGTTTTTTTCATTTCCAATTCAAGGGTTAGTTTTCTTTTATGCAATGTGAGGCCTTAGTCTTAACTTGGTTTTTGCAATTTTTCAATGTAATTATGGATTCACTATGAATTTTATGGGATTTTATGAATTTGATGAATTGACAACTTGTCTAATTTGTATTTTCCCTACAAGCTATCTTAGAGCTATAGTTTGATTTGGTTGTGCTATCATGATCAATTTAACCCTGTTGGGTTTCATAGTAACATGCGCACCGGAAAATAGAATTTAAAATTTTATGAAACCCAAAGCCCATAGATCCATTCATATGATTAATATCAAATACAACAATATGAATACTAGAAAAACTAACCCTTGATGACTTTGAATTTGGTCTTTGATCTTGGTGGAGAACTTGAAGCTTTAATCACAAAAGTAAGAACACGAACTTTGAAGATGATAAGCATTACCCTCTAGCGGTATCCACACCACGAACGAATATCAAGAATGCTTGATCTTGGTTGCTAGACCAATATTGTGAAACACGTTTTCACAATTAATATGAACTATATGGAATATTAGTTTGTGTATTATTTTGTTCTTCAATCTAGGATGTCTTAGAACAAAATAAAACTCTCTCAAACTCTTTGGAGACTTGCACAAAAGTTATGATATGTTCTGACCCGAATTTGGCTGTTTATATATAAGTTAGACCTATTCCAAATAGGAAACTTGTGTCTAAACCCGTCCAAAATTCTGTTCCAAATCAAATCAGGAAACCAGTCCCGGCATAGTGTGCGGTCGCCCAAAACCACCTGTGCGGCCGCACATCTATCTGGAAGATTTTTGGTACTATTTGACCCAAACTGTGCGGCCGCCCAACCCATCTTGTGCGGTCGCACACTTGTCCAGATTCCCATAGTTTCCAAAATTCCAATATAATCCTTATTTAAGATTCGTTCTATTGTGTGTGACCCTCTAGGATTACACTAAGTTGGCAATGGGTTCAAACATGAATCCATAAGACATGATTAGGTTCTAGCAAACCGTCATACCTACCCAAATAGTATAACTAGATACTAGTTCGCATTCCTTTAGAATATGTCACAATCCCTTTATCCATGATGTCATTGAACACAAGTCATGGTCAACAAGTCAACTTGTTTTGTTCAATACTTTCTCGATTCCGAATATGTTGATAATACAAATGACATTGATCTAATCAATTCATTTGAGTTCGGCCAAACATTTTCATCAACATCATTCCTACGAGAGGCCTAAGCTTGACATCTCTCCGAAGAGGGACAAATCCATTTAGCTTATTACTCTTCCCTACGTGAATCTGATTATGCCAATCATACCCTTTATAACTACCCGGTTAAAGGTAGCGTTTGAATTTGTCAAAGATGATGTTCATCAAGTGGAAGACTATTATAACTTCATGTCTAAGGATTCGAATGACATAACTAATATGAGATATATGTACGACATGGACCATGACATAAATCTCATACAGCGGGTCATGTCCAGTACCTTGTTCCAAACAAGTACCCATAAATCTAACATGATCATCCCATGATCATTTAGCCTTTATACTAGTGCTTAACAAGTACTAGGGACGGAGATTATTATAAGTAAACATGAACAACAATAATAATCAAAACATCTCTTTATTGATATGAAATAAATGATAACAATTACAACATTTATTAAACGTGCCTAGGGCACCACTACCAACAATCTCCCACTTGCCCTAGGCCCAATCTCCCATGTATTTAATACCCATGGACCTAACATGACCTTCATGTTTAGCTTGTGGAAGTCCTTTTGTTAGCGGGTCCGCGACATTGTCATCAGTAGGTACTCTGCATATATTTACGTCTCCCCTATCAACGATTTCTCGAATGATATGAAAACGCCTAAGTATGTTTTTGGATTTCTGATGTGCTCTTGGTTCCTTTGCTTGAGCAATAGCACCATTATTATCGCAATAAAGGTCTATTGGATTAGCAATGCTAGGAACCACTTCAAGTTCAGTGATGAACTTCTTAATCCAAACAGCTTCCTTTGCAGCATCTGATGCAGCAATATACTCAGCTTCCGTTGTAGAATCAGTGGTTGTAATTTGCTTGGAACTCTTCCAGCTTATAGCTCCACCATTTATCATAAACACAAAACCCGATTGCGATCGACTATCATCTTTGTCGGTCTGAAAGCTTGCATACGTGTAGGCATTTACCACGAGATCATCTTCCATTCCTCCATAGACCAAAAATGAATCTTTAGTTCTTCTCAAGTACTTAAGAATCGCTTTTACAGCCATCCAGTGATTTTCACCGGGGTCGGATTGGTATCTACTTGTCTTAGGACATTGAGTATTGATTAGAGAAACTCCATGTAACACTGGTAAGGTTCCTCTTTTAGAATTTTCCATACAGAATCTTCTAATGACCTTGTCAATGTATGTACTTTGGCTTAAACCAAGTAGCCTCCTTGATCTATCTCTATAGATCTTAATGCCAAGTATATATGCGGCTTCACCCATATCTTTCATTGCGAAGCATTTTCCTAACCAAGTCTTCACGGACTGAAGTGTAGGAATATCATTTCCAATGAGTAATATGTCATCCACGTATAAAATAAGGAATAGCACTATGCTCCCACTAATCTTCTTGTATACACAAGGTTCATCTTCGTTCTTGATGAAACCAAACTCTTTTACCGATTCATCAAAACGGAGATTCAAACTCCTTGAAGCTTGCTTCAATTCATAGATAGATCTCTGCAATTTGCATACCTTAGAATTCTGTTCAAAACCTTCCGGTTGTGTCATATACACATCCTGTTGTAGTTTTCCATTTAGGAAAGCGGTTTTGACGTCCATTTGCCATATTTCATAGTCATGATATGCGGCAATGGCAAGCAAAATTCTTATAGACTCATATTCTATGGTCATGATATGCGGCAATGGCAAGCAAAATTATTATAGACTTGATCATTGCTACGGGTGAAAAGGTTTCATCATAGTCAATACCATGAACTTGACTATAACCCTTTGCTACAAGTCTAGCTTTGTAAGTATGCACCTTCCCTTCCATGTCAGTCTTCTTCTTGAAGACCCATTTGCATCCTATGGTTTTTACACCTTCGGGTGCATCAATCAAATTCCAAACTTGATTTTCTTGCATGGATTGCAATTCGGATTCCATGGCTCCAAGCCACTTGTCCGAATCAGGAGAAGACATCGCATCTTGGTAGGTTGTCGGTTCATCATTCTCAATGATTTCCACCTCATTACTATCCATTACGAGAAATCCATATCTCTCAGGCTCGGATCGTAACCTACTAGATTTGCGAGTTGCTTGTGTATTTTGATCAGGTTCCACAACTCCTTGTGGTTCTTGTTCTTGTTCTTGTTCCATTATTGGTTCAATGTCATTTTTTGGGTCTCGAATCTCTTCAAGATTTATTTTACTCCCACTGATTTCTTTGGAGAGAAACTCTTTCTCTAGAAAGACACCAGTTCGGGCAACAAAAACTTTATTGTCCTCACGGTTGTAAAAGTAATATCCTCTAGTTTCCTTTAGATATCCCACGAAAATACATTTGTCAGATTTGTGTGCAAGTTTGTCAGAGACAAGTCTTTTGACAAAGGCTTCGCAACCCCAAATCTTCATGAAAGATAAACAAGTTTTCTTTCCGCTCCACATCTCATATGGAGTCTTTTGAACCGATTTAGTTGGAACACGATTTAGTGTGAATACAGCGGTTTCTAGAGCGTAACCCCAAAAGGATATTGGAAGATCAACTTGACTCATCATTGATCGAACCATGTCTAACAAAGTCCGATTTCTCCTCTCGGACACACCATTCCATTGTGGTGTTCCGGGTGGAGTCAATTGTGAAACTATTCCACAATTCTTTAGATGATCATCAAATTCATGACTCAAGTATTCTCCACCTCGATCTGATCGAAGTGCCTTAATACTTTTGCCAAGTTGTTTTTCTACTTCATTTTGAAATATTCTAAATATCTCAAATGCTTCACTTTTATGTTTCATTAGGTAAACATACCCAAATCTACTATAATCATCAGCGAAGGTTATGAAGTATTGAAATCCTCCCCTAGCATTGCTACTTAATGGTCCGCATACATCGGAATGTATCAACCCCAATAAGTCGCTTGCCCTTTCACCTAACTTGGTAAAAGGTGTCTTAGTCAATTTTCCAAGAAGACACGACTCACAAGTATCATATGACTCAAAGTCACATGAACCCAAAAGTCTGTCCCCATGGAGTTTTGAGATACGCTTCTCATTAATATGACCAAGACGGCAATGCCACAAATAAGTATGATTTACATCATTAGGTTTAGATTTCTTATTTATATGATAGACATTGTCATTATTTTCATTCTTGACATTCAAGACATAAAGGCCATTAAATGAATTAGCAATACCATAAAGCACATCATTTAAATAAATAGAAAATTTCTTATTCTCAATAAGAAACTTAAAACCTTCATTATCCAAACAAGAAATTGAAATAATATTTCTACTTAAATCCGGAACATAATAACAATTGTTCAAAACAAGAATTAATCCGGAAGGTAAAGTGACTTCATAAGTCCCTACGGCTAATGCAGCAACTCTTGCTCCATTCTCCATGCGTAGGTCTACTTCACCCTCTTTAAGTAGTCTCCTATTCTTTAGTCCCTGCACATTTAAACAAATGTGAGAACCACATCCGATATCCAATACCCAAGAATCAGTGGTAAAAGGAGAATATCTATCATATAGATAACTGAAGTCGACGCAGCCTTGCTGCCCTTCTTCTTCTTTTTCTCTTCCAAGAAAGCCTTGCAATTACGTTTCCAATGACCAATTTCTTGACAATGGAAACAGATTGCATCCTTTTGTGAATCGGGTTTTGCCTCAGAAGCCTTGGCAACCTTTGCCTTGCTTATCTTGGGTTTGACAACTTTCTTACCCTTTTTTTGGCACTAGCCTTCTTCCCATCATGAACCAAGAGCACGGGAGAACCTTTCTCCACTATCTTCATCTCCGCAGTTTTAAGCATTCCATGCAACTCGGAGAGATTCTTATCCATTCCATGCATGTTATAATTCATCACAAACTGATTATAACTTTTAGGCAATGAATTAAGAATGAGATCCATAGCTAGCTCCAATGGGATTGGATAGCCAAGTTTCTCAAGATGCTCCACATAACCTTTCATTTTAAGCATGTGAGGACTCACTTGTTTCCCTTCACTCATTTTGCAAGAAGTGGATGCAACAATGGTCTTGTACCTCTCTTGCCTAGCTTGCTCTTGAAACATGGCTCTTAACTCCACGCCTATCTCATAGGCTTCCAAATGTTCCAAACTTTGTTGGAGTTTTGAGCACATAGTAGCAAGCATGAGACAACTTACATCTCTAGAATCATTACGATGTTTCTTGTAACTGTCTCTATCTGCCCTAGGGGCAGTAGGTTCTGGTTCAGCAGGAAGTGGCCCATCGAGAATGTACAACTTATCTTCTTACCTTAGAACAATTCTTAGGCTACGGATCCAATCCATAAAGTTCATACCATTCTCTTGGAGCTTATCCTTCTCAAGGATCGATCGCAACGAAATTGATTGAGTGTTAGTAGTCATTGTCTACAAATATGCAAAATTTCCAAAATTTAATAAGTACCGGTTTCATTAAAGAAATAAATGATGTATTTTTCAAACAAAAATACTCCCACTAAATTATATAACCTTCATATACATCCAATGTATAATATAATTTTAATTGGGCTAAGATCCAACTTTAATTTAACTTTTGAGTCCACGGAGGCGGACCGCTCAAAACTAAATTAATTAGGTAGACAATCATGTCAATCATATCCCATATGATTCTTAGATTCTTTTATGAGATTATTTGAGAAATCCAATTTCAAAAAGCATGTCTAATCTCATCTTTTGCCTAGGCCCAAAACTGTTTTAACGCCTAATTAAGTCCAACCATTTTAAACGTATAGGAACTATTCAATTTAATGCACCTTGCGGAGGCAAGCCCACATTGAATTAATGAACCTCATCTTGCTCATACATGAATAAAATTAATGCACCTCGCGGAGGTGAACCCACATCAAAATCACCCATGTATAAACAAGTGTTTTAATCATGGTATGGCAAAAAGAACTTAAAACTTTCTTTGAAGGTTCATCACATATAGCATACAACACATTTATGAGCACATAATATAAACATGTTACGCATCAAGTTTAGCCACTAAATTAATCTCCATTAATTTAAGCACAATATTTATGTGTCATTAGTTTCTCTATAATTATGAGGATGAGACTCTTTGAACTTTGGTTATCTTCTTCCAAATCAAGACAACAAGAAGTGCGGCCGAAACTAAGCTATAAGGCATCCACAATTCCGCACTAATTCAAGAAATCAAGAAAGTAGTCCATGTGGCCGAAACTAAGCAATGGATGGTCTCGATAAACGTAGGCCAATTGCATCCACAATTCCACATGGATCTCCAATCATTGAATCAAGAACTTTGTTTCTCAATTTTAGTAATTATGAACTCTTCATAATTCTAACTTCGTTTTATCTTTGAAACTTTGATTGCGATCAAGTTTGGGAAACACAATCTCGATGAACGTAGATTAGCCATCCAAACCTTGAACCAATCTTAGAATCACAAGATCAAAACAAATAGGAAAATCAAACCCCAAGATCCACACCAAAACCAACTGCCCAAAACCCGCTCCAGATCAGCAGGTCTGGCCGGTATTGTCACTGATTCGGTTGGACCCCATCAAAATTCCAGAATCTGATTCTGATTCTGACCAACTGTGCGGCCGCCCAAGAAAATCTGTGTGGTCGCCCAATATTTTCTGTGCGATCGCACAGTAGCATCAGACATAATTTTTAAAGTTCGAAAATTTGTCTCAAAATTGTTTTCCCCGATTATTAAAACTTTGATCCAATCAAAAATTAATAATCAAACAATTCAGAATCCAACATAATTTTTAGTGCGATTCAATAGTGCGATTAAAGTTGTAAAAACAATAAACCACATAAAATCATATAACACATAAACATCATATAATCTAATATTCATATCATGCTAGGCACATAAACAATTTATATACACACAACATGATCTAAGTATTGAAATAATCAATATGAACGGGGCCCTGATACCACTGTTGGGTTTCGTAGTAACATGCGCAGCGGAAAATAGCATTTAAAATTTTATGAAACCCAAAGCCCATAGATCCATTCATATGATTAATATCAAATACAATAATATGAATACTAGAAAAACTAACCCTTGATGACTTTGAATTTGGTCTTTGATCTTGGTGGAGAACTTGAAGATTTAATCACAAAAGTAAGAACACGAACTTTGAAGATGATAAGCTTCACCCTTTAGCAGTATCCACACCACGAACGAATATCAAGAACGCTTGATCTTGGTTGCTAGACCAATATTGTGAAACACGTTTTCACAATTAATATGAACTATATGAAATATTAGTTTGTGTATTATTTTGTTCTTCAATCTAGGATGTCTTAGAACAAAATAAAACTCTCTCAAACTCTTTGGAGACTGGCACAAAAGTTATGATATGTTCTGGCCCGAATTTGGCTGTTTATATACAAGTTAGACCTATTCCAAATAGGAAACTTGTGTCTAAACCCGTCCAAAATTCTTTTCCAAATCAAATCAGGAAACCAGTCCCGGCATAGTGTGCGGTCGCCCAAAACCACCTGTGCGGCCGCACATCTATCTGGAATGTTTCTGATACTATTTGACCCAAACTGTGCGGCCGCCCAACCCATCTTGTGCGGTCGCACACTTGTCCAGATTCTCATAGTTTCCAAAATTCCAATATAATCCTTATTTAAGATTCGTTCTATTGTGTGTGACCCTCTAGGATTACACTAAGTTGGCAATGGGTTCAAACATGAAACCATAAGACATGATTAGGTTCTAGCAAACCGTCATACCTACCCAAATAGTATAACTAGATACAAGTTCGCATTCCTTTAGAATATGTCACAATCCCTTTATCCATGATGTCATTGAACACAAGTCATGGTCAACAAGTCAACTTGTTTTGTTCAATACTTTCTCGATTCCGAATATGTTGATAATACAAATGACATTGATCTAATCAATTCATTTGAGTCCGGCCGAACAATTTCATCAACATCATTCCTACGAGAGGCCCAAGCTTGACATCTCTCCGAAGAGGGACAAATCCATTTAGCTTATTACTCTTCCCTATGTGAATCCGATTATGCCAATCATACCCTTTATAACTATCCGGTTAAAGGTAGCATTTGAATATGTCAAACATAATGTTCATCAAGTGGAGACTATAATAACTTCATGTTTAAGGATTCGAATGACATAACTAATATGAGATATATGTACGACATGGACCATGACATAAATCTCATACAGCGGGTCATGTCCAGTACCTTATTCCAAACAAGTACCCATAAATCTAACATGATCATCCCATGATCATTTAGCCTTTATACTAGTGCTTAACAAGTACTAGGGATGGAGATTATTATAAGTAAACATGAACAACAATAATAATCAAAACATCTCTTTATTGATATGAAATAAATGATAACAATTACAACGTTTATTAAACGTGCCTAGGGCACCACTACCAACAAACCCAAGTAATCTACAATCTCAAATTTGGGAATTTTAGCTATCTTGATTTCTAACTTTGAGTTCAACCGTTTTCAAAATGCTTAATGCTATTGTTGTTTGATATGGAACCCTAGTGTGCCCAATCAAATAGCAATAAGATTAATCGGGTGCTAGGCTCGGGAAATTACATTAGGAAAACACAAATTTGTTATGGCTATCTTAATAAATTTTGGTTGAGTACTTGAAATTGCAAGATAATATTTATTGGCCTATGATCCGTTGCATAATTGAATAATAACACCCTTGAATTGGAGTTCTTCTCATATTTGTATTTTCTTAATTTTAATTCTTGCATTCTTAGTTAACTGTCTACTTTACTTGTCCATTTTACTTATTTGTTTTAGATAATTTTAGTTCATAGTTTA
Source organism: Campanula takesimana (assembly GCA_026119855.1). NCBI lineage: Eukaryota > Viridiplantae > Streptophyta > Magnoliopsida > Asterales > Campanulaceae > Campanula > Campanula takesimana. The sequence goes on along the minus strand of JAOWBW010000192.1, from coordinate 1,571,354 downwards.
ATCAATCAAAAAAAATCCCCCATTTCCAGTTTTTAATTTTAAAATCTCAAAAGAAATTTTACTCCCCATCCCCATGGATATGAACTCTACTTGACACTATACTTATTTTTGTGAGTAGGATAATTAATTTGGCGGTTTAACGACACACCAAATTTTGGCGCCGTTGCCGGGGACGGTGTTAGTTTTAGTTTCTTTTGATTTGAAAAAAAAATTCTTAAGAAGACTTGTTTGAGTTAGGCGTGATCACGCTTAAGTCAAAATAGTCTTCTTTCCGAAAAAAAAAATGGGAGAACTTTTTTTTTTCTCTTTTATTGTTTGTTCTTGGTTTATGCCTCGTTCCTCCCATACAGGTGAACTAGTGTATGATCCAAAAATTGAAAAGACAACAAGGAGGTTAACGAAAGAGACCAGGTTTAGGAAACAACATCCATCAACATCATCCCCTGGTTTGAACGTGGCTTTGGATTTGTCAGGTTCGAAAAGTGATACAGATTTCGAAGAGAAAGAAGTAGAGGAAGCGGAAATGGCAGCTCCACGAACATTGAGGGAGTTAGCTAATCCAAATGTCAATCAACATCTATTGTGCATTCAAACTCCTGACACGGATGCACCATTTGAGTTAAAATCTGGGTTAATTCACTTGTTGCCTACTTTTCGTGGATTAGCGGGTGAAGATCCATACAAGCATCTCAAAGAATTCCATGTGGTCTGTTCGACGATGAAGCCACAAGCGGTCACTGAAGAGCAGATTTCATTAAGGGCATTCCCCTTTTCTTTAGCCGATAAAGCAAAAGATTGGTTGTACTATCTTCCATCTGGTTCTATCACTACGTGGAACGAGATGAAGAGGCAATTTTTGGAGAAGTTTTTCCCAGCCTCACGAGCAGCAAATATCAGCCTCACGAGCAGCAAATATCAGGAGAGGCATTTGTGGGATTAGGAAACAACATGGAGAGACTTTGCATGAGTATTGGGAGAGATTCAAACAATTGTGCTCAAGTTGTCCTCAACATCAAATTCTAGAGCAGTTACTTGTCCAATATTTCTACGAAGGAGTCACGACCTTTGATAGGAACATGATTGATGCAGCAGGTGGAGGGGCTTTGGTTAGTAAGACTCCAGAGGAAGCCCGTAACTTGATCTCTAACATGGCTGCGAATGCTCACAGTTCGGGGCCCGAAATGATGGGATTGTCAAAACAGCGAATGAGGTGAACACGAGCTCTATTGATCAACGTCTGGATGCCATGACAGCTTTGATTGAGAAAATAGTGGTGGGGCAGGTTTCACAAGCTCAAGTTTGTGGTGTTTGCTCGATGGTGGGTCACACAACAGATAGATGTCCTACTTTGCAAGAAGATCCGCAGTAAGTGAATGCAATGGGAGGATTTCTGGGCCATACACAACAGAGAAGATATGATCCTTACTCCAATACTTACAATCCCGGATGGAGAGATCATCCAAATCTTAGCTACAGAAACTAAGGAGGTCCGCAAGGGTATCAACAGCAAAATTTCCAAAGGCAAAATACCCCAGCTCAACCTTCAGATTCAGGAATGCCATTGGAAGAAATTGTGAAGGCTTTGGCAATAAATACCCAACAATTCAAACAAGAAACAAGGGCTGGAATGCAGAATCTTGGTACTCAAATTACCCAACTTACCACTATGGTTGGGAAATTGGAGGCTCAAATCTCGGGAAAGCTACCATCACAACCCGAGATCAATCCTAGGGCGAATGTGAGTGCAATAATAATAAGAAATGAGAAAGGGGAAGAACAAGAGCAGATTTTACATGGAAAGGGCAGTGGGCATCAAAATGAGGAAGTTCAGAACGAGGTTGAAAAGAAGAACATTCAAATCCAAGCAAAGGTAAAATCTTCCAATTCTTTTCAAAATGTAACATATGTGCCTGCTCCTCCATTTCCAAGCAGGTTGGTCAATTCTAATAAGGATGATCATGAGAAGGAGATGCTTGAGACTTTCAGAAAAGTTTAAGTCAACATACCCTTGTTAGATGCCATCAAACAAATCCCGAAATATGCCAAATGTTTGAAGGAGATGTGCACTACAAAGAGTAAGTTGAAGCATGATGAGAACGTAAGTGTGGGGGAGAATGTGTCCGCTATGATTACGAATTCATTGCCCATCAAATGCAAAGATCCAAGTATGTTTACATTGCCTTGTGGTATTGGAAACATGAAAATTGAGAATGCCATGTTAGACTTAGGAGCTTCTATAAATGTCATGCCATACTCAATTTACCGTACTTTAAATTTGGGGCATTTGAAAGAATCTAATGTTCACATCCAATTGGCGGATCGTTCTTATGTTTACCCGGAAGGGGTAGTTGAAGATGTGTTAGTGCAAATAGATGAGTTGGTTTTCCTGGTTGATTTTTACATTTTAAAGATGGGAAATGATAGTTTGATTAATTCAGCCCCAATCATATTGGGAAGACCTTTCATGAAGACATCCAAGATAAAGATTGATGTTTCTAAGGGTGTCATCTCTGTCGAGTTTGATGGGGAAATTGTGAAGTTTAATACTTTTGATGCTATGAAGTACCCCATTGAAAATCAATCTTTATGTTTTGCTGATGCATTTAATTTACTTGAGAACAGTGTTGCTAATGAAAATTGTGGAGTTCAAGGTTTTGGTGTGCAGGGACATCAAAAGTTAGAAGAGAGGAGCAAAGATTAGGACTCAAGAATTCACAAGGATGAACCCAAGTTGCTTCATCATAACTCCACTTCAAGGAAGAAATTTGTTGAGGGTAACAAGGTTTTACTTTTTCATTCACACCGTACGCTCATTTCCGGTAAACCCTGGTCTCAATGGCTTGGTCCGTTTGTTGTAATAAATGTGTTTCATAATGGTTCGGTTAAAATTAAAAATTTGGAAACAAGCAAGATCATGAAGGTAACTGAAATCGTTTGAAGTTACTTCAAGAGGATAAAGACGTGTGTTCTTCCAAAGACAAGGAGTTGAGGTTTTCCATCTTTTTCCCAAATGATCCAATGATTTCAAAAATTTTGTTCTTTTGGTTTCAACTTTGTTGATTTTGAGAAAAAAAAAAAAGAAAAAAAAAACAGTAGACAAGTACTTGTTAGGCATGACCACGCTTTAGCAAAAATTGTCTTCAGAAAAATTTCAAAAAGATTTTTTTTGGGCCTGTAACTGAGTAAGTTTTAAATGTGATCACGCTTAAGTGTAAAGAGTCTTCGGATCAATTTTTTAGTCAATATCCTTCACAAGTACGAAGCTGGTAAGGAGTTAGGCGTGATCACGCTTAAGTGAAAGAAGTCTTCTGCTGTTTTGGGTTTTTGGCCTAACTTGATTTCTTGCAGATGTGAATATCAAAACTCCCATTTTCACTATCCCCACATAACCAATGGTTAACCAATTTCAAGTAATAAGTTTTTGACGTTTGTCCTCATTCCTCAAGCTTCAAATTTCAAAATGGAATTCAATTCCATCTCTTTCAGCAAATAAATCTCAGGGAAATTCTTCTTTACTTTTCTTGTTTTATTTTTTTTTTCTTTTTATTTTGCTTTTTTACCTTCCCTATTGAAAATTTGTGCATAGATACATTGAGGACAATGTAGAATGTAGGTGTGGGGGTGTGTGAGACTTAACTTGCAATTTTTGTGCTTAATTTTGTTCAAAAATTTGTTATGCAAGTGGGGGGGGGGGGTAAAGTGTAACAACTCAAGAGGAGAAGGGTATTGGCTTGTTTTCTATTGTACAATCATGTGTCTCATTAATCTTAAAGATAGATGGAATGTCATTGTGCGAGGTTAACACACAAATACACTTATTTTGTGAGCTTTGGGCCATTGAGCAATACATCATTTATGCTCTCTTTTTATTGTTGTGTGTGATCGATCATAGTGTGTCCCTTCTAGAACTTGATTTTGATGCTAGGTTGAGACATTTTTCTGGGCTTATGCACTTTTGAAAAGAGACTATAGGATTAGCCTTTTGTTGGCCTTCGTTTGTATGTCTACACTTTATACCCCCTAGTGAGCCCCATTGAGCTTGATTTCATTTATTTTGTTGTGACACCTATTGGAAAGCCTTGTGCTGGATCTTTGATTCTACATTTTGAACCATCTTGTCAAGAGATATGAAAAAAGGATTGCATTTGAAGAAAATTTGGTTAAAGATGAGATTCTTGCTTCGATGGATAGAAACAATGGAGATTGGGAACATTGTGGTTTGGGAGCATGAAGATAGTATTGGCAACTTATGTATATATTTTCTTTTTTTCCGTTTTGGTTCACAAAAAAAAAAAAAAAAAAAGAGAAAAAAAAAGAATAAAAAAAAAAAAAAAAAAATGGAAGTATTGTGATTGTTTGAGAAACTCCCTAGATATATCCGCTTTGTTGGTTGTTGGGAGTTTGAGTTGAGAAATGTGGAATTTTCATGAGAAGTGAATTGGTGACTGGTTGTGTGATTTGTGTTTGAGTTGGAAAAGGTTCATTGTGGAGAAAGAGATTCAATGTTAGTCATTTGATTTAGATACTCCTTCATTGTTCATTTGATCTTGTTTTTATTTATGGGAGCCCTTTTTGTGATAACACGAAAGATTTCTCTTGTCTTTATGGAATCATGTAGAGAATGCTCGTGATGTGTTCAAGAATTTTGGTGGAGGATTTGTAGAATTGGTTTGTGAATAGTTTGTGGAAGAAGGATTTTTGGTTGCTATGCTTTGGATGTAATGTTTTTTTTTTTTTTTTTTTTTTTTTTTTCATATCCTCTTGACATGTACACCTAAAGTTCCTTTCCATCATACCTTTACCCATAGCCCCATTACAACCTTACAAAGTCCCTAAGTGCATGAGTTCAATCATTATTTTTTGTGGAGACCTTGACATATTATCAAGCTTATGGTAACGGTGCACTATGCTTTGATATGGAGGGCTAAAACACGTCCCCTCAAACACTTGGAGTGAATGAGTGATTTTTTTCCCTTTTCGTGAGGTGTTTACTTTGTTATAATGGCATTCCATATATTGTTAAGGGTAATGGGAAGTATCATTGTAGAATGGAAGAAATCCATGATCCTTGTCTTTGAGAGTTATTGACTTAATCTCCCATGTGTATAATGATTTTTGAAAAAAAAATTAGGGACGGAGATTTGTAAGTCAAGATGTATAGAAGACAATTTTTGGGACATACTTGAGGACAAGCATGGTTTAGGTGTGGGGGAATTTGATATATCTTTATTTGTCCATATATTATTGTCTTATTTCTCCTCATTTGAATTATGTAATGCATCTACTTAACTCATTTTTGTTATCTGTTGAATTAGGGATGGAAGTGAATGACTGGCGCAAAAAGAAGTCTAAAAGTGGATTTTTTTTAGCTTAATGTACAGCAGATTTTTTTGGGGGATAACAAGAGATGAATTAAGCCAGGAAATTGAAGGTCAAGACAATAAAGAGATGGCATCATTTTCCATTCAATGAAGGTGGGAGTTGAATGACAAAAGGCTGATTTTCCTTCTTCAAACCTACAATAAAAGGATCATCATACTCAAGGGAAAACAAGTCATCTTCACCAAGAAAATTCCCAGCAGCCTTCTTCTCCTCTTCTCCCCACAAAAACTCTTTCTCTGTAATTTTCATTTTTTTCCAAGCCATTGCAAAAAACTTTCATGATGAAGATGAAGACTCAAACCATGAGTGGCTAGTTATTCAATGTTATTTTATGCAATTGAGGCCTTAGTCTTAATTTTGCAATTTTTCAATGTAATTTGGATTCACTATGAATTTTTATTTTTATGAATTTATGAATTGACAACTTAATTTGCATTTTCCCTACAAGCTATCTTAGAGCTATAGGTTGATTTGGTTGTGCTATCATGATCAATTTAACCCAAGTAATCTACAATCTCAAATTTGGGAATTTTAGCTATCTTGATTTCTAAGTTTGAGTTCAACCGTTTTCAAAATGCTTAATGCTATTGTTGTTTGATATGGAACCCTAGTGTGCCCAATCAAATAGCAATAAGATTAATCGGGTGCTAGGCTCGGGAAATTACATTAGGAAAACACAAATTTGTTATGGCTATCCTAATAAATTTTTGTTGAATACTTGAAATTGCAAGATAATATTTATTGGCCTATGATCCGTTGCATAATTGAATAATAACACCCTTGAATTGGAGTTCTTCTCATATTGGCATTTTCTTAATTTTAATTCTTGCATTTTTAGTTAACTGTCTACTTTACTTGTCCATTTTACTTATTTGTTTTAGATAATTTTAGTTCATAGTTTAATCAATCAAAAACATCCCCCATTTCTAGTTTTTAATTTTAAAATCTCAAAAGAAATTTTACTCCCCGTCCCCGTGGATACGAACTCTACGTGCCACTATACTTATTTTTGTGAGTAGGATAATTAATTTGGCGGTTTAACGACACACCACCCAACAACAATTGATGTACTTTTTTATGAAATATTGTTCAACGTTAGTTCAAATAGACTATGAAAATCAATGTAAAACATTTTTTTATATCTCAAGAACAATTGAAGTACTTTTTTTTTTATGAAATATTGTTCAAATTTAGTTCAAATAGACTATGAAAATCAAATTAAAACATTTTTTTAATATCTCAAGAATGATTGAAATACTTTTTTTCACATTTTTTCAAGAACAAATTCAAAGTTCCTAAAAAATAAGAACAATTCACATTTTCAAAAAAATAAAAAATAAATATAGTTTTTTAATATCTCAAGAACAATTGAAATATTTTTTCACATTTTTTCAAGAACAAATTCAAATTTCCTAAGAACAATTCACTTTTTCAAAAAAAAAAAATAAATACATTTTTTTAAAAGAACAAGTTCACAGTTATTTCAAAAGCAAGTTCACAATGGTTCCCATAACAAGTTCCAATAACAAGTTCCAAGAACAAGTTCACTGTTTTTTTTCAAGAAAAAGTTCACAATTTTCTTCCAAGATTAAGTTCGCAGTTGTTCCTATAACAAGTTCACAGTTGGTCCAAAAACAAGTTTACAGTTGTTCAAAAAATAAGTTCCTAAGAACAATTCACATTTTTCAAAAAAATAAAGAAAATTACAGTTTTTTTAAGAACAAGTTCACAGTTTTTTCAAAAACAATTTCATAATTGTTCCCAGAACAAGATCATAATTGTTCCCAGAACAAGTACACTGTCTTTTTTTCAAGAACAAGTTCACAATTTTGTTCCAAGATCAAGTTTGCAGTTGTTCCTAAAATAAGTTCACAGGTGGTCCAAAACAAGTTTACAGTTGTTCCAAAAACAAGTTCCTAAGAACAATTCAAAATTTTCAAAAAAAAAAAATACACTTTTTTTAAAGAACAAGTTCACAGTTATTTCAAGAACAAGTTCACAATTGTTCTCAAAACAAGTTCCAAGAACAAGTTCCCTTTTTTTTTTCAAGAACAAATTCACATATTGTTCCAAGATCAAGTTCGCAGTTGTTCCTAAAACAAGTTCACAGTTGATCTAAAAATAAGTTTACAATTGTTCTAATATATAACTGAAAAATTCACAGTTGTTATAATATACAACTGAAAAATTCCTTGATTGCTCGCACTTGTTCCAACAATAACTGTGAACTTAACAAAACAAATCAATCCATCAACAACAAAATCTCATTTACATTCAAAGCCAACACCAAAAACAATTGACAACTTTTTGATTTACCAATCCACTAGAACACACAAACAAAAACAAAAAGTGCCAGCGCACAACCTTTTTACCAATATAATCTCCCAAATCAACTCCAAATTCCAACATGTACCATGTCTCTCATTCAGATTTCTATTTCCCAAAAATAAGGCAATTCAATTCACAAAATGAGAGATTGGCAAGTACCTCAAATTAAATGCTTGCCGGAATTGGAGAACATGAGCCAGAGTATATCTTCCGGCACTTGCAGTGCCAGCGTTGGTGTGTGGTGAAGGAAGAAATTGAACGGGGAGAGAGAGAGAGAGGTGATGGCTGTGAGGTAGGAAGGAGGATTCATTGCCAACGATGAGAGGGATGAGTGAAACGGGTTAGGGCTTTTTGATTTAGGGATTGCCATGCTCCTATTTCAGTTTATTTCTCTGTTTTTGAGCGGACGGCAGTGCTGGAGAGGGAAGGGAGGGTGGATAGAGTTCACTGGAGGTTAGAGAGGTTTCCTAGGGATTTACTGGAGATGGGAAGGGGTTACCGGCGATAGGAAAGAGCGATGTTGCGTCTAGAGAGAGAGCCGTCGTAGAAGATAAAGAGGTCAGATCAGATTTACCGGCGGCCACTGAGTGTGCGTGTGAGGGTAGAGGAGGCGATGGGACAAAAAAACAAGGCTACCGATTGGCGGGGAAGGGGAGGGTGGCCGAAGATGTGAGTGTAGAGAGATAAAGTGATATTAGTGTGTTTGTGCGTGTGTCGATTGGAATGAGAGGAGAGGGGAGGGGAGGGTTGTTTTATTTGGATAAGGGGTACTTTCGCCATTAAATAAGTTTTACGACTCAGTGGTAATTTATATTCAAATCATGGACTAGATGGTAAATGAAAATATTGCCTTGGATTAGGTGGTAATTTTCATTAAGATTGAGGATTAGGTGGTAATTTTTTCTTTTTTCAAGTAAACAAGACTCGCAAGTCTCATATGATTCAAAATCATTTGATCCGAAAAGTATGTCCCCATGGAGTTTAGAGGTACGTTTCTCATTAATATGACCAAGCCGACAATGCTACAAATAAGTGTGATTTACATCATTAGGTTTAGATCTTATTTATGTTATAAGACATTATCATTATTTCAATTCTCAACATCAAGGACATAAAGGCCATTAAATGAATTTGCAATACAATAAAACATACCGTTTAAATAAATAGAAAACTTGTTATTCTCAATAAGAAATCTATAACCTTCATTATCCAAGCAAGAAATTGAAATGATATTTCTACTCAAATCCGGAACGTAGTAATAATTGTTTATAACAAGAATTAAACCACTAGGTAAAGTAACTTCATAAGTCCCTACCGCAAATGCAACAACTCTTGCTCAATTCCCCATACGTAGGCCTACTTCACCATCCTTAAGTAGTTTCCTATTCTTTAGTGCCTGCACGTTTAGACAAATGTGAGATCCACATCTGGTATCTAATACCCAGGAACTAGAAGCAAAAAGGAGTATAATTATAACTTAGATACCTGAAGTAAAAGCAATCACATTGCCCTTCTTCTTCTTTTCATCCATATAGGATTTGTAGTTTCTCTTCCAATGACCAGTCTCACCGCAACGGAACCAAATTGCATTCTTTTGAGTGTGGTTTAGCCACTACAATAGCGGTGGCAACTTTTGACTTGCTTACTTAGGTTTGGCAACAATTACCTTACCTTTACCCTTGTTTGTAAATCATTTTCCTTTATTAACCATGAGCATAGGAAAGGTGACTTTCTCAATGATTTTATTTACAATAGTTTTTAGCATCCCATGCAATTCTGACAAAGTCTTAGTCATACCATGCATATTAAAGTTCATTACGAACTGATTATAGCTTTTTGGTAGTGAGTTAAGAATCATATCGGTCGCAAATTCAGCAAGAATTTTATATCCAAGCCTCTCCAAATGCTCAATGTGGCCTTTCATCTTCAGAACATGAGGGCTCACTTGCTACGCTTCAGTCATCTTGCATGACATCAAAGCAGCCATAATATCAAAATTTTCTTGCCTAGCTTGCTCTTGAAACAATCTTTCAATTGGTTACCTATCTCATAGGCATCCAAATGTTCCAAAGTATTTTGGAGCTCATAACACATAGTAGTAAGCATAAGACAGCTGATGTCACGAGAATCACTTTTATATTTCTTGTAAGCGTCCCTGTTCTCCCTATATTAATTCTTAGGCTTTAGATCCAATCAAGAAAGTTAGTACCATCCTCTTGGAGCTTTTCCTTTTCAAGGATAGATCGCAAAGACAGATTTGGTGTGTTTGTTGCCATTATCTACAATTTTATGCAAACATATAATAATATGTATAAGTACCATTTTCATAAAGATATAAATAATGTATTTCATAAATCCTCCCACTAAATTATATAACCTTCAAATACAAATAGATTATAATATAATTTAAATGTGCTTAAGATCCATCTTTAATTCAATTTTAAGTCCAGTTTGGCGATACTGCTCAAAATTAAATTAATTAGATAGATAACTCCTTATCAATCATATCATATATGACTCTTACATATTTTTATAAGATTATTTTAGACATCATATGTCAAAAGCATGTTTTAATCTCATCTTGTACCTTAAGCCCAAAACCTTTTCATACCTTAATTAAGTCAAACCATGATAAATGCATAGGAACCACTATTTCACTCATTTTGTTCATACAAGGATAAAATTAATGCACATACGTTTTGGCGTAACCAACATAAAAACTACCCGTGTAATCCCAAGTATTATCATTGGTTGGCACATGACTTAAAATTTTACAAAAAGGTTCAACACATATATCATGTTAACATATTTATACGCACATAATGTAAACATATAAAGCATCGGTTAATCACTTAATTAATCTTATTAATTAACACATAATATTCATGTGATTTATTGAAAAAGTTTATGAGGATAAATTTGAAACTTTTGGATTTCCAAAAGTCCATAATCATGCTAGAACAACTCATACGGCCGAACTAAGCCAAAAGGCAACCAAAATTTCGTATGAAAGTTCATAAATTGAGAGCCCAAAAATACGGTCGAACTAAGCCAAAAGGCAACCACAATTCCATACAGAATTGAACCGTTTCTAAATTATTTGTCTCATCAATTTAATATTTCCGAATTGAGATTTAATTTCAGGAAACACGGTTTCGAAAACCAGTCATCTGAAAAACAAATTCAACTCACAAATCCTTGTGTTTCAAAAACACGCCTTGATTCAAGTTTCAATTTTCAATTTTAAACCCTAAAATTGCTTTTCTAATTCAATTAGGATTTGATGTTCATGATGATCAAATCATCATGTTCATTAAAACCTAGAATAAACAATTTATTCATGAATATAGGATCACCAACAAATTAATCCAATTAATGCAAATAAAAAATCTTTAGATAATCAAACTTTTGATGATTACAAGGAACATATTAATCAAATTAATACTTCAATCTTAGATCCCATATAACGAATATATTACTCAAATTAATGGCGCGGTTTTATGATTATCATATATCTCATATTTATACATAAATAAACCACATAAACATCATGAATCTAAATTCCAAGCATGCTAACACATATAATCAAATTATATCATCAACATGTTGTTACTAAAATAATCATGATGAACGGGACTCTGATACCATTATTGGGTTTTGAGCATTCATGCGCAACGGAATAAAAACTAAAAAGCCTAGATCCATTCAAGATGATTAAATTAATATTGGTATGAACTTAGAATACTAATCGTGGTGATGCTTTCAAAAATTTGGATCTTTAAATCTTTTTTTTTCGCTTTCTTGAATCACGATCGCACGAACACGTCTTCAATTGCAGGAACACGAACGTGAAGGAGTTGAGATTAACGCCCTCTATGTGTACCCACACCAAAAAAATATCTAGAACGATTCTAGATATGGATTGCTAGATCCTATAGAAACTCTTTCTATAAAAAAGGCTATATGAATTTATGGTTATTATTATCTGATCTTGAGATCTTTGAATAAGAATGTGTTACAAAACTCTTTGGAGGCTCTCAATAGTGATGCACGATCAATTATTACATGTATATGGTTTAGAGAGGGGTATTTATACTCATTAGTCCCAACCAATTTAGGAGAAAGAGGTCAAAACCCGTCAAAACTCGAAACAAAAGACTTGGGCCCGAAACCAGCATGTTCGGCCGAGTCTTATGCATGGTTTGGCTGAACCCGACCCCGGAGACAAAATATTCAGTCGAGTCATAGGGTGGGTTCGGCCAAATCCGGCCAGGAGTCTTCAATCCAGCCTTTTCAAAAAAAATCAATTTTAGCTTTTTGATTAATTCGTTCTTTTGTGTGTGACCCCACAGAATTATGTTAAGTTGGTAATGAGGCCGGTCAAGGACGTTCTTATAAATCATGAGTGGACTCTAGAAAGCCATCATGACTACCCAATTAATATAATGTCAAAGTTCGTTTATCCTTTATAAAACATCTCACAATCCCTTTGTCCATGATGTCATGGAACGTAAGTCATAGTCCATAGTAAACTTACAATGTTCACAATTTTTCACGATTCTGAATATATTGATAATACAAATGACATTGATCATATCAATTCATTTGAGCACGGCAATGCATTTCATCAATACTATTCATCGAGGGGCCCAAGCTTGACATCTCTTATGAAGAGGGACAAATTCCATCTTGACTTATTACACTTTCCTACATAAATCCGATCATGCCAATCATATCCTTTATGATCAGTTGGTTAAGAGTGTCGTTTGAATATGTCAAAAATAATGTTCATTATGTGAAAGATCGTAATAATCTCAGGTTTAAGGATTCTAATGATGTGACTATCATGAGATTCAAGTATGACATTTGACTATGACATAAATCTCACAAACGGGTCATCTCCAGTATATGTTCACCAAAACATATCCATAACTTTAGTTTGTATCACATACACATAATCATCACATGATTATCTAATTAAACTTATGCTAGTTCTTCATAAGTACTAGGGACGGAGATTATCATAATAAAACATATAACAACAAATAATAATCAAACAATATCTCTTTATACAGTGAATAAATGATAACAATGTAACGTTCAAATAAAGTGCCTAGGGTATATACACAAATACCTTTTGCCATCCACGTCTTGTTTAACTGTCATCTTTCCTCGCTCAAGTTCAACAAATTCTCTTTTTTTTTTTTTTTTTTTTTTTTTTTTTTTTAGTCGAGTGCAAACTGGGAAATACTTATTTTAGAATGGATCAAGAAACATTTGCCAACTTCGTTGCTCACCTACAATCCCCTGGTTAATCTCCTTGTCAATTTCCATCATTGATCCGCTTCAATTAACACTAGGGATTAACTCGTGGTTCGCACGGGTGTTTTCTTTTGTGCATGGATATTTATAATTACATTATATAATTATTAGATATTTTAAATAAATATAAATAAATTTAAAGATATATGTAAAATTTACTTGTGATTTTATATATTAGTAGAAATAGTTTTAGTAACTATAGTATAAAATAGATATTAAGAATGGTTAGTAATATTGGTTAAGAATATATATTTGTTTTTTAAAAAAAATTACTTCGTTTGTCCCATAATAATGTCAATTTTTACTCTTGATCTATTGAGAAAATAAGGTTCTAATTATAGTTAACATTAGAGTATTTATGAGCTTAAATAGTAAATTAATAGATAAAGGTATCTAAGTAGTACTTCTTCTGTCCCAGAGTAAGAGTCCTACCTCTTAAATGCACACGGAGATTAAGAAATGGTTGAAGTGATTTAAGTGTTGTGAGTGTAAAAGTAAAGTAATAGATAGAATGAGTGGGAGGGAATAGTAAGTTGATTGATGTTGTGAGCATAAAAGTAAAGTATGAGTGGGAATGAGTGAGATGATTAATAAAGATTCTTTGTCATTTTAGGAAATAGACTCTTACTCTAGGACGTATCAAAATAGAAAGTATGACTCTTACTCTGAGACGGAGGGAGTAACCTTTATCGTAAATAATAAGTTAAAAATAATAGTTACTATATATAGTAACTAATACTAATAATAGTAAAAAAAATATTAAAAAATATTAATGATAGTAATACTTACATTATATTGTAACTATTCTAATTAGTTAATATTATTGTTAATAATAGTTACTTTATATAGTAACTATTACACTTAACTAATATTATTAATAATAATAATTATGTTATATAATTAACTATTACAATTAACTAATACTATTAATAGTAATAATTATCTTATATAATAACTTTTATATTTAACTAATAATATTAGTAGTAATAGTTTTCTTATATAGTTAACTATTACTATTAATAGTAATAGTTACCCTTTATAGTAACTATTACACTTAACTTATACTATTAATAGTAATAGTTATCCTATATAGTTAACTATTACACTTAACTAATACTATTAATAGTAAATAGTTAGCTAATATAGTAACTATTACAATTAACTAATACTATTAACTAATAAGAGAAAAATGAAAAGTCACCTAATTAAAATGTTATGGATGATGTGGCATCACCAAAAGCAAGAGTTAACCAAAACATGTCCACATGGCACCACCTGAAAACTCTACCTTGACTTTTAATATATATAGATTTGTTCTGCAAACTGCACCTTTTTGCATTCAGTACACAATATTAGTTCGAATATCTTTTCAATGTCATCTACCCAATATTCCACCTCACTAGGATACGTCCACCCGAAAGCTTTTTAGGTTCCAGTTTAAGGAAGTCCAAGACATCTTCATTTGCTCTTCTACGAGGGCGTATTTATGTGACCACATTACAAAATATCGGGGCACGACTATCTAAAGCTATTTATGAACCTTATAAACGTGACCTATTTTCAATTAGTTTAACTCAATTTTATTTGTTCTTACTATATGAGCACATATATACGCTTATCTCCGTAGCTATTAGAACTTATATCTTGGTGTTCAATACTAACTTCCAAGCAATTAAACTAGTTATGCCATCAATATTCAATAACAAACCGAGTTTAACATTATTATGTGAGTAAAACATATTTCTCAAATGTGATCATTATGTGTACTCCAACTATAATCAAATCAACCTAGTTAAGTTGGTAGGCCAACTACATTTATACCAACCTAGTTCTTATCGAACACCATTGATAATCAATTCAAGGGCCCTTCTGAATTAACTTCAACAGCTTTCGATAGTAAGTCTTTTGGGTCATATCGAATTATTAAGTTTTTTTTTTTTAAGCATAGAAAACATATAATACACAATGCAATTTCGATTCTTACAGACTTTGTAACCAATACCGATTCCAAGGAAAATTCATCATCGATTCACAATCAAACATATGGCTCTAGACGACCAAATGATTATAAACCTTTACTCTCACAACCAAACCTAAGGCTCTAAATGACCTAAGGACCTGTAGATACCCCGGGAGAGCCCACGGCTTGGCTAGAGCGGTGGAAGGATCCTAGGATGTCTAATTGATTTTATTTTGTAGAGTCGCCACCTATGTTTTTAAAGGAACATAAGAAAAACCTAGAAATAGCCTATTTTTTAATGTTACGAAACCAAAGGTTCGGGAAGAGAAGGGTTCGGGGGTTAGGTGACGAGTGGGAAGTACTTAAACACCAACTCCGCCCCGCTTACGCGGGTCTTGCTACAATTGGTGTTCTAATGCTAAAAAGTCCTTCTATTTATTAATATGAAAATGTGCTAACGATTACAAGGGAAAGAAAAGGGAAATAAAAAGAGAATTGTTTTATTTATTGATTTATGCTAAGAATTACATGTTGAATTATTGCTAAATCATTACATTAAGAAATGATCAATGATTGAAATAGAGATTGGAATGTTGGGATGTAACCTCGGCCAAACTTCAATAGTGAAGTGGCATTTTGGTTGTATCCCTTTTTATGGAGATTGCATACTCATTAGAGAACTGAGAGATGAAGAAAACAAGTAAAGAGTTTTGACAAAGAGAATTAAAAGAGTTTAGAAGGAGAAAGTGAGAGTTGTACCTTGTGCTTGAATGGGGAAGAACCAAATTGTCTATAGTGATCACCCTTTGAAAATGGATTTTATGTGTTTTTAAAGTGTTTTTGATTCAAGAATTCCTCCTCTCCTTTTCCATGGTGGAATGAAGAGGTATTTATAGGTGTTAGGGAAGTGTTTGTGGTCACAAAGATGGCCCTTCCCCGGATCAAGCCAAGACATAATGGCTTTGGTGGTTACAAATCAGAAGAGGAGGGAAATTTGGCAAAATCTGGGATCCTGGAGGTGGGAAGCGCGCACGTCCCACCCCCCTATGGGAGGCGCGCTCGTCCCACAAAGAAGGCCAAAGGCGCGCTCGTCCCACCTTCAGGAAATCTATATTTTAGCCCAAAAGTTAACCCCGTTATGCAGTTAAGTCCCAAAACTAACGAGATCAGTTAGAAACTTAACGAACACCACGAAAGTCAACAAAAACAAAGTAAACAAAGTCTCAAGGGTTGACTTTGTCACTTAGTCAAATCCAAGACTAACGGAGTAAGTCAATAACTTAACGGAAAGTAACAAAAGTTAACGGAAAGTAACAAAACATAACAGAAGAGAGGAAGATAGAGAATGTGTATGCAATCGGGACATGAGAGGTCCAAGGCGGGGTGTCTACAGAGCCCCTCGGCGACGTGGATTGCAAAGCAAAACGCGTCGATGAATGTAAAAACACCCGCCGAGGACATCGACAAAGAAAAAAGGAAGAAAAGAAAACAAAGACTCGATAAAAGTAGGAATTTGAAATTGCGATAGATAGAGGTGCGCTCCCTGCATGAGCGACTTTTGCTGGAGTGTTGTATTGGAGCTCATAGGAGCTTGTCTCGATATGGACCGAGTTGTTGAGTTGGGGCTCATGGGAGCTTGTCTCGATATGGACCGAGTTGCCGACTTGGAGCTCATGGGAGCTTGTCTCGATATGGACCGAGTTGCCGACTTGGAGTTCATGGGAGCTTGTCTCGATATGGACCGAGTTGCTGACTTGGAGCTCATGGGAGCTTGTCTCGATATGGACCGAGTTGCCGACTTGGAGCCGCATCTGCTTATGTTGTTGACTTTGTGGGGTGCGGGCACGGTTGACCACTTTCTGGTGGGGATGAAGTGCCTTGAGTAGCGGATGCTGTTGACTTCATGGTGGTACCTGTTTTGTGTGTGCTTGACAGGTATATGTGTTCTTGCAAGAAGATGCATGAAGTGTGAAATGAAGAGAGAGAAATTGTGCTCGTGGTGTGATAGGATTTTGGAACACCCTTGCAATGAGAGAGAAGTAAGAATGTAGAGAGTGATCTTGTGTGCGGTGTGATTTTGAGGAAAGCATTGGATGTATTCATACCTTCACTTACCATTGCCGCTTGAGTAGAGATGGATTTCTGATGTCCGCGGAGGATGCTTTGATGGAGAATGTCCATTCTTTGGATGTTGATGAGAGAACGCTCTTGATGACGGGTTGGCGAGATGGTACTCTGGATGATGGGTTGGTCGTGCCAAAGGCTGGCTACGTATCCCTTGAAGGGAATCAGACCAGCGTAGTTCAAGGATGATGGAGAACTCTGGGGAAGAAGCTATGGAGCAAGGCAAAGTAAAGCACATACTTTTGCACATAGAAGGAGAAAAAGATTTTTTTTTTTTTTTTTTAGTTCTTGGGTGAACCATTTTAACCATTGTGTGCTTGTGAAGCCAAACCAAGATCAAGTGGTGTTCAATCGAAGTCCGGATTGCCTTGTTGAATTCTGTCGTTGTTGCTGTGGTGTCCAACGAATTTGATGTCTAGCCCCAAGAGATTTGTCGATTATGGGGCTCCAAAAGGCATTTGATGCCGAGATAAGGGGTTGCTGATTGTAAAGCTCCTAGAATGCCTTTGATGCCAAACTTTGAGTGGCTTGCATAGCCCCAAGATAAATCAGTTCTTGGCCCATTCAAATAAATCGCCTTTTGTTGTTGGCGTGAGCAAATCCCAAGAGTAGATTATTGATACCAAGCCTCGAGAGATTGCAAAGCCCCAAATGTCATGGACTTATTGTTTGCGAGCTTCAAGACGGTGGAGTGTGAAGACCTTTCGATGTAAAGCCCCAAATTATCTTGTGATCGGTTCGGCATTGAGAGCGGATGTACCGTTTGGTAGAATTTTTGATAGAGATCTCCTTCTTATTCTTACTGGGGAGATGAATGGCCTCATTGTGGTCGATACCCAAATGGCTGAGGGCTTATGTCAAAAGATGCAGTAATGTCTTACGGTGCCGTCGAAGTCGCGGAGGATAAGGTCTTGGTGTGATAAAGTCCCAAATGAGTATGGTTGCTTTACTCTTCTTGAGTTGAACTAATTACGGATCTTCGGATGCAACTAGTGCTGTGGCCCAACTTTATCTGAGCTGCACCTTGTGCTTTTAATCTTGGAGAAGGGGGTGCTGAATTGCAGAAACATTGGGATTGGCCGTGGCATTTCCTGCTATAACCCTGTTTTGATTAGAGTTTAGCATATTGAATCTTTTTCCTTTTCTCTAAGACTTCCTTCAAAATCTCGCTGTGAGTTCTAACAAAAATCATCAACTTCATTCATAACATCGGAGTCTTCATTTAAAACCAAGAGGCCTTTGACTTGAAGTGTTGAGAGACCCTTTGAAGCTTGATCCCTTTCATGGAGACTACTCCCAAATTGCGTTGCTCGAGTATTGTTGCCTAAAAGACTGTCGGTCGTGAAGCCCCAATATTGCCCTTTGCTCGGATTACTGTAATGCCGTAGCCCAAAAGATTGTAGATTGCGAAGCCCCTTGAGACCTTCGGTGCCGAATTGAGGAAGCTTCCAATGTTACACATGACTCGGCTGGGGATACTGCTGGGGAGTTAATTGCTCTTTGCCGAGGGAGCCTTTAAGACTTGACCGTAGCCCTTGGAGTGCCATCATTGATTGCGAGAAAGGTCCATCCTTGATTGGGGGAACGAGAACGGGCACACGCGACAAGAGGGATTTTTGACATCCCTTTTGGGAGACTTTGAGGATAGTCTCACACATCTTTCTTGAACATAGCCTCTAGGGCGTATTGATTGTCAAGTGAAGCAAAAGAAGTCCTTGTCCTTGAGTCACATAGCCCCTAGGGCGTCACCATTTGTTGAGCAAAGCAAGAGTGACTCATCCTCGTGCGAGGGAACAAATATGAGAGGACATGGCAAGAGCTACTCCATTTCTCAGGAGCCTTTCGGCGTACTTTAGAAGCACATACTTGAAGAAGCTTTGAAAACTGAGACACATGTTGTTGCTATTTGTTGCCCAAGCCAATTGACTAGCTAGGGATTATTTGTGCAACTCGTGCCCTTTTATGATGGGCTCGTTCTCGGATGGGTCTTGGCTACCACGGGCCTTCTTTTCATGAACCCAAAAATGCACACTGCTGGAGAATGATGCCAATAACCCAAAACAACCTTTGATGGTGCCATATCTTGTCGAGCCTTTTGCAATCCCAAAGTTGACTCGGTGGGGAATTGACTTGCTGAGGAAATCCAATGTAGAGCTCGTGCAGTTGTCTTCTTTAGAGGCCGGAGATCTCCATTTCTCTTTCCCTTCTCTCTCTCACTCTCTCATTTTTTTATGACGCACCCTGTTTTTTGCCTAGACCGCCCTTTCAGGTTTTCAATCTAGCGGGCATCTCTTTTGCGTCTTCATTTTGACTCGATTAATGAGGGAGTGTGCATTGAATCTAGCTGAGGAGATAAGACATGTGATTTTGCGGTGGAGACCTCTTGTCACTAAAGGTGAGTGACATTGACTTGATTAGGGAAGTGTCCCTAGTATTGACTTCATGTATTTGACCGTTTTTTGAATGACTCATGAAGGCAAGTAAGTCATTAAGAGAGAAGAGAAGGAAAGCCCCAATTTGATTGCAAGAAATTGGGAGTATGTAGAAAGAATAGAAGTCCCTAGACTCGACAAAGAACGCGAAATGATTCCAAATCTAAGAAAGTTGTTCAATCTTTTTGGTGATTAATTCATTGGCAAATGAATCGTACAAAGATGTCTTGACAAGTTCGAGATGAAGGCCGATCACCATAACGCGCTAGGGATAAACATATCTTCTTTCTTGCATGAGACCTGACCCGCAGGTTGCCTACGTTTCTCCAGTGTAGAGGCTCAGGTCACCGTAGTTCTTGTGGATTCTCCATTCTTCGTGATGGAATTGTTGCTTCGTAGCTTCATCCTTTGTTGGTGGATGATGATGTTGATCTTCTTTGATTGAGGGGGATTTTTTTTTTGTGCTCTAACTTTTGCCTAGGTTGATTTGATGATTTCAACCTAGCGAGCTTTTTTTTTTTTTTTTGATCCCCCTTTGAAAACTTTGCTTGATTTTTCTCCATGCTTGATGTCTTGGATTCGCCGTTGTTGTTGATGTCGTTGCCTTCGTCACGATGTTTAGCCCCTAGGCGTTCAAGCGATGGCCTTCGTTCTAAAACTTGTTTAGATATCTTTTCATCATTTTGCCAAGAATTAAATTGAACAACTTGGAATTGTGTATGAGGACAAGAACGACTTTTATTTCATAAGATCGACTCAAAGATTGACATGAGAAGAAAGAAATCTTAATGCACACAAAAGAGGACTTTGACTCTTTTTTTTGTTTTTTTTTTTTTTATTCCTACTACTAGGTAGAGAAAGAGAAAGGGAGATTGCTGTCGTCGTCTTTGCCGTTGTAGTCTCCTTGCGGCATGATCTCTTGTTGAAGGCCCATTTCAAAACCAAGCTTTTTCCTTGATGGGTTCTTGCATGTTGCCATTCTCTAGCGGTTGCTTTTCACCCACAGTAAATTCGCCGTTGTCGATCAAATCTTGGATGATGTTTCGGAGAAGGAAGCACCGTTCGGTAGTATGGCCACTATGCTTGTGGTAGCCGCACCATTCACTATGTGCATGATTCTTCAGTATCGCCTTCGGCTTGTACCCTTCCAAAGGTTTGACCTTCCCACTTGCCACCAAAGTTTCAAATGCCTCGGCTTGGGTTACTCCTAGGACAGGAGTGAAAACTCGGTTGTTGGTGGTACCTTTGTAGCTTTTGAGGGTCGGGCCACTTGAGCATGCTTTGCCGTCGGTGAGCTCTTGCAAACGGGCTTTGAGTTCGGAAACCCCTTCCTCGTGAATTCTTCTTTCATAATCAAGACGGGCCTTGAGTTCGGAAACCTCTTCTTTGTGAATCCTCTTGTCGATATCGAAACGGGCTTGCCACAAATTGTCTTTACGGCGGGCATCCTCGACAATCCTATCCATTTGTTCCCCCATTGATTTCATTATGTTGAGTAACCCTTCGTTGGACACGAAATCATTTCCACCATTGTTGTTGTTGCCGTTGGAAGCCATTGGACCTATTGGAAGAACACGGTTGATCTTAGGTTGGCCCCACAAACACCTTTTGAGTAATATGATTAAACCCACAAACAAGGAAAAAGACTCAACCACATAGAGAAAAATGACTATTTTTTTATTTTTTTTACAAAGTCGGAAGGACGGAGTCCTTTTTGGGGTTTCTAGAAAAATAGTGGAATCGTCACACTAGTATATAGACCTTCTCGCGGTCCCATATACTCATCGGATTCCACCACGCTTGTGATACCTACATGTGACGGGATTAAACTAAATTAATGTAGTAAATCATACATGCGGGGACGGATTTTTATTTTCGTCCAAGATTGCCACTTTTGGGGACAGAGTTTTATTTCGTCCATTGCAACAAATTGGCATGTATGATTTGAAGACATTAGTTTAGGGAAATCTCGGTACATGAAAACCGACTTGAGTCACGGAGTGTTAGACCCTAGACTAGAATTGTGTGGCTTGTGCTCGGCTAAAGAGAGGATTAAAGGTCACCCCCGGCATGTAGTCTTGAACTACGCCACGGACTGAGGTTGACCGCTTCGAAAGAGTCAAGGTCGGGTGGAGCTTGAAACTTTCTAGGACGGGCCTCGACGGGTTTGGGGTTGAACATTGTGCGACTCGATAGTGAGCAATTGATAAGAATATGTGCATGTAGTGTGAGGTCTAACATGTGACAAAACATATTTTTTTTTTTTCAAAAGAAATAAAAAAAACAATAAGCACATAATTACAACTTTCGAATCACCCGTGCGACCGATAAAACAAACAGAAAATAAAAGAAGTTCTGGGCAGGCCCGGTGCCCACACATTGTCATTCTGCTCTGTTCTGTTTTCTGTGCACTGTTCTGTTCTGGGAATGCGCCCAGAAGCGCGCGCATTGGGTGGCCTATGCGGAAAGCGCGCGCGGTAGACAAAGAGGGGCAGAGGCGCCCGATTCTGGGCAGTACCTGCGAATCAGTGGGTTCAAGGGATTGTTGACCCTAAATAAAAAATTCTTTCCCCTGCAATAATTATTAGCACAGAAACATGGAATTGAAGGAAAAGAAAGGAGGCGGGCGATTCTGGTAATTGGGGTCGGACGCGCGCGCTTTAGGCCTAGAAGGCCAGAGGCGCGCGCTTCCCACCCTTTTTACCAGAATGCCCAGAAAACAGTAATAAGAACACCAAAAGTTAAGAACGCAAGTTTAACCCTCTAATACGTCCCCAGAGGAGTCGCCACTGTAGATACCCCGAGAGAGCCCACGGCTTGGCTAGAGCGGTGGAAGGATCCTAGGATGTCTAATTGATTTTATTTTGTAGAGTCGCCACCTATGTTTTTAAAGGAACATAAGAAAAACCTAGAAATAGCCTATTTTTTAATGTTACGAAACCAAAGATTCGGGAAGAGAAGGGTTCGGGGGTTAGGTGACGGAGTGGGAAGTACTTAAACACCCACTCCGCCCCGCTTACGCGGGTCTTGCTACAATTGGTGTTCTAATGCTAAAAAGTCCTTCTATTTATTAATATGAAAATGTGCTAACGATTACAAGGGAAAGAAAAGGGAAATAAAAAGAGAATTGTTTTATTTATTGATTTATGCTAAGAATTACATGTTGAATTATTGCTAAATCATTACATTAAGGAATGATCAATGATTGAAATAGAGATTGGAATGTTGGGATGTAACATTGGCCAAACTTCAATAGTGAAGTGGCCTTTTGGTTGTATCCCTTTTTATGGAGATTGCATACTCATTAGAGAAGTCAGAGATGAAGAAAACAATTAAAGAGTTTTGACAAAGAGAATTAAAAGAGTTTAGAAGGAGAAAGTGAGAGTTGTACATTGTGCTTGAATGGGGAAGAACCAAATTGTCTATAGTGACCACCCTTTGAAAATGGATTTTATGTGTTTTTAAAGTGTTTTTGATTCAAGAATTCCTCCTCTCCTTTTCCATGGTGGAATGAAGAGGTATTTATAGGTGTTAGGGAAGCGTTTGTGGTCACAAAGATGGCCCTTCCCCGGATCAAGCCAAGACATAATGGCTTTGGGGGTTACAAATCAGAAGAGGAGGGAAATTTGGCAAAATCTGGGATCCTGGAGGTGGGAAGCGCGCACGTCCCACCCCCCTATGGGAGGCGCGCTCGTCCCACAAAGAAGGCCAAAGGCGCGCTCGTCCCACCTTCAGGAAATCCATATTTTAGCCCAAAAGTTAACCCCGCTATGCAGTTAAGTCCCAAAACTAACGAGATCAGTTAGAAACTTAACGAACACCACGAAAGTCAACAAAAACAAATTAAACAAAGACTCAAGGTTTACTTTGTCACTTAGTCAAATCCAAGACTAACGGAGTAAGTCAAGAACTTAACGGAAAGTAGCAAAAGTTAACGGAAAGTAACAAAACATAACAGAAGAGAGGAAGATAGAGAATGTGTATGCAATCGGGACATGAGAGGTCCAAGGCGGGGTGTCTACAGGACCATAAACCTATTCTCTGATACAAATATGTCACGCACTGAAATCCGACATTGCACGGACCTCGAGAAGTGACGAACGAAATCGAATGTCAATTGAAACTACAAAATGAGAACTGATTTTTTCCTCAATATATTAACAAACCAAAACTGTATATACGAAAAGTCAAATCGAGTACATCAGAGCAACTATCCTCTGACAAAACTCAAACTTGGAACAACTCAAATATTTACAAACTCTAAAATTGTAACAAATTTACAAAGATTATCTACACATAGCCAAAATACAAATATACAAAAGACCTAGTAAGAGATATGCAACACAAAGGTGTGACACTGTATAGAAACCCAATCAATAACTAATAGCAATAGCGAACCCAACCGCCCAATATATAAGTGCGGAGAAAAAGATTACAAATCAAATTCTGAATCAAAGTTCTGAAGTCAATATTCATTACACTTGATCAAACCAAATGCCCAAAGTCAAAGTTGACTATTCGTCATAGTAACGTCTGCAAACGTCTGCAAATGATATTGTAACTAGGAGCCGCAAATATAACAACCAGTGTTAAATGTTGGTGTATATGCCCTAGGCATGTTATTGGCACGTTGTTTGACAATGTTTGTTATCACTTTTTCACTTTATATAAAGAGATGCTTCAAATTATTATTTGTTGTTCCATGTTTTGTTATAATAATCTCCGTCCCTAGTACTTTTGAAGAACTAGTATAAGTTTAATTCGATGATCATGTGATGATCATGTGTATCGATACAAGTTAAACTTATAGGTGTGTGTTGGTGAACACATACTGGACATGACCCAACTATGAGGTTTATGTCATGGTCAAAATGTCATAATTAAACCTCTGAATAGTTATATCATTAGAATCCTTAGACCTGAGATTATTACGATCTTCCACATAGTGGAGATCATGTTTGACATATTCAAAAGTTACTTTTAACCAAGTAATTTAAAGGATATGATTGGCATGATCGAAGATATTATGTAGGGAAGTGTAATGAGTTAAGATGGAATTTATCCCTCTTCGTGAGAGATGTCAAGCTTGGACCACTCGATGAATAGTATTGATGAAATGCATGGTCGTGCTCAAATGAATTGATATGATCAATGTCATTTATATTATCGACTATTTGGAATCAAGAAAAGTATTGGGCATTGTAAGTTGACCATTGACCATGGCTTACGCTCAATGACATCATGGACAAAAGGATTGTGTTATGTTCTATAAAGGATAAGCGAACTTTGACAAAGTTGTTGTAACGACCCGAACCCGAAGACCAGGTCTGTTACACAAGCACCACACTATTTGCCCCCAATGAATACAAATATATTGGGTCCACCTTACCACAGGCCCACCCAAAAATCCATGGATGTATTGGTATTCATTGGTAACTTGTGCTACTTTAAGTACCACTCCTAACTTTCGTCTTTCAACGATGTGGTATACTACATTTGTAACGACCCAATCCCGAAGACCATGTCCGTTACACAAGCACCACGCAATTGGACCAATGAATACAAATATCTTGGGTCCACTTGGCTTACCACAGGCCCACCAAAAAATCCATGGACGTATTGGTATTCATTGGTAACTTGTGCTACTTTAAGTACCACTCCTAACTTTCATCTTTCAACGATGTGGGATACTACAACCTCCCCACCTTGGATCCTTGCCATCCCCGGCAAGGCCCACTTGGATCGGAACCCCGGGCAATGTTGATTTAAGAGGGGCTCGTACGGATTCAAGAGGTGACTCCCATCGGCTCTGCGGTGTGAACTTTGCTCCACACTTCTGGCCAGGAGCCGCTCTGATACCATTTGTAACGACCCGAACCCGAAGACCAGGTCTGTTACACAAGTACCACGTAATTGGCCCAATGAATACAAATATCTTGGGTCCACTTTGCTTACCACAGGCCCACCCAAAAATCCATGGACGTATTGGTATTCATTGGTAACTTGTGCTGAATCTTTCATTGGTAAAGATTCAAACTCACCTCACACTATTTGGAGACACACTTTCTTCACTTTATAAAATTCCTTTGAATGAGGCTCGGAGAATATCCCATGCTTGTTTGGAGGTGGTTGCGTTAGCAATCTTTCGAATATCTTCTCATCTAAAACTTGATGCATGAGAGCAAGCGCTTTTGCTCATTCTTGATGTTGCGGCATCTCCGTCAACACCATTTTCCACAAGGTCCCAAACTTCGTATGCTCCAAACAACGCCTCCATTCAAATACACCAATTATCGAAGTGCTCATTCTTTAGGGATAGAACTGGCAACAGAGTTCCGTTTGACATCTTCTTCAATTTACGTCTTTCAAACAACAAGTAGCTCTTGATACCATTTTTTTTTTGGAAATGGATAACTCTACTTTATAAAATAAAATAGGTGGAGAAGAAATATAATGGAGGAGTATTTTATTCAACTCTCAAATGATACTTTGATAATCGGATGATTTCAAAATGACCTACTACATAAAGTATTTATACTATTCTATGGCATGCATCTAAACTAATTACATGAACCATAATTAAAACCACTCATCCTAATCTACTAAGTACATGCATAGTACCAAATGACACATTCCTCCATTCATGCATAGATCCTTCCAAACCATTCTAGCAACATCTTGTTGAATGTAGATTGTTATTTTATTTCAACAAGCACGACTCGTCACTACTACATTTCAAGCCTAATGCAACACTTAAATTCGTTGCCATAGTGACCATTACATGTTGCATTAGCTCTAATGCAACGACGTTAGACCATTGCATCCGCTTGCCTTGCATTAGGTCTAATGCAATGAGAAAGTGTTCTAATGCAATGCTTGTGCCTGACTGTTGCATTATATCGACATCTAATGCAACGGTGCCAAAATGCAACAATTGACTGCTAATGCAACACTTGTTAACTAATGCAACGTTCCCCCTGCAACTGGTTGGTGATATAATGCAACTGTTCCTAACTAATGCAACACCAGCGTCAAAAGTACGATATATGCATCTAATGCAACGCCATTGTAAAAAACACATATACAGACACTTAATGCGATAACTACATATAATGTAATAATAACTAGTATCCAAAAGCCCGTGCCAATGGCACGGGTCTGTACTAAAACAATGACAATACAGAATGATGATAGTATGAAAATGGGTTCTAGACATGATAATAGTTCAAGAGAGTGACATTATAGACACGATGACAGTGTGGAGTATGTCTGAAATCATGTAATCACCTTATAATTCGAACCTATAACCCCTACCAAATAGTCAAAGTACATAATAACCTCCATTAACACTCTGCACCAATCAGAGTTTAGAACCATTAAAAAGCCCTTTCACATTTAAACATGTACAATGAAAGGACAATGGTGTACACATATACAAATCAAATTGGCCGCCATCATGTATATCTGATGGCATGAATGGGTTTGAAAGCAACAATGTGCATTATTATTATTATGTACAAACTGAAAACCATAAAAATTATAGTGTCTACTACGAACAGTTATTTTCCTTTGATCAACTCGTTCCAATACACAAATATTTCTTTGATCAAGTTGTACCATCTCTCATAGCCTATGTTAAAAAACAACAACAACAAAGACTTAGACAATCGTCGTGGTTGAGGAGCGTCTTATAGTATGAGTTTTTCAAATTACAATTGACCAATGTACAGATTGCAGATTATATTTTTCTTGTGATACTGCACTTGTTAAGAAATTAATTAATAAAATAAACATAGTAAGATCTTATATGGAGTCCAGAAACAAATCAAAACAGGAACAAAAAAAATTAACCAAGGGCAGCAGCATTGAAAAGAACATGTACTTGATCAACACGAATCTGCGTCAAGAACCCAGCCCATGTGCCATAGTTATCCCCGGCCAAACCAAGAAATAAAAATTAATCAGTGCTCTTTTAGTTTATTAGCATAATCTAAACTCAAAAAGAAGGAATACGTGCCGGTGGTCAGAGTGGCGAGAGGTGGAGATGTGGCATTGACGGTGGACTTAAGATTGTACTACCAAAACCAAAACTAAAACAAAATAAGCACTAAAACAACCAAAAGAAAAAGAAAAACCCCCGCCACTGTTGCATCTACTTCCGAATTATTGTAAGACACAAAATTCAAAATAAGGCATTCAGTAACTTTCACCACAAATTTCTTGTTCACAACTTGATCAAACCCAGCATAAGATATACTCCCTCTGTCGCAGCTCACTTGACACATTTTGACCAAGGTCAACATCAACTTAAGGTCGGTTTGACCAACACTTTATAGAAATATTTATGATCCGAATAAAAATTAAAAAAATGTAAAATAATCACCATTAACAATCCTCTCAATAACATTTTTTTTTTTAACATAAATATTTCTATAAAGTGTTGGTCAAAACGACCCTAAGTTAACCAGTTTTAATCAAAAGGTGTCAAGTGAGCTGGGACGGAGAGAGTATATAAGTTTTAAAAGGAGGCAATTATCTATATTACAATACATAATGAAATTCTGGAATTCAAGATGTTGAAGAGCAATTAGTATTTCATCTTCTTCTTTTTCGTGTGTCTCTCAAAACCAATATTAAAGACTATAAATAATACATACACTAAAACGAAAAATCTAAATAACAACCAAAATCAACATCAACATTTTTATACTAAAATCAACATCAAAATCTACATATTTACGATCTTCTCATCTCCGCCTTTTTTTCCCTTCTCTTTGTCACATCCTCCACCACGACCACCTTCGCCATTGTTGTCTTATTGGATCCTCCACTGCCACCTTCGCCATTGTTGTCTAGAATAGAGGGAAATACATAGAAATGCAGATACAGGCTCTATGAATTTGGTGCTCATTGCTTTTCGAGCTTTGGTTATTTATTGGAGAATACATGAAAAGAGGAACAATAATTAAACAAAATAAGCTCTGCAGCATAAACTTTATAATTCTCACTTTCACTGTCAATGTCGTCATTCCAGGAGTCATCTTGAGTTGGTTTTTGTTGCCTTAATCGCTGCTTGCCTAGACTCGCTCACTATCTAGAGTTGCATCTGGAGTCTAGAAACAAATCAAAAGAGGAACAATAATTAACCAAGAGCATTGAAATGAACATGTAGTTGATGAACATGGGAAGGATTTGCCCCTGTGCCATTGATGGTCCCTGCCAAACCAAGAAATAAAAATTGATCGGTGTTATTTGAGTTTATTAGCATAAAGACATAACATCCACAATTTAATTTTTATTAATTATCACATCAGAATTTTATCACTCCAAAAATCTAAACTCGAAAAGAAGGAAGAATACGCACCCTCTCCAAGTTGAAACTTAATTCATGCATCTATCTATTGTGGCTACACTTTTAAGAGGACGACATCTTGACTACTGCCAGCATGTGGACATCTTCGTGATCAGTAAGTTATGAATAATAAAGTTATTTTTCTAATAAATACTTTTAGCAGCTAAACCTTGGAAATCACGTGGTAAAAGACTTATATCCACGAAGGGATAGACTTGGTCAAGAGTTGGTTAGATCCCACGATTTTTGGACAGTTGGTTATGGGTATATTTTTAAGATGGTGACATCTTGATCAACATGCTGAGATCTTCACCTCTGGCAGAATTATCGATAAGTATTTATATTTACCCTAACTAATTATTTGTTTACAGCTCATAAAAAGAACGTGATCAAAAAAAGGCCTACTCTCAACAGAAAAGAGGACCAAGTCAAAGATTCATCAAGATAGACCCCGAGATTTTAGGATAGTTTGTTATTCTTTTTAGATAGGGTTCTAGTTTGTAATTCTATTTAAACCGAGCTTGGAGGCACACATCACACACACTCACAAACCGCTTTGTACTCCTCCACAGTTCAAAAACAAGAAGATTAATACTATCGTTTGGGTAGGAAGGTGCTCTTAATCACCTCCTGAGGTTTTGTGCCAACGAGATTATTGTCTCAAGGGCTTTCCTCGTTACATCCTTGTGCAATCTTGAATTCTGCAATTCTATATCTTATATTCCATTTAACCCTCCTTAGTTTTTATCCAGAGTATATTTCATTGTTTTTTGCCAAAACAATTTGGCGCCCACCGAGGGGCACTTGGTTTTTTAATCTATTGAATTACTGCCGATTCAAGATGTCTACTTAACCCATGATTTTCGGCACCAGCAAGTCAACCACTTCAATCAGTGGTGTTTTCCCGCCGTCTGGGGGCATCAGGCCTATAACATCAACGGGTGGTTCTAGCGGATTGCCACCTCCTCCACCTATGGGAACTGGCAAGAAGCAGACGTCTTCGACTCATGATGTCGACATCAAGAACATGCTCATCCAAATGAAGAACCAGCTTGACAGACAACATGATAGCACCACTCTGATGGTTGACGCCTTAGTGAAGATGCAGAAGGAACAGAAGATGTTAACTGAAAGGATGGATGATGTCTCCCCGATTCACCCCAAAGTTCTCAATTCGATCTTGGAGGCAGTTCACAGGTCCTCAATGAATTTCATCCCTATGGCTTCAACAACTTATACAGGGATCATGACATTTCCTATGATGTCGACATCTCCAATGATGACGATGCCTTTTGCTTCTGGTATCTTTGACTTACCCATGGAAAGAAACACCTATGTTCCGCCTTCTACGCATAACATCTTTGGAATGTCATCAGAAGGAGCCACTTTCACCAGTAGCACCATCGTGGAATC
Source organism: Campanula takesimana (assembly GCA_026119855.1). Lineage (NCBI taxonomy): Eukaryota > Viridiplantae > Streptophyta > Magnoliopsida > Asterales > Campanulaceae > Campanula > Campanula takesimana. Next base: position 1,541,041 of record JAOWBW010000192.1, on the reverse strand, counting down.
TTCCGCTGACAACGCTAATCCCTTTGGTAATATCAATTCAAATTATATTTTTGATAATGCTACTCGTACTAGTAACCCTTTTGCAGGTAACTACATCGCAAAGCAATTTCAAGAATTAAGGGATATGGCCATGAACTTGCCCGGTGTCACTCCTCCCATTCGACAAGTTCCACCAACATATTACAACCAGTCGCGCTTTGTACCAGTCATCGCACATGTCGATATCCCCAAAGGATTTAGCGTTCCGACCATGAAGCTGTATGACGGAAGCACTGATCCTGAGGAACATGTCGCCCAATAATAGGAGAAAATGGAAATTGTCTGAATACCTCATCAATTCAGAGAAGCTTGCTTGTGTAAAGGATTCGGTTCAACGTTGGTAGGACCAGCTTTGAAATGGTTGATTCGTCAACCACCAGGATGTATTTGTTCATTTGCTCAGCTTGTCAACATGTTCAATAACCAATTCTCTTGTAGCAGACAATTTGAGAAGCTTACCAGCGATCTTTACCGCATTATCCAACAACCTACCAAGGCCTTAAAAGACTACGTCAATAGGTTCAATAAAGAAGTCTTGGAAATTCCCAACCTTGACATGGCAACAGAAACGGAAGCCTTTAGAATGGGTCTAAAGAAAGATTCCCCGTTCTATGAGGAATTGGTGATGAACCCTTGCAAGAGAATGGAAGATGTACGCAACAGGGCATCAAGATTTATCAAACTTGAAGAAGATAAGTTAGGTATGAACTTACCTCAATAGTTGAATAAACTTTACTTTATTTCCATTCATTTTAATAAATTTATTTATGCAAGTTTACTTTCATTAATAAAAGTGACATCAGTCAAGATGTCACGTACTTCTAACATGTCGTCGTTTTGCAAGATTTTAACATTTTGATTAAAGACTTCGAGACTCTACGAAGACAAACGTTTAAGACTGGCCATCTCATCTCTAGTTTAAGGCACTTAAGCCCTTCAAAGGTTTAAAGAAATTACTCTCTTTCGTTTCAATTAAGGTTCATACACCTTCGCCTGGAGCACACGATTTCAATATTGGTTAAGGTGAGGAATGGGCACGTATGTTTATATGTACGCATCCCCCATTTCCACTTAATCAAATATTGACCATAAAAAAATTCAATTGGTTATGGCATTAACATGTCATCTAAGTTCAAAAGGTTTTTGGCATTAACATGTCAACTAAGTGATAAAGATTTCTACATCTTACACAAGAAATTAACATCCTAAAACGAAGAAACGATAAAAAGAACAATATATATTTTCAAAGATTGAGGTGCAGATCATCTTAAGGAGAAAGATACTTGTGGATATCTTGATGATTGACGACACCTAACGGTCGTCCTGAAGATTTTCAGAAACTTTTTGAAGAAGAGAAAACGTTCAAATCTTTAGAGGATAGAAACACTACTACCAAAGCAGTTGTCCAGTCAATAACCATTTATAGTTTTGAGTTTTGAAAAACTTACCCATTTTGGATTTCGTAAATGGTAAGTTTTGGGGGAAATTGTTGTGGCTACATTTTTAAGAGGACGACATCTTGACTACTGCCAGCATGTGGACATCTTCGTGATCAGTAAGTTGTGAATATGTTAGTACCCGATCCGAAAATGAGTTTATTAGTGTAGATCCATAATATTCATGTTCCTTGCATGTTTATTCATATGTTCATCATATTATTCATATGTTCATAATACGTTCTTCGCATGTTCTTCGTGTTCTTAGATTAAAGCCTTATTTATGCCATATTTAGGGTTGCGATTTTCATGTTAACATGTTATTTCATAGCCGATGATGATCTAGGGTTCATCAACCCGAACATGATCTAGGAAATATTTCTAAAACCTAATCTTTAGGTAATTTCCCCCTCATTATGCATGATCCCGATTCTTCTGCCTATTCTAAATTCTTCTCGAACTACGCTGATCTGAGCTTCTCATATTGAGAGGAACGTAGGCAATCTTCGGATTCGGTCCCTAAACACATTACACACAACATACACCGCATCATCATAGAAAGAGCGATCATTCAGGTGATAGGAGTGATAACGCTTAATATTCTTCTCTTGTCGTAATTTGACCCCCGAACCCATTTACATGCTTTTTCTCAATGTTTTGGCTATAATTAAAACAACGTGGCGACTCTCATATTTTTAATGTTTCTATGAATATTTCCCTTTGTTATTAATAATTATTGCAAGATACTTCCCATGCGTCGCTTCATCGGAAAGGGGTATTCACAGTGGCAACTCTGTTGGGGATATTCTTTGAAACTTTTTTAAACTTACTGGGTCTAACTTTCGTTCACATCATGATCTTTGCCATGTTCTTACATGTACCTCTCACTTTAGCCATGTTCTTTCATGCACCGTACATTTTTCCATGTTCACACATGCACCTCATATTTTGCTATGCTTTCATATGCACCTTGTACTATACCACTTCGTCACATGTACCTTGTATTTTTACCATGTTAACACTTGTGCCTTGTATTTTTACCATGTCAATACATATATTTTTATACTTTCGCTATGTTCACCCTAGTACTAAAGACAAACAAAACTTTGTTATGCTCCTTTGTACATTCTTATCTTTTATTATCTCTTGCACTGCATTACATACATACCAACATCAAAAAATTCTCTTTTTCTCCATAAAAAGAATTAGTTTCTTGCCACAAACTACCACTAGTCCGTGTCACCACTGCACATGTCCCTTATTACCCTCGGAGCATTCGATGTGCATAATACAAAGATTTTCGTAAAATAAAACATGCATTGCATCTAGGAGACCTCTAGGACCCTCCGAGGCCAATTGCTCATCCCTTGAGCCGTCTATCAAAACTCGTCATCTTAACCTATATAGGTTACCTAACCATTACATTTGACCCGTCTAGGTCTACCCATCATTGTGATCCATTTGGGTCTACCCTTCATCTCGACCTGATTTGGTCAAAACCTTATCACCTTTGACCTCTTAGGTCAACCTTATCACCTTTGACCTATTAGGTCAACCTTTTTTACCCCTTGGTCAACCTTATCCGCCTTTGACGTCTTAGGTCAACCTCTGACCCCCTAGGTCAACCCAATCGCCTTCGACTTCTTAGGTCAACCCTTGACCTCCTCGGTCAACCTTATCACCCCTTAGGTCAACCTTTGGACCCCTTAGGTTAGCCCTTGACCCCCTAAGTCAACCTTATCCGCTTTTGACCTCTTAGGTCAATCTTTGATTCCATAGGTGAACCCAATTACCTTTGACCTTAACCCGCTTAGGTCAAACCGTCATCTTGACCCACCTAGGTCATTACTTGACCCACCATTGTCCTGACCAACCTAGGTCAACCCGTCTCGACCCGTCTAGGTCCACACACCATCCTTGACCCATTTAAGTCAACTTGTCCGTCTTAGGTTAAAATTACCCCTTCACCTTTGACCCATCTAGGTCAATCCTTGACCCGCTTAGGTCGACTTACCTATCTTGGATCCATCTAGGTCAATCTCCAACCTCTTTTGGTCAACCAAATTGAATACGTCAGCCTACTCGCATTTGACCCATCTAGGTCAACCATCTAGACCAACCAACCTACATTTGACCCGCCTAGGTCAAACCATGTCTATCCCTCTTAAATTATCCCATACGCAACCCACTACAACCCACTACCTTGATCCATTCGCCATCCAACCCTTCTCATTTAGGTCAACCTATCCTTCACCCATCTAGGTCAACATTATCGATGCGATCTTCATTGACCAACCTCTCGGCTTATTTAGGTCAAAACTTAAGTCAAAACCAACTCCAATAGGTCTTCCTTACCTATGCTTGACCAAGGACCGAGTCATCTCCCTCTTTTTAAGCCCCAAAGGTCACTCTTAAAATACCCGAACTTTACCAAATTGACCTCTATGGTCATCTCTCACCTGTTTTTTTAAGTCTAACTTAACTCGAACTACGGTGACCTGAGCCTCTTATTGTGTGGGACCTCTCCTTCATGGTAAGGGGAACGTAGGCAACTTCGGCCCGGTCAAACTTTCAAATTTTTGTCAAAAAATGAATTTCAAAAATGTGGAGACCGACTCTTTTCCAAATATGATTTTATAACGATGCCCTATCATTAATTATGAGACTAAATAAATGGAAAAATGTTTAATGCGCCTCAAATCATTACCATAGGTCGCCTGCATGTCGTCAAAATACTTCGAGAAGGCTCTTGCCTGCGTGGCCGAAAGATTTGACTTCTAAGAGAAAAGGCACATAGAAGACTTGAAGATGGTCCTCAACATAAGAAACAGACGTCATGTCGAAGAATTACACTTGGCGTTAGAAACCCAAGAAAAGCGCCATAGGATGGAGATGGACAAAGTACTCGAGGAACAAGAGGCCCATCATTCAAAGGAGAGACAAAGCATCTCTGAGAAGCTCAAAGAGCTAGCCACGATAATACAAGGTGGTGTTTGGGATCAACGACAAAAGGTCTCCGATCATGCTAGCAAAAATCTCTCATCAATTCACTTCATATCACCTCAACGCACCAAGGACGATGTAGACATTAATGAGGAGGAATCCCGTAGTGTTAACAAGGGAAGCAATGCAAAGAGACCACGTCCCGAAAACTCAAATCAACGCCGCCACGCGCCTAAGAAATGTGGTTGGATATCAGAATGAGCAAATTAGTTAAAAGTCCACCTTGGACGATTTTTGTTTCTTTAGTAAAAGTCCACTCCGGACTAGTCATTTTTCTTTCAAACAATAAAAGAGTCTTAATTTTTTTCTCTCTAGACTTGAGACATAATCTTGCATAAATCAATTACATGAAAATTGTCTTATTTACCATTTTCAGTTGATTTCTATATCTTTATATGATGAATTAATCTTAAACTTGCTCATTAATGAAGACTCATTAAAAGGTAAATGGACCCGTAAACCATTCACATAACTAAGTAAACAATTAATCTCATGATAACAAATGCTTTGATCAATTGGGATGAACGAATCACTTTCTCTTCTCTCTACATTCTATCCCCATATACTCTCTATATACACTCACCCCGTGTGCATCCTTCACATACACTCTCTCCCTCTCCCATACACTATTCTCATACACCTCCCATCTTACCATTAGACCCCTTTTCCATACAGTCATGACGAAAAGGTGGACTGCGGTTGCTCATCATCAAATAGGAATCCATGCTGCCACAATTCAAGAGGTTGTTTGTTCCCTTCATGAGTACTACATGCCGATACACCGGGGCTGTCCGTATTCCATCACAAATATAAAAGAAATGCACAGAGTTGTTCATTCCATTCATAGGTGCCACGTGACAATCCGATGGAGCTCTACCGGTGAAAATCGAGGGGCTACAATATACGCTGCCAGCGAAAGGCCGTATGAACTATAAGGAGGCTACCTCGCAATAGGCAAAAGGAGAAAGCAAACTAGGGGCTCGTCTTGCCCAATGTTTCATGTACAAGTATAAAAAGAAACGCTCGTTAGGTTGAAACCCTTAAAAGGCGACCTAGGCAAAAATAGAGCATTGCGCAAAAAAGAAGCCCGCTAGGTTGAAAACCCGAAAGGGAAGCCTAGGCAATAAAAAGGGTGTGCACAGAGATAAAATAAAAAAATAGAAAAATAGAAGGGGCTATCACCATAGAAAAGTAAAAGTCCTATTTTCTTTTCAAATTCAAATGTTCTATTTTTCTTTCTTTCCCTGCAAAGAATTTTAACACGGCAGCAGCAGCCCATGACAACTACAATGAAGCAGTCCAAAGAAACAAGCAACAATGGAGCAACTCACCTCTGTTAAACGAACCTCACACCCCTAAACTCAAACCCAACTTCATCATCATCTGAGCCTCCCTCGAACTACGCGGACCTGAGCTTCTAACCTTGAGGAGAACGTAGGCAGCCTTCGGGTTCGGTCCAAAATATACACAACCCACCTCGTAGCCAATCTTATTTCTCTTCTCTCTTCCCCCATATTTATACTTATGGTTTCTTCACTCACAATTGATCACAACATTTATTATTTTGAGACTACTTGTGTACCCATTAACCAGAACTCATTAATTAATCAACGAGGTCCATTCTCGAGCAATCAAATGAGTATCTTGAATAAAACAAATTTCAAATGTCTCACAAGTCTTCTTTTCTACAATCTAGGAAGAGCCAAACACTTATTTTCTGTCAAGCAGGGGATTCCTTCCGTTGGTACATACACCTCTCATAAATTGTCCAAAGAGTCAAAATATGAGCACTCTCGCTCTCTCTCTCTCTCTCAAAAATACCCCTGCATGTTTTCAAACAATTCTTTTTCCTTTTTTTGAGTCGACCGAATGATTTCAAAAAAAAAATGACCCAAAAGAGATGCCCGCTAGATTGAAAACCCGCAAGGGCGGTATAGGCAGAAAAAAGGGTGCGGCTTAAAGGAGGTAGGATACCCCGCTCTACGCCCTCATCAAACTGGGGCTTCCGTAATAAAGAAGGACCGACTACATGGTTTCTCAAAGAATACTGAGGCTTCAACAAAGCACGTGCTTAGAAGAAGGGCATCCCTCATCATCAAGCTCAACGTAGAATTTCTCAAAGGAAGGAGGATACCCGCTCACCAAACTAGAGAATCCCCAACAGGATGGGTCGACTATGTGGTTTCTCAGAGAATACCGGGGCCTCAACAAGGATATACTTAGCGAAAGGGCATTCCTCATCATCAAGCTCGGCACGTGACGAGCTCTTTGAATTTGTTAGAATCATAATTAATTATAAGGCATTTTTATAAAATCATAACACTTTCAAAAGTTTTCTTTTCCCTGACACTTTGTTTATAAACCCGCACTCTCGGTCTCCACAAAATTGTGAAAACATCCTCGGTCCATCTCAGACCCGCCTCTGTGATTTTTGAACCGACTCGGTCCTTCACCCTATCTCCCATACTTTAGGAGACCTCTAGGTCTAAACCTACCATAACTCCTTAGGTCCCGAACCTACCCGGTCAGTCTTACCTAGGTTACACCATAACTCCTTAGGTCCCGAACCTACCCAGTAAGTCTTACCTAGGTTACACGATATCCCCTTAGCTCGAACCTCCACAAGTTCATAGTGTGACTCATGAGGCCTCAAACCGGCTCGATCTAAAACCTCAAACCGACCCTATCCAAAACCTTAAACCGGTCCACCAAAGCCAAATCCTTAGAGTGACCCATTAGGTCCCAAACCTACCGGTCCCAAGCCTACCCGATCTCTTAGATCTCAAACCTACCAATACCTACTCGTTCTTATACTGTCTAAGCCATGGCTCTCTTATCCTCTTAGGTCCAACCTTTTAGGTCTACCCAGTCTAACCTATTGAGCGATCGCTTAGATCCCAAGTTCATTCAAGTCCACCAAACACCTACCTTTTAGGTCTCTAGCATATCTGATCCACACCTTAGGTCTCAACTCCTAAACCCTTTAGATCACAAGACTGTCTACCCTCTAGGTCTACAACCTTAGATCTTGGCCCTTAAAACTCTTTAGTTCCCAAGCCTGCTTGGTCCGACCAACTAAATATATGCCGTCCATACCTCCTAGGTCTAAACCCCTCTTAAACCTAGTGTCACCCATTAGCCTCAAAAGACTTCCTAGTCTGACCTTCAACCCCTTAGGTCTGACCTACTTAATCCAAGTCGAGTCCAAACATCGAACATGCACGATCCTCTCCTTAAACTCCACGGATCTCAAACCTCGCTCCCCCAACGAGTCCAAACCTCGAACCTACTCAAAACACATAGGATCTCCTGCGTACCGTCCCATTCCATAGAGATCTCAAAACCCATCTGGTTAAAACCCGTGTCCTTAACACCTTTGGTCCCATCCCTAACCTACCTTCGTATTTTCCAAACGAGCTTGGTCACGCGTATGACCTCTAAGACAAACTTAGGTCCCCAAGCATACCCAATCCTATTACGTACCTATTGTACTCGAGCAAAGTCTTTGAGAGTCAATTCCTTACCTGAGCGCCAACATGGTCATATGTCCAGACCCATTTCCCACACCTGTGGCTCGCACCTGGCCTAAACTCTTAACACCTTAGGATCTGAACCTATCATGCCCGCTCTAAACCCTTAAACCGTTGGGTACTAGGATCATCCAATCCCAATCCATCGCTCTTTGGCCCGACCTCAAGCCTGCCTGGTCCTAACCCATAACGCGATTCCTTTAGGATAAAATACTTACCCGCTTGAAAGCCTTACGTCCCAAGGCTACCCTATCTAGCCATCGAAAGATTCTGAATCTCACGCCTACCATTCCATTAGGCCGCGCTCTCCTTAGCACATGTCTGAGTCTTACCCTAACTAAACCCCAACACTCTAGCCTAGGTCTAACCTATCGAGCCTACCCAGCCATGAGGTATCAAGATCACCTGCCCCAAACCATAACACTCTTAGACCTCAAACTTGCCTAGTCTAAACCAAGAACCGTCAAATGCTTCCGGCCTCCAAACCATATCCTCAAGCCTAGGAAGCCGCATTCGCTCCAAACCCTAGCCTCAAGCCTAGGAAGCCTATCCTCTCCAAACCCTAGCCTCAAGCCTAGGAAGTCGCATGCTCTCCAAACTCTAGCCTCAAGCCTAGGAAGTAACATTCGCTCCAAACCTAGCCTCAAGCCTAGGAAGTCGCATTCGCTCCAAACCCTAGCCTCAAGACTAGGAAGTCACATCCTCATCAAACCCTAGCCGTGAGCCTAGGAAGTCGCATTCTCTCTAAACCCTAGCCATGAGCCTAGGAAGTCACATTCTCTCCAAACCCTAGCCTCAATCCTAGAAAGTCGCATTCTCTCCAAACCCTAGCCTCAAGCCTAGGAAGTCACAATCGCTCCAAATCGTAGCCATGAGCCTAGGAAGTCGCATTCTAACCTCAAGCCTAGGAACCCTCCAAAAGCCTCAAGCCTAGGAAGTTGCATTCGCTCCAAACCATAGCCTCAAGCCTAGGAAGTCACATTCGCTCTAAACCCTAGCCTCAAGCCTAGGAAGTCGCATTCGCTCCAAACCCTAGCCTCAAGCCTAGGAAGTCGCATCCTCGTCAAACCCTGGCCGTGAGCCTAGGAAGTCGCATTCTCTCCAAACCCTAGCCTTAAGCCTAGGAAGTCGCATTCGCTCCAAACCCTAGCCGTGAGCCTAGAAAGTTGCATTCCCCTAAGCCCTAGCTTCAAGCCTAGGAAGTCACATTCTCTCAAATCCCTAGCTTTAAGCCTAGGTAGTCACATTCGCTCCAAACCCTAGCCTCAAGCCTAGGAAGTCACGTCCTCTCCAAAGCCTATCCTTAAGCCTAGGAAGCCACATCATCCTCTTTAACCCTAGCCTCAAATACTAGGAAATTTCCAAAGCCCCATTTACAACATCCTTTCCAAATTCCTGAAACCCTAGTCTTAAAACCTAGGAAATTTACAATCTCAACCCCCCGTCTTATTGAACCCTAGCCTTATGCCTAGGATACAATGCCATTTCCAAAAGTTAATCAACCTTAGCGTCGAGCTTAGGATTCAACATTCCCATCAAACCCTAGTCCTAGATATAGGAAATTCCTATACCTTAGTCTCAAAATATAGAAAGCGTACAATCCTTAGCCTTAAACCCTAGCCTAAAACCTAGGTTACCGCACTCATTTCCAAGCCATAGTCACCAATCCTAGAAAATGGTGAACCACATCAAGCTTAGCGAACCTTCCACAAAAATCAATCACTCTTCCCAGCGGTCCCTAGTCTCAAAGCCTAGGAAGTCACAACCTTTCCAAACTCCCAGCCTTATGTCTGAAAGCTAAAACACCTTTGCAACCTCTAAAGCTACCACAACTCTAAACCCTAGCCTTGAAGCCTAGGATATTTCTAAAACCCTAGTCCTAAAACCTAAGAAATTTGTGGTCCTTAACACCAGTTTCCCTGAAAACTTGTTCGAAACCCTAGCATATAGGAAGTTCCCAATCCTTAACCTCAATATCTCCAATACCTAGCCCATAAGCCTAGGAAACCAGCATTATCTCTAAGACACAATCTTGAGCCTAGGAAACCATAACATCTTTGGCATCCCTATAAGCCTTAGGTCCTGCCCTAAGCAACCAAGCAAAATGTCCCTTACCTAATGCCTCGGTCTCAATGTCTCGTTGCCTCACATTATGCATTCCCTCCTAATTTAGGGTAAGTGGATCCTAAACACTACACTTTCCATAATGGTCCTTTACCTTTGCAACTCCCCAAGAGCTCATCCCTTTTATGACTCCCCGAGAGTCTATCACCTTAGTGATTCCCTGAGATTCATCCCATTTGTGACTTCATAACAATCCATCATCTTTGCGAACTCGTCAAGAGTCCCTCATTATGTGAGACCTGTCCGAGAATCCATTTGAGGGTCTTTTGGCATTAGACTCCCCAAGGACCTATTGTCCTTTACAATATCATCTGAGTCTTAGAAGCCCCGTAAGTCTCTAAATTCATTTTCTTAATAACTATCATGGTGATTGAGAGTCGTCTCTAATTCACGTACATTAGTGATTACCATGATTTATCTCTATCTCAAACTTCCATTTTTATCGCGATCCTAGACCTTGCCATCTTTATATCACGTATCCTAAGTTTTATCGTGATCCTAGACCTTGCCGTCTTTATATCGCGTATCCTAAGATTATCGTGATCCTAGACCTTGCCATCTTTATATCGCTGTGAATACGTGTGTTTGAAATTGGGAATATTCATAGTAACATTAAAATATGAGAGTCGCCACGCCGTTTTAATTATAGCCAAAACTTTGAGAAAAAACATTTTTAGTGGGTTCGGGGGTCAAATTACAACAAGAGAAGAATATTGAACGTTATCACTCCTATTGCCCGAATTGATCGGTCTTTCTATCATGATGCGGTGTATGTAGTGTGTTAGTGATTTAGACCGGATCCGAAGATTGCCTACGTTCCTCTCAATGTGAGAAGCTCAGGTCAACGTAGTTCGAGAGGAATTTAGAATAGGCAGAAGAATCGGGATCATGCATAATGAGGGGGGAATTACCTAAAGATTAGGGTTTAGAAGTAGTTCCTAGATCATCCTCGGGTTGATGAACCCTCGATCATCATCGGCTATGAAATAACATGTAATTATGAAGATCGCAACCCTAAATATAGCATAAATAAGGTTTTAATCTATGAACACGAAGAACATGCGAAGAACATATTATGAATGTATGAATGAGCATGCAAAGCATACATAGAAACTATGAATAAACATGCACGAACATGAATATAAAAGATCTACATTAAAAATAATGCAAGAACATGAAGAAAAAGTTAGAAAACTTACCTATGTTGGCAAGAAATAAACCTTAGATCTTCTTGAGTGTTTGAATGTTAATTAGAGAGCAAAATATTATTTAAGAACTCCAAAATTCGTACTTAGAGCTCTCAAAATCGGATCCCAAAACCAATGGAATGGAGTGGTTTATATAGTAAACTGATGGAGGGATCTGATGGTCCAGATCATCCGGCGCAAGGTTGGCCGCCTGGCCATAGTTGAAGCCGGTTACAATGTTGGCCGCGTGGCCAAGATCAACGCGGAGCAATGTTGGCCGCGTGGCCAAGGCTGCCGGCTGACTTGATTCTTAAGCTAGGGTTTCTGTATGGTTTTAAGGAAACCATTTATTACCTAATTTGATAGATTTTGCCATAAATGAGATATTTTGGGAATTCGGGACAAGTCTTTGCAAGGTTTCTAATTCCTATAAAGTCCTTGTATTTTTGGGAAAGTCCTAATAAACTCATTTTCAGGTCGGGTACTAACAGTAGCCCCTCGGCGACGCTTCTTGCAAGGCAATGTGGGGTCGACGACAAAAGAAGGATCCGTCTGAAACATGAGTTTCGAAACAGATGAAAGGTAAGGGAACGGCTGAACCTTGGCAGGCGACCTACGTATCCGCGGGGGAATCAAGCCAAACGTAGTTCAAATCTGATGGGAAATTAGGAATAACTGTCCTCTAGTGGGGAGCAACGTCTTCTGCTGGGGAAAATACACCTGCTGGGGATGAGAGATAACCGCGTCGGTCGGGTGGCTGGACCTTTTCAGGTTTCCTACGTATCCTCTAAGGAATCAAGCCGATCGTAGTTCAGAGATCTACTGGGGATAAAACGAGATATCGGACTCTTGCTATGGATAATAAACCTACGGGCACTATCCTGTACGAAGAACGAATCATTCGTAAGCAATGAAGTTATTTGGAAAAATAAGGACTACGCTGTCTAAATAATCCCAAGATGGAATGGTAAACGCAATCAGGATTGCCAGGGTTCCTGTCGATTGCCCTAAAGTAATAGATGATGGATCTCTCGCGAACAGAAACGCCGAGGCTTCTGTCAACCACGATTGATCTAGGATGCATATGTCATAGAGGCGCCGAAGTCTCTACAATCATACGAATCCTAAAATAGATGCTGGATCGCTCCCAAACAGAAACGCCGAGGCTTCTGCCCATCGCGATCGATCTAGGATGCGTATGTCATAGAGGCGCCGAAGTCTCTACAACCATACGAATCCTAAGCAAATATTAGGAAGTGCTAAAATAATAGATGATGGATCGCTCGCAAACAGAAACGCCGAGGCTTCTGCCCATCGCGATCGATCTAGGATGCGTATGTCATAGAGGCGCCGAAGTCTCTACACCCATACGAATCCTAAGCAAATATTAGGAAGTACAAAAATAATAGATGCTGGATCTCTCGCAAACAGAAACGCCGAGGCTTCTGCCCATTGCGATCGATCTTGGATGCGTATGTCATAGAGGCGCCGAAATCTCTACAACCATACGAATCCTAAGCAAATATTAGGAAGTGCTAAAATAATAGATGCTGGATCTCTCGCAAACAGAAACGCCGAGGCTTCTGCCCATCGCGATCGATCTAGGATGCGTTTGTCATAGAGGCCCCGAAGTCTCTACAACCATACGAATCCTAAGCAAATATTAGGAAGTGCTAAAATAATAGATGCTGGATCTCTCGCAAACAGAAACGCCGAGGCTTCTGCCCATCGCGATCGATCTAGGATGCGTATGTCATAGAGGCCCCGAAGTCTCTACAACCATACGAATCCTAAGCAAATATTAGGAAGTTTTAAGGGGTTTTACGTATTTAAAGGTAACGAATATCAGTCAAAATAGCGCTAAGGGCACCTAAAAATGAACAAAGGGAAACGTACCAGGGGTAAAACTGAAATTTTGCATGTGGAGGCAAAGATGATGGATTGTTCTGGAGTCGCAAACAGGACGAACTCTCAAGGAGTCATGAAGGTGATAGACTCTCAGGGAATCTCAGAAGTGATGGACTCTTGGGGAGTCGCAAAGGTGATGGACTCTCGGGGAGTCGCCTAGGTAAAGGACTCTTTGGTGAGCAAAGGACGACCACGGAAAGCGTAATGTTTGGGATCCGCTTACCCTAAATTAGGAGGAATACATAATATGAGGCTACGAACCATTAAGATGAAGGTATTAGGTAAGGGACATTTTGCTTGGTTGCTTAGGGTAGGACCTAAGGCTTCTAAGGAAAGGGGATGGGTAGCCTCTTAGATAAGGATGCAAAAGATGTTATGGTTGTTTAGACTTGAGATTGTGTCTTGGATACAATATGGGTTTCCTAGGCTTACGGTCTAGGGTTTGGAGAGAATGCGACTGCCTAGGCTCGAGGCTAGGGTTCAGAGAGAATATGGAAAGGCTATTGTATCCTAGGCATAAGACTAGCGGGGGATTGAGATTATAAATTTCCTAGGTTTCGAGACTAGGGTTTCGAGAATTTGGAAAGGATGTTGCACACAGGGCTTTAGAAATTCCCTAGAACTTGGGCTAGGGTAAAAGGGGATGGTGCTTCCTAGGCTTGAGACTAGGGTTTGGAGAGAATGCAGATTCCTAGGTTTGGGGCTAGGGTTTGGAGAGGTTGAGGTTTGGGAACTTCCTAGATGTTAGGGTTTCGAACAAGGGTTTGGAAACTGGTGTTTAAGGACCATGACTCTCCTAGGTTTGGGACTAGGGTTTAGAAATATCCTAGGCTTCGCGGCTAGGGCTTGGAGTTGTGGTAGGTTCAGAGGTTGCAAAGGCGTTGGCTTTAGACCCAAGGCTGGGAGTTGAAAGGGTTGTGACTTCCTAGGCTTGAGACCATGGACCGTTGGGAAGAGGGATTGCTTTTGTGGAAGGTCCACTAAGCTTGATGTTAGGGTTCACCATTTTCCGGGATTGGTGACTATGGCTTGGAAAGGTTCATGGTAACCTAGGCTTTCGGCTAGGTTTTAAGGCTAAGGATTGTAAACTTCCTACGTTTTGAGACTAAGGTGAAGGAGTTTCCTAGGTCTAGGACTGGGGTTTGAAGGGAATGTTGAATCCTAGGCTTGATAATAGAGTTTAAAGAGGATAATTTCTACCTAGGCTTGAGGCTAGGGTTTTAGAAAGAGTGCGACTACCTAGGCTTGAGGCTAGGGTTTAGAGCGAATGGGACTACCTAGGCTCGAGGCTAGGGTTTAGAGCGAATGCGACTACCTAGGCTCGAGGCTAGGGTTTAGAAAGAGTGCGACTACCTAAGCTTGAGGCTAGGGTTTGGAGCGAATGCGACTACCTAGGCTCGAGGCTAGGGTTTAGAGCGAATGCGGCTTCCTAGGCTTGAGGCTAGGGTTGATTGAGTTTTGGACAGGGCATTATATCCTAGGTTTTGGACTAGGGTTCAATAAAACCGAGAATTGAGATTGTAAATTTCCTAGGTTTCGAGACTAGGGTTTCGGGAATTTGGAAATGATGTTGCATACTGGGCTTTGGAAATTCCCTAGAATTTGGGCTAGGGTTAAAGGGGATGTTGTGGTTTCCTAGGCTTAAGGCTAGGGTTTAGAGAGGATATGTGACTACCTAGGATCAAGGTTAGGGTTTAGGAAGGGTATAGCTACCTAGGATCAAGGCTAGGGTTTAAGAAGGATGTAACTTCCTAGGCTTTAGGCTAGGGTTTGAAAGGATGTAATTACCTAGGCTTGAGGCTAGGGTTCAGAGAGAATGATATGACTACCTAGGCTTGGGGCTAGGGTTTAGAGAGGATACGTGACTACCTAGGATCAAGGCTAGGGTTTAGGAAGGGTGTAAATACCTAGGTTTGGAAGGGATGTAACTACCTAGGCTCGGGGCTAGGGTTTAGGAAGGATGTAATTACCTAGGCTTGAGGCTAGGGTTCAGAGAGAATGATATGACTACCTAGGCTTGAGGCTATGGTTTAGAGAATGTGTTTACCTAGGTTTAAGGCTAGGGTTTGGAGACCGAAAGCATTTGAAGGTTTGTCTTGGTTTACACCGAGCAAGTTTGAGGTCTAAGAGTGTTGCGGTTTGGGGCAAATGAGCTTGATACCTCGTGGCTGGATAGACTCGATAGATTAGACCTAGGCTAAAGTTCTAGGGTTTAGCTAGGGTAAGACTCAGACATGTGTTGAGGAGACCGGGCCTAATGGAATGGTAGGCGTGAGATCTAGGAGATCGAAGGCTAGGCAGGGTAGCGTTGGGACATAAGGCTTTCAAGCGGGTAAGTCTTTTGTCCTAAAGAAACAGCGTTATGGGTTAGGACCAAGCAGGCTTGAGGTCGGCCAAGGAGCAACGGATTGGGATTGGATGATCCTAGTACCTAATACGCATGTCGGGCTTGGATCCTAGAGCGTTTGAAAGTTTAGGCTAGGTGCGAACCATAAGTGCGGGAAATGGTTTTGGATATATGATCATGTTGGCGCTTTAGGTAAATGGATCGAGTGTCCAAGACTTTGCTTTGAGTACAATAGTGTGCCTAACAGGATTGGGTATGCTTAGGACTTAATTTTGCCTTAGAGGTCATGCGTGTGACTAAGCTCGTTTGGCAATTTCGAAGGTAGGTTAGGGATGGGACCAAAGGTGTTTAAGGACATGGGTTTTAACCTGATGGGTATTGAGATCCCTATGGTATGGCGTGGTGCGCAGGAGATCCTATGTACTTGAGCAAGGTTTGAGATTTGGACTCGTTGGGGGAGCGATGTTTGAGATCCATGGAGTTCAAGGGTGGACCTTGTATGTGGCGAGGTTTGGACTCGGCTTGGATTAAGTAGGTTAGAGTCCTTAAGGGGTTGAAGGTCAGACTAGGAAGTCTTTTGAGGCTAATGGGTGAGACTAGGTTGGTACTTGGTAGGTTTAAGAGTGGTAGGGTCATGGCTTGGACATGACGGGAGTTGGGAGATGTAGATGTTGTCACTTTTAGTCAGACCAAGTAGGCTTGGGAATTACAGAGTCCAAAGGGTGGAGATGTAAGGTGAGAGACCTAAAGGGTAGAAAGTCTTGTGACCTAAAGGTTTAGGGGTTGAGGCCTAAGGTATGGATCAGATATTCTAGAGACCTAAAAGGTAGGTGTTTGGTAGACTCGAATGGTCTTGGGCCCTCAGGGCTCGCTCCACAGGTTAGACTATGGGTGGACCTTAGAAGTTGGACTGAGGAGGATAAGAGAGCTATGGCTTAGACAAGGTAAGGACGAGTATGTGTTGGTAGGTTTGAGATCTAGGAGATCGGGTAGGCTCGGGACCGGTAGGTTCGGGACCTAATGGGTCACCCTAAGGATTTGGCTTTGGTTAACTGGTTTAAGGTCTGAAGTTTTGGGTAGAACCGGTTTGAGGCCGAAGGGGTCATGCTACGAACTTGCGGAAGGTCGAGCTAAGAGGTTATGATGTAACGTAGGTAAGACTCACCGGGTAGGTTTGGGACCTAGGTAAGACAGATCGGGTAGGCTCGGGACCTAGAGAGTTTATGGTGTAACTTAGGCAAGACTGACCGGGTAGGCTTGGGACCTAAGGTTTTGAACCAGGTAGGTTGGGACCTAAGGGTATCCTATTGTGTAGGAAATAGGGTGAAGGACCGAGTCAACTCAAGAATCACGGAGATGGGTCTCAGATGGATCGAGGATGTTTTTACAATTTTGTGGAGACTGAGCGTGCGGGTTTATAAACAAAGTGTGGGGGAGGAGAAAACTTTACGAAAGTGTTATGATCTTATACAGATGCCTTATGATTAATTATGATTCTAATCAATCCAAATAGGTCGTCGCGTGCCGAGTTTGACGATGAGGGGTGCCCTTCTTCTAAGTGTATCCTTGTTGACGCCTCGGTATTCTCTGGGAAACCACATAGTCGACCCTTTCTGTTGGGGAAGCCCCAGTTCGATAAGGGTGTAGAGCGGGGTATCCTACCTCCTTTAAGACGCACCCTTTTTTCTGCCTAGACCGCCCTTTCGGGTTTTCAATCTAGCGGGCATCTCTTTTGCGTCATCTCCTTTTTTTTTTTTTTTTTGAAAATCATTCAGTCGACTCAAAAAAGGAAAAATAATTGTTTAAACATGCGGGGGCATTTTGGTGAGAGTAAGAGAGAGAGAGAGAGATAGTACTCACATTTTGACTCTTTGAGCAACTGAGGGTATATATGTACAAAAGGGAGGAAGCCCCTGCTTTGACAGAAAGTAAGTGTTCAGCTCTTTCTTAGATTGTAGAACGGAAGACTTGTCGAGACATTTGAAAATTGTTTTATTCAAGATTCTCATTTGATTGCTCGAGAATGGACCTCGTTGATTAGTTAATGAGTTATGGTTAATTGGTAAACAAGTAGCCTCAAATTAATAAATGTTTTGATCAATTGTGAGTGAAGAAGTCAGGAGTAGAAATATGGGGGAAGAGAGAATAGAAAGAAAATTGGCTCGAGGTGGGTTGTGTATATTTTGGACCGAACCGGGAGGTTGCCTACGTTTTCCTCAAGGTGAGGAGCTCAGGTCCACGTAGTTCGGGGGTGACCTGCTTGACGATGGTGTCGGGTTTCAGTGGGTATGTGTGGGAGGAAAGAAAGGAAAGAAAGTTGGCCCAAGGTAGGTTTTGTTTGGCTTTGAGTGGTCGCCCGGTTGACGATGAAGTTGGGTTTTGAGTTTAGGGTGTGAGGTTCGTTTGAGGTGAGTTGTTCTTTGTAGCTCATTGCGGTGGATTACTCTTTTGTAGTTGTTGCAGTGGATTGCTCCATCGTAGTTATTATGGGTTGCTGCCGTTTATCTACTTTGTAAGGAAAGAAAGGAAAATAGAACATTTGAGGTGAAAAGAAAATGAGACTTTTACTTTTCTATGGTGATAGCCCCTTCTATTTTTCTTTTTTTTTTTTTTTTTTATTTTATCTCTTTGTGCACACCCTTTTTTTTTTTTTTGCCTAGGCCGCCCTTTCGGGTTTTCAACCTAGCGGGCTTCTTTTTGTGCGATGCTCTAACTTTTGCCTAGGTCGCCCTTTTGGGTTTCATCCTAGCGAGCCATTTTTTTTTTTTTTTATATTTGTACATGAAACATTGGGAAAGACAAGCCCCTAGTTTGCTTTCGCCTCTCTCGATTGTGAGGTAGCTTCCTTATAGTTCAAGCGGCCTTTTGCTGGCGGCGGGCATCCTTGCCCCTTGATTTTCACCGGTAGAGCTCCATTGGATTATCACGTGCACCAATGAATGACTTCGTGCACTTGTCTTATATTTGCGATGGAATACGGACAGCCCCAGTGTAACGGCATGTAGTACTCATGATGGGAACAAACCAACCCTTTAAATTGTGGCAGCATGGATGTCTATTTGATGATGAGCAACCGCAGTCCATTCCTTTGTCACGACCTTATAAAAAGGGGTCTAATGGTGGGATGAGAGGCGTATGAGGATAGTGTATGGGAGAAGGTATATATAGAGAGCGTACATGAAGTGTGTACAAGGGGTGAGTGTATAGAGAGAGTGTATGGGGGTAGAATGTAGAGAGAAGGGAAAGTGATTCGTTCATCCCAATTGATCGAAGCATTTGTTATTTTGAGATTAATCGTTTACTTAGTCATGTGAATGGTTTGTGGGTCCATTTACCTTTTAATGAGTCGTCATTAATGAGTAAGATTAAGATTAATTCATCATAAAAAGATATAGCAATCAAGCGAAAATGGTGAATAAGACAATTTTCATGAAATTGATATATGCAAGCTTATGTCTCAAGTCTAGAGAGAAAAGAAATAAAGACTCTTTTATTATTTGAAAGAAAAACGACTAATCCGGGGTGGACTTTTACTTAAAGAAACAAAAATCGTCCAAGGTGGACTTTTGACTAAGGACACTCTAGAACCTACGAAGACTGAATGATCCTTTTTTTATTATTATTTAAAGGAGGTAGCCCCAATTTCTTCTTTTGCCCATGCCCATGTATTCCGTTGGCGGGTGATGGCTCCGCTGTCAATGAGGCTTTGAATCTTCCTCCTCAATTGGAGGCAATCTTCGGTGTCATGCCCAACGTACTGGTGGTATTGGCAGTGTTTGGAGGGATCCAAGCATTGCTTCACCCTACTTGGTTCATAGTTGAACAAAGGAGACAACTTGCCGGCTTGAACTAGACTTTTGAAGAGTTTGGCTAACGTCATACCTAAGTCGTCGAATTCGCGCTCGTCCTTCCTTTCACGAACTGTCTTTGAGGGTGATTTAGGTACCGGCACCCCTTGTTGATGAGTAGTCATAGGAGGCATCCCGACGGGGACAGTCTGTGGCGGCCCGTACATTTGAGGAGCGTACGGGTGTTGACATTGAGCAAGAGGGAGAATTCGACTGAGGTAATCATAAACGCCACGAATGTCAGACAAATGGCGCCTCTCGATATCTCTTAGGGTCTTATGCATCTCCTTCTGAAAGTGTGTTGCTTGCTCGTTGAGAATGGCCTTAAAGTGGATTGCTTGTTCATCGAGGATGGCTTCTGTCACGACCCAAAATATAGGCTCTATTTTATTAATAATTAAATGATTATTATTTAATTATTTGCTTATTTATTTATTTAAATTATTATCTATTTAAATAATTATGTGTGCATTTTATGTGTTATAAGATTTGTGCCTAGCATTTTATTCGAGTTATTTGGGCTAGTGTGGAAGTGTTGAGTCTCAATTATTAGTAGGGAGTGTAAGTAATTGTGTTAGTGGGGAGGGGGTCTAGTTGTAACATTTCAAATAATTTCCCCCTACTCCCTACTCCTTCCCTCACCTCCTCCCTCACTCATTCTTCATTCCCAGCAACAACTCCCTCCATCTCTCTAAGTTTAGGTAAGTTTCTTCATCTTCCTTCTCTCTTCTTTTCCTCCTTCTTCCTCTCATTATTATTCATTTCTTAAAACGTGAACCTTGTTTAGATCGTCGATAGGATCGCGTAGAGCCAAAAAGAATCGAAATCCATCAACTTTGAGAATTTGCAAGTAAGTTACTTTTCCCCCATTTTGATGCTAAAATGTTCATATCATGTTCATGTGATGTTTGATGTGTTATTTTCGAAGTTTGATTGAGTTTTGAATTTATTTTGAATTTATTTGAGTTCTTGGGAAGAAAATGGTGATTTTGAAATGTTGGGTGTGATTCTTGGTTTTGGGTTGTTAGATGTTGTTGTTTAGGTTCCCTAGATGTTTAGATGTAGTTTTGGTACCTTGGAAACTAGTTGAAAGCTTTGATTTTGAGCATTTATTGAAGATTTGTGTTTTGGCTCGAAAATGGTGAACCCAGCTCTGATTTTCCGACCCAGATCACTTCCGAGCGCCCGCCCTTAAGCCCTTAGGCGCCCGCCCACTGGAGAATTTCATGACCATAAGTTTCTGCCACTCGCAAGCGCCCGCCTGCCTCATTCCAGGCGCCCGCCCGCCCCTGTTCCAGGATTTTGACCTTTTGCTTGGTTTAAGACTTAAGGCTTAATTAGTTTAGGGTTGTTGCTTCTATTTAACTTAAGATAACACCGTGGAACACTTTATAGTGTGGATTTGATTCTTTTGTGAATAAATGTGATGTGAAATTTATTTAAGTACCATTTTGGTAATGTAGTTCATCTTTGTTGTGCGATTTGGATTGGTTTACCTTTGTGGTAATTTAATTGGATTGGTTCCCTACTTTGGAACCTTAAGTTGTTCATTCATGCTAAATTATTATTACTTAGCATTTATTTGAAAGTCCAGCTGGTATTTTGTGTGTGTTTGGGCGATGGGAAAGATTATAATGGCAAAGCCAAGTCCATTATAATGTTGACCATTGTTTTGCCCCCTTCTTTACCCCTTCTCCAGATTGGCCTTGGAAAGGATAAGTCAGCGTTCCTTTGTGAATGTATCTGGCTAGCGGGCATGACTTTGTGTCATGGTCCTTGTCCCTTGTGACACTTTTATGTTATTGGTTCCGGTACCGGGGTTTCTCTTCGGCTTTCATGCTATTATGAAGATGATGATTTGTTGATTATTGAAGCTGCGCAGCGATCCTTTATTTGGATGTTCCGGTTTGGAAAACCTTGGCTATATCCTTTGTTATGTGTTTATTTCCGCTGCTATCTGTTATATGATAATTGCTATGTGCTATGTGATAATTATATTGGTTTATTGCTTATTGCATCATAGCATGTCATGTAGTTGCATTAGTAACTTATTGAGATTTATCTCACCCCCTTTCTTTTATCCTTGTTTTTCCTTAACCCCCCCCCCCCCAGGTGCTAAGGATTAGTCTCGCTGATCAGCGAGAGCAAGGACGTCGAGTGTGGATATATTCTTTTGGGGAAAGTTGTATAGGTTGGTTTACATTATATCAATGTGTAACCTTTTGGGGATATTTGTACCAAACATTGACGTCATTAGGATTTTGTACATTTATATTTTGTTGGGCACAACTTGTGGAAGTTCATGATAGTTGTAGTTGGTTTTTATCAAACTTGATTTTGTAAAACTTTGGATCGTCACCTTTTGGTATCAAATGGAATTTTTAACTTCAGTATTTCTGAGTTTTGGTTTTAGAGTCGACGTCCAGCTCGCGGTCTTGGGGCCCGCGGGGTCCGGGGTCGCGACAGTTGGTATCAGAGCTATGGCATTAGCTCTAAGTATTAGTCTAGGTGATTAGTATGACCTAGGTGGGTAGTAGTGTGCGGAGTGATTAACGGTTGATGTCTTATGCAGGTAATTGTTCACAATGTCTGGAAGAAGAAACAGAGGAGGTACTAGTGGGGCACAGAATCAGAATGATACAAGGGAAGAAGCCCGTGCCATGTTTCAAGGCATGTTTGAGGCGGCCATGAAGGCCATACATGATCAAGGTCCGAGGGTAGAACAAGCACCACCCCGCTATGGGTTGGAGCAATTTCTGAAGTTGAAACCGGTTGAATTCAATGGGGAACCCGATGTAAGGAAAGCTGAGTTATGGATTGAGTCTATGGAGAAGATTTATGAGGTGTTTGGGTGCACGGATGAGGATAAGGTCCGGTTCGCGGCTTACAAGTTTGTGGGAGCCGCCGAGCATTGGTGGAAAGGTGTTAAGGCTATTTGGGACGATACTCACACGGTGTATGCGTGGGAGTTGTTCGTGCGCAAATTCAAGGAGCATTTCATTCCGGTCGTGGATCAAAACCGAAAGGAGATCGAGCTACTCAACTTGGAGCAAGGTGTGTTGTCTATAGCACAATACTCGGCTAAGTTCATAGAATTAGCTCGGTATTGCGACTATTTGGTGAGGACCGAGGAACAAAAGGCTATGAGATTTATTCGGGGATTGAAGACCTCCATCCGTACTCAACTTATTGCTCAACGGATTGTGACTTTTCAAGATGCGGTGGACCGAGCCTACTTAATAGAGCAAGATATTGGGGAGCATAAAAGGAAGACCGAGGTGGCCAACCCGAGTAAGCAAGGAGCGCAGAGCAAGTCACAACCAAGGATTGATAATCGAGGTAACTTTGGGGGACAATCTCAGTCCCGAGGGAAACCGATTCCAAGGAACCCGGGTACCACTTCCGGGAACCAAGGGAGCCTAATGAGGAAGCCTTGTACCTTTTGTCAGAAGGTAGGCCATGCGGAGGATAGGTGTTGGAAAAAGCAAGGCAAGTGTACCAATTGTGGTGAAATGGGGCACTTTGCGAGAGAGTGCACGAGGTACCGAGGTCAAGCATCCGGGTCAGGAGTTGGTACTAATCAGGGTCAGAAAAGGGATGTTACCGGGAAGCCCAAAGTCCAAGGGAAGGTTTATGCCATGAATCAACAACAAGCTACCGATGATCCATCCGTTATTGGAGGTATTGTTTCTGTGTCTAATGTGAGCGCACGAGCGTTAGTAGATCCAGGATCATCTCATTCATACATTTCTGTGCAATTTGCTTCCATGTTAAATGCTGCATTCGAGTCTTTACCGTACGTGCTAGAGGTGTCGGCCCCTATAGGAGAGTGCTTGATTTCTGATCGAGTCTTTCGTGCTTGTGACGTGGTTATTTGTGGTCGAGTCCTTTGTGCGGATTTGGTAGTTCTTCCTATCCTAGACTTTGATGTCATTTTGGGTATGGATTGGTTGAGCAAGTTTCATGCTTCTGTTGATTGCCGTAAGAAAACTGTTACTTTTTCTATTCCCGATGTGCCTAGATTTGTGTTTGAGGCTAGTCTTCTGAGTAGAAAGGTTCGCTTAATTTCTTTTTTGAAAGCGAGAAAATTATTGCATAGTGGTTGTGAAGGGTATTTGGCTAGTGTTCTTGATGCTAGGAAAGAATCCCCTAGTTTTGATAGTGTTCGGGTAGTCCGGGAATTTCCCGATGTTTTCTCTACCGAGTATGATATGCCTCCCGATCGTGAGATTGAGTTTTGTATAGATCTTTTGCCGGGTACGGCTCCGATTTTGAAAGCGCCTTATAGGTTAGCTCCCGCAGAGTTGAAAGAATTGAAAGTTCAGTTGCAAGAGTTGCTTGATCGAGGGTTTATCCGCCCTAGTGTTTCCCCGTGGGGAGCACCGGTTTTGTTTGTGCGGAAGAAAGACGGTTCCTTGAGATTGTGTATCGATTACCGGAAGTTGAATCAGGTTACGGTGAAGAATAAGTATCCTCTACCGCATATTGATGATTTGTTTGATCAGCTACAAGGGTCCGTGGTTTTCTCTAAGCTTGATTTGAGGAGTGGGTACCATCAGTTGAAGGTTCGATCAGAGGATATTCCGAAGACTGCTTTTCGCACTCGGTATGGGCATTATGAGTTTTTGGTTATGCCTTTGGGTTGACTAACGCGCCGGCAGTATTTATGGATTTGATGAACCGAGTTTTCCATCCTTATCTTGATACGTTCGTGGTGGTTTTCATCGACGACATTCTTGTTTATTCAAAATCTCGAGAGGAGCACGAGCAGCATTTGAGGACAGTTTTATCCGTTCTTGCGAGGGAGAAATTATTTGCGAAGTTTAGTAAATGCGAATTTTGGCTCGAGAAGGTGTCATTTCTGGGTCATGTTATTTCGAAAGATGGGATTTCGGTGGATCCTTCAAAGATTGAAGCCATAGTGGATTGGAAGAGACCCGAATCAGTAACAGAGATTAGAAGCTTTCTTGGTTTAGCCGGTTATTACCGAAGATTTATTGAAGGGTTTTCGAGGATTGCTACTCCGATGACTCAGTTGACCCGTAAGAATGTTCCGTTTGTGTGGACCGAGAAATGTGACAAGAGTTTCGAGGAATTGAAGAAGAGGTTAACTACCGCACCGATCTTGACTTTGCCTAATGGGAGCGATGGCCTAGTGATTTACAGTGATGCTTCGAAAGAGGGTTTGGGTTGTGTGTTGATGCAGAATGGGAAAGTAATTACGTATGCTTCGAGGAAGTTGACCCCGAGTGAACAGAATTACCCGACTCATGATATGGAGTTAGCGGCTATTGTATTTGCGTTGCACAAGTGGAAGCACTACCTTTATGGGGCGAAGTTCGAGATTTTTACCGATCACAAGAGTTTGAAGTACCTATTCTCTCAGAAAGAGTTGAACAACCGACAGCGCCGATGGATGGAATTATTGAAGGATTATGATTGTACGATTTCTTATCATCCGGGAAAGGCGAATGTGGTAGCCGATGCGATTAGTAGAAAATCTTATGTGGCTTCGATGATGGTCCGTGAATGGAAGATGCTTGAGGATGTTCGAGATTGGTCTCCTCGTGAATCGAGACATGGGGCTATTTTTGCGAATATTAGGGTGTCTCCGACCCTAGTTCAGAGGATTAAAGAGGCTCAGAAAGAGGATCCCGAGTTGGTGAAGGTAATGGGTAAATTGAAGGAAAAGAACTTCGAGGATTTTTCTATGAGTTCGAGTGGAGTTTTGACTTTCCGTGGTCATTTGTGTGTTCCTGATGTTGATGGAATTAAACAGAGAGTTCTTGATGAGGGTCACAAATCGAGGTATACTATTCATCTGGGTAGTACGAAGATGTATCAGGATTTGAAGCAACAATTTTGGTGGATTAATATGAAGAGGGAAATAGCCGAGTATGTTTCGAAGTGTCTAACGTGTCAGCAGGTCAAAGCCGAGCATCAGAGACCCGCGGGATTACTTCAGCCGTTAGAGATTCCCGAGTGGAAATGGGAGCATGTGACTATGGATTTCGTTACGGGACTACCTCGTACCCGTAGGAAATATGACAGTGTTTGGGTAATAGTGGATAGATTGACCAAGAGTGCCCATTTCTTGCCTATAGACATCAGATATTCGATGGAGAAGCTTGCGACCCTTTATATCGATGAGATTGTTAGATTGCATGGAGTTCCGGTTAGTATCGTGTCAGATCGAGACCCGAGGTTTACTTCTAGATTCTGGAAGGCATTTCAGGAAGCTTTGGGTACAGATTTGCGATTCAGTACGGCTTTTCATCCCCAGACCGATGGTCAATCCGAGAGGACTATTCAGATTTTGGAGGATATGTTGCGAGCGTGTTCGATAGACTTTTCTGATTCTTGGGATTCGCACCTACCGTTAGTGGAATTCTCTTACAACAACAGTTATCAGGCTAGTATCGAGATGGCACCGTATGAGGCCTTGTATGGAAGGAAGTGTAGATCGCCTATTTGTTGGGATGAGGTTGGTGAAGCGAAGATTGTGGGTATTGATTTGCTTGGGATTCGGTTGAGAAAGTCAAAGTTATCCGGGATAGATTGAAGACAGCCCAGAGTCGACATAAGAGCTACGCAGACAACCGAAGGCGAGATCTTAGTTTTCAGATTGGTGATTTGGTATTCTTGAAAGTATCTCCGAAGGTGGGTATTCGTAGATTTGGGAAGAAAGGCAAATTGGCTCCGAGGTTTATTGGTCCGTTTGAGGTTTTGGGAAAGGTTGGACTTCTTGCGTATCGTCTTGCGCTACCGCCATCCTTAGACCGATTGCATAACGTCTTCCACGTTTCTATGCTTCGGAAGTACGTTCATGATCCGTCTCACGTGTTACCGAGGATACCGGAGGATATTGAGCCCGATATGACTTATGAGGAACGACCGGTTCGGATTCTAGATTCTAAAGTCCAAGAGTTGAGGAGCAAAAGTATTTCTTTGGTTAGAGTTCTTTGGAGGAATCATAACATCGAGGAGTCGACGTGGGAGCTCCGAGATGAGATCGAGAGGAAATTTCCGTGGCTTTTTGTTTAAGGTAAGTCTCGTTAAAATTCGGGTCGAATTTTCTTTAAGGGGGAGTGAATGTCACGACCCGAAATATAGGCTCTATTTTATTAATAATTAAATGATTATTATTTAATTATTTGCTTATTTATTTATTTAAATTATTATCTATTTAAATAATTATGTGTGCATTTTATGTGTTGTAAGATTTGTGCCTAGCATTTTATTCGAGTTATTTGGGCTAGTGTGGAAGTGTTGAGTCTCAATTATTAGTAGGGAGTGTAAGTAATTGTGTTAGTGGGGAGGGGGTCTAGTTGTAACATTTCAAATAATTTCCCCCTACTCCCTACTCCTTCCCTCACCTCCTCCCTCACTCATTCTTCATTCCCAGCAACAACTCCCTCCATCTCTCTAAGTTTAGGTAAGTTTCTTCATCTTCCTTCTCTCTTCTTTTCCTCCTTCTTCCTCTCATTATTATTCATTTCTTAAAACGTGAACCTTGTTTAGATCGTCGATAGGATCGCGTAGAGCCAAAAAGAATCGAAATCCATCAACTTTGAGAATTTGCAAGTAAGTTACTTTTCCCCCATTTTGATGCTAAAATGTTCATATCATGTTCATGTGATGTTTGATGTGTTATTTTCGAAGTTTGATTGAGTTTTGAATTTATTTTGAATTTATTTGAGTTCTTGGGAAGAAAATGGTGATTTTGAAATGTTGGGTGTGATTCTTGGTTTTGGGTTGTTAGATGTTGTTGTTTAGGTTCCCTAGATGTTTAGATGTAGTTTTGGTACCTTGGAAACTAGTTGAAAGCTTTGATTTTGAGCATTTATTGAAGATTTGTGTTTTGGCTCGAAAATGGTGAACCCAGCTCTGATTTTCCGACCCAGATCACTTCCGAGCGCCCGCCCTTAAGCCCTTAGGCGCCCGCCCACTGGAGAATTTCATGACCATAAGTTTCTGCCACTCGCAAGCGCCCGCCTGCCTCATTCCAGGCGCCCGCCCGCCCCTGTTCCAGGATTTTGACCTTTTGCTTGGTTTAAGACTTAAGGCTTAATTAGTTTAGGGTTGTTGCTTCTATTTAACTTAAGATAACACCGTGGAACACTTTATAGTGTGGATTTGATTCTTTTGTGAATAAATGTGATGTGAAATTTATTTAAGTACCATTTTGGTAATGTAGTTCATCTTTGTTGTGCGATTTGGATTGGTTTACCTTTGTGGTAATTTAATTGGATTGGTTCCCTACTTTGGAACCTTAAGTTGTTCATTCATGCTAAATTATTATTACTTAGCATTTATTTGAAAGTCCAGCTGGTATTTTGTGTGTGTTTGGGCGATGGGAAAGATTATAATGGCAAAGCCAAGTCCATTATAATGTTGACCATTGTTTTGCCCCCTTCTTTACCCCTTCTCCAGATTGGCCTTGGAAAGGATAAGTCAGCGTTCCTTTGTGAATGTATCTGGCTAGCGGGCATGACTTTGTGTCATGGTCCTTGTCCCTTGTGACACTTTTATGTTATTGGTTCCGGTACCGGGGTTTCTCTTCGGCTTTCATGCTATTATGAAGATGATGATTTGTTGATTATTGAAGCTGCGCAGCGATCCTTTATTTGGATGTTCCGGTTTGGAAAACCTTGGCTATATCCTTTGTTATGTGTTTATTTCCGCTGCTATCTGTTATATGATAATTGCTATGTGCTATGTGATAATTATATTGGTTTATTGCTTATTGCATCATAGCATGTCATGTAGTTGCATTAGTAACTTATTGAGATTTATCTCACCCCCTTTCTTTTATCCTTGTTTTTCCTTAACCCCCCCCCCCAGGTGCTAAGGATTAGTCTCGCTGATCACGAGAGCAAGGACGTCGAGTGTGGATATATTCTTTTGGGGAAAGTTGTATAGGTTGGTTTACATTATATCAATGTGTAACCTTTTGGGGATATTTGTACCAAACATTGACGTCATTAGGATTTTGTACATTTATATTTTGTTGGGCACAACTTGTGGAAGTTCATGATAGTTGTAGTTGGTTTTTATCAAACTTGATTTTGTAAAACTTTGGATCGTCCCCTTTTGGTATCAAATGGAATTTTTAACTTCAGTATTTCTGAGTTTTGGTTTTAGAGTCGACGTCCGGGGTCGCGACAGCTTCGAGGTGGGATGCTTGCTTACTGAGAGCAGTACCGGTGTAGAGGATTGTCTCGGGATCTTGGGTAGCAGCTTCAGTTGCAACTTCGATGTTCCTTGCAGCCGACATGATGCAGAACTCTAGTCATGAAAGAGTTAAGCCTCTTAGTTGAATTAAATTAGATTCGTATTTAATGATAAGGCATCGTTATAAAAATCATTCTTTGGGAGTCGGTCTCCACATTTTTGAAATGCATTTTGGTAAAAAATTGAAAGTTTGACCGGGCCGAAGTTGCCTACGTTCCCCTTATCATGAGGGAGAGGTCCCACACAATAAGAGGCTCAGGTCGCCGTAGTTCGAATCAAGTTAGACTTTTAAAAAGAGGTGAGAGATGACCATAGGGGTCAAAAAGAGGGAGATGACTCGGTCCTTGGTCAAGCATGGGTGAGGAAGACCTATAGGAGTTGGTTTTGATTGAGTAGGGTATGGTTTGACCTAAATTTGACCTAAGGTTTGACCTAAGGTTTGAGACAAGAAGTGGTTCAAGCTAGGATGCGACGATAATGGTGGGTTGACCTAGTTGGGTAAAGGATAGGTCGACCTAAATGAGAAGGGTTGGATTGACCTATATGGTGAATGAATCAAGATAGCGGGTTGTAGCGGTTTGCCTATGGGATGATCTAAGCGGGATGGACATGGTTTGACCTAGGCGGGTCTAAGGTTGACCTATTCGGGTTGGTGGATTAAGGAAGGTTGGAGATTGACCTAGATGGATCCAAGATAGGTAAGTCGATCTAAGCGGGTCACGGGGTGACCTTGGCGGGTCAAAGGTGAAGGGGTAGTTTTAACCTAAGACGGCCAGGTTGACCTAAATGGGTCAAGGATGGTGTTTATACCTAAACGGGTTGACCTAGGTTGGTCTGGACGACGGTGGGTCAAGATGACAGTTTGACCTAAGCGGGTTAGGACCAAAGGTAATTGGGTTCACTTATGGAATCAAAGATTGACCTAAGAGGTCGAAAACGGATAAGGTTGACCTAGGAGTCCAAGTTTGACCTAAGAGGTCGAAGGTGATTGGGTTGACCTAGGAGGTCAAAGGTTGACCTAAGAGGTCAACGGGTGATAATGTTGACCGAGGGGTCCAAGGGTAGACCTAAGAGGTCAAAGGTGGATGAGGTTGACCTAAGAGGTCAAAGGCGGATGAGAATGACCTATGGGGTCAAAGGTTGACCTAAGAGGTCAAAGACGATAAAGTTTACTTAGGGGGTTAAATGTGATAAGGTTGTCCTAGGAGGTCAAGGGTTGACCTAAGAGGTCGGAGGCGGATAAAGTTGACCTAGGCGGTCAAGGGTTGACCTAAGAGGTCGAGGGGTGACCTAAGAGGTCGAGGGTGATAAGGTTGACCTAGGAGATCAAGAGTAGACCTAAGAGGTCAAAGGCGGATAAAGTTGACCTAGGGGGTCAAAGGTAGACCTAAGAGATCAAAGGTTGGTACGGTCGACCTAGGGGGTCAAAGGTTGACTTAAACGGATAAGATTGACCTAGGGGGTCAAAGGTTGACTTAAACGGATAAGATTGACCTAGGGGGTCAAAGGTTGGCCTAAGAGGTCAAAGGGTGGTAAGGTTGACCTAGGAGGTCAAAGGTTGACCTATGGGGTCAAAGGTTGGCTTAAGAGGTCAAAGGTAGATAAGGTTGACCTTGGAGGTCAAAGGTAGATAAGGTTGACCTTGGAGGTCAAAGGTAGATAAGGTTGACCTAGGTGGTCGAAGGTTGACCTAGGAGGTCAAAGGTAGGTAAGGTTGACCTAGGAGGTCAAAGGTAGGATAAGATTGTCCTAAGAGGCCAAAGGATGGTGGGATTTTGACCAAAGCGGGTCGAGATGAAGGGTAGGCCCAAATGGATCGCAATGATGGATAGGTAACCTAGATAGGCCAAGATGAGGAATTTTGATAGATGGCCCAAGGGGTGAGCGATGGACCTTAGAGGTCGTCTAGATGCAATGCACATTTTATTTTGCGAAAAGTTTTGCATTTATTTACATCCTAAATGGTTGGTCTAAGGAGTGTCCTAATCTCTATGTGTGGGTTGACACGGGTAAGTTAAAAGGTTCCCACCGCTCGCGGAACGTACACGGTGAGTGGAGTAGACGAGTGACTCGAAAAGAGGGCGGCAGTAGCGCACAAATTCCTGCACATCGAATACTCCGGGTAATGGGGACCTGTGCAGTGCTGACACGGACTAGTGGTAGTGTGTGGTAAAAAACTAATTCTTTTTTTTTTAGGGAGAAAAGAGAGAAGTTTTTTAATGTTAGGATGATGCAATGCAATGCATGAGAGAGAGAGAGAGAGAGAGAGAGAGAATAATGTACAACGGAGCATAGCAGAGTTTTGTTTGACCCTAATACTAAGACGAAAACAACAAAGGTACAAGGATACAAGGTATATACAAAGTACAAGTATCAAGTATTAACATTGCGGGGTGCACGGGTGCATGTGTAAACATGCCAAGTATGTGAGGTGCATGTATAAACATGGCAAGTGTGTGCATGTGTAAACATGGCAAGTATGTGTAGGGTGCATGCGTAACCATGGCAAGTGTGTGAGGTGCATGTGTAAACATGGCAAGTATGCGTGAGGTGCACGTGTAAACATGGCAAGTGTGTGCATGTGTAAACATGGCAAGTGTGTGCATATGTAAACATGGCAAGTGTGTGCATGTGTAAACATGGAAAGTGTGTGTGGGGTGCATGTGTAAACATGGCAGGTGTGTGCATGTGTAAACATGGCAAGTGTGTGCATGTGTAAACATGGCAAGTGTGTGTAGGGTGCATGTGTAAACACGGCAGGTGTGTGTAGGGTGCATGTGTATACATGGCAGGTATGTGTAGGGTGCATGTGTAAACATGGAAAGTGTGTGCATGTGTAAACATGGCAGGTGTGTGCATGTGTAAACATGGCAGGTCTGTGCATGTGTAAACATGGAAGGTGTGTGCATGTGTAAACATGGCAAGTGTGTGCATGTGTAAACATGGCAAGCATCATGATGTGACGAAAGTTAGACCCACTAAGTTTGAAAAAGTTTCAAAGCAGTCCCCAGCAGAGTCGCCACTGTGAATACGTGTGTTTGAAATTGGGAATATTCATAGTAACATTAAAATATGAGAGTCGCCACGCCGTTTTAATTATAGCCAAAACTTTGAGAAAAAGCATTTTTAGTGGGTTCGGGGGTCAAATTACAACAAGAGAAGAATATTGAACGTTATCACTCCTATTGCCCGAATTGATCGGTCTTTCTATCATGATGCGGTGTATGTAGTGTGTTA
Organism: Campanula takesimana; assembly: GCA_026119855.1. NCBI lineage: Eukaryota > Viridiplantae > Streptophyta > Magnoliopsida > Asterales > Campanulaceae > Campanula > Campanula takesimana. The sequence continues at coordinate 1,509,148 of JAOWBW010000192.1, read as the reverse complement.
GTGATTTAGACCGGATCCGAAGATTGCCTACGTTCCTCTCAATGTGAGAAGCTCAGGTCAACGTAGTTCGAGAGGAATTTAGAATAGGCAGAAGAATCGGGATCATGCATAATGAGGGGGGAATTACCTAAAGATTAGGGTTTAGAAGTAGTTCCTAGATCATCCTCGGGTTGATGAACCCTCGATCATCATCGGCTATGAAATAACATGTAATTATGAAGATCGCAACCCTAAATATAGCATAAATAAGGTTTTAATCTATGAACACGAAGAACATGCGAAGAACATATTATGAATGTATGAATGAGCATGCAAAGCATACATAGAAACTATGAATAAACATGCACGAACATGAATATAAAAGATCTACATTAAAAATAATGCAAGAACATAAAGAAAAAGTTAGAAAACTTACCTATGTTGGCAAGAAATAAACCTTAGATCTTCTTGAGTGTTTGAATGTTAATTAGAGAGCAAAATATTATTTAAGAACTCCAAAATTCGTACTTAGAGCTCTCAAAATCGGATCCCAAAACCAATGGAATGGAGTGATTTATATAGTAAACTGATGGAGGGATCTGATGGTCCAGATCATCCGGCGCAAGGTTGGCCGCCTGGCCATAGTTGAAGCCGGTTACAATGTTGGCCGCGTGGCCAAGATCAACGCGGAGCAATGTTGGCCGCGTGGCCAAGGCTGCCGGCTGACTTGATTCTTAAGCTAGGGTTTCTGCATGGTTTTAAGGAAACCATTTATTACCTAATTTGATAGATTTTGCCATAAATGAGATATTTTTGGAATCCGGGACAAGTCTTTGCAAGGTTTCTAATTCCTATAAAGTCCTTGTATTTTTGGGAAAGTCCTAATAAACTCATTTTCAGGTCGGGTACTAACAATCGCGTATCCTAAGTTTTATCGCGATCCTAGACCTTTCCGTCTTTATATCGCGTATCCTAAGCATTATCGCGATCCTAGACCTTGCCGTCTTTATATCGCGTATCCTAAGCATTATCGGGATCTTAGACCTTGCCGTCTTTATATCGCGTATCCTAAGCATTATCGAGATCCTAGACCTTCCCGTCTTTATATCACGTATACTAAGCTTTATCGCGATCCTAGACGCCGTCTTTATATCGCGTATCCTAAGCTTTATCGCGATCCTAGACCTTACCGTCTTTATATCGCGTATCTTAAGCTTTATCGCGATCCTTGACCTTGCCGTCTTTATATCGCGTATCCTAAGATTTATCACGATCCTAGACCTTGCCGTCTTTATATCGCTTATCCTAAGCTTTATCGCGATCCTAGACCTTGCCGTCTTTATATCGCGTATCCTAATATTTATCGCGATCCTAGACCTTGCCGTCTTTATATCGCGTATCCTAAGTGTTATCGTGATCTTAGACCTTGCCGTCTTTATATCGCGTATCCAGAGAAGCATCGGGATTACCTAGACCTTGCCGTCTTTATATCTCGCATCATTCTTGGTTTGTATCTCTGAACTACGACCGGCTTGATTCCCCTGAGGATACGTAGGATGCCTGAAAAGGTTCAACCACCCGACCGACATGGTCATTTCTCATTCCACCAGCAGATTTTTCTTCATAAAAGTTATCCCCCGCGGAAGGCATTGCTTGTTGCTCTCCATCAGAAGACAATCATTAGCAATTTCCCCAGTAAATTCGAACTACGTTTGGCTTGATTCCTCCGCGGATATGTAGGTCACCTGCAAAGGTTCAGCCATTTGACCTCTTAGGTCATCTTTTGTTGTAACTCCATACCCGCGAGAGTTATTTCTCATCCTTCTCTCATTTTGAAACTCATGTTTCAGAACGGATCCTTCTTTTTATCGTCGACCCCCCATTGCCTTGCAAGAAGCGTCGCCGAGGGGCTACTGTTAGTACCCGATCCTAAAATGAGTTAATTAGGGATTTCCCAAATATACAAGGACTTTATAGGAATTAAAACCTTGCAAAGACTTGTCCCGGATTTCCAAAATATAGCTCAATATTCTAGAATGTACCAAAAATGGCCAAAATAGGGTTTCCTTGTTTAAGATCAAACCCTAGCTTAACAATCACGTCAGCCTGGAATGATGGCCACGCGGCCACATCCATCCTTAGCCACGCGGCCAAATCCGCCCTTGGCCACGCGGCCATGATTGCCTCAGCCAATCTCAGCCGTTTGATCCCTTGATCAGTTCACTATATAAAGGCCCTCTTGCCTCATAATCAAAGGACCGAATTTTGATCAATCTTAAGCTCCCTAAGTGACGAATTTGCTCTCCAATTAAGCATTTTAAGCATCCAAGAACATCTTCAAGACTCCCAAGAAGATCCAAGTTTATTTCTTGCCAACGTAGGTAAGTTTTATAACTTTTCTTCGTGTTCTTGCCATGTTCTTAGTGTAGATCCATAATATTCATGTTCCATGGATGTTTATTCATATGTTCATCATATTATTCATATGTTCATAATATGTTCTTCGTATGTTCTTCGTGTTCTTAGATTAAATCCTTATTTATGCCATATTTAGAGTTGAGGTTTTCATGTTAACATGTTATTTCATAGCCGATGATGATCTAGGGTTCATCAACCCGAACATGATCTATGAACTATTTCTAAACCCTAATCTTTATGTAATTTCCCCTTCATTATGAATGATCCCGATTCTTCTGCCTATTCTAAATTCTTCTCGAACTACGCTGACCTGAGCTTCTCATATTGAGAGGAACGTAGGCAATCTTCGGATTCGGTCTCTAAACACATTGCATACAACATACACCGCATCATGATAGAAAGACTGATCATTCGGGCGATAGGAGTGATAAGGCTTAATATTCTTCTCTTGTCGTAATTTGACCCCGAACCCATTTACATGCTTTTTCTCAATGTTTTGACTATAATTAAAACAACGTGGCGACTCTCATATTGTTAATGTTGCTATGAATATTTCCCTTTGTTATTAATAATTATTGCAAGATACTTCCCATGCGTCTCTTCATCGGAAAGGGGTATTCACAGAATAATAAAGTTATTTTTCTAATATATACTTTTTGCAGCTAAACTTTGGAAATCACGTGGTAAAAGACTTATATCCACGAAGGGATAGACTTGGTCAAGAGTTGGTTAGATCCCACGATTTTAGGACAGTTGGTTATGGGTATATTTTCAAGATGGTGACATCTTGATCAACATGCTGACATCTTCACCTCTGGCAGAATTATCGATAAGTATTTATATTTACCCTAACTAATTATTTGTTTATAGCTCATAAAAAGAACGTAATCAAAAGGCCTACTCTCAACAGAAAAGAGGACCAAGTCAAAGATTCATCAAGATAGACCCCGAGATTTTATGATAGTTTGTTATTCTTTTTAGATAGGGTTCTAGTTTGTAATTATATTTAAACCGAGGTTGGAGGCACACATCACACACACTCACACAACGCTTTGTACTCCTCCACATTTCAAAAACAAAAAGATTAAAATTGCAGAGGAAACTGCCCTTGAAACTGTAGGAAATTCAAATTGTAGAGGAAAATAAGAACAAAAGTAATTAAATTAAACAAAAAATTCAAGCATTGTGGCATAGGCTGTAATTATTTAAAAAAAGGGAAAGATGCAGTCTATTCGTTTGTTTGGGCTGAAAATATTTGACACGTCTCATCCCTATATCCCCATGCTTCTCTATTCATTCCCAATTTGAATTTCAAAAAAACGGCCACAATTCTCTTTCATCACAGCTACTCCAATTGATGCTGCCATTGTTGGAACACTTAGTGATCCTGGAGAGACAATAGCTGCTCCTCTCTTTAATTTTTCTGGTGGCCAAATTTGCGATTTTGTCTAATTCGTTAACTGTAATTTTGTTCTTATTGATTTGTTTGGAAAGAAGGGTGGTTGGTTGTTGATTCCCTTTCGCCTCCTCCAAGGTAATTGAATTTATCGCTCTTTTGGTCTTTCCCTTTCACTTTCATGTTTCTCTGCATTTGATTGAAACCATGTGGATGAGGGAAAGTGAAATTGGGTTCCTCTGTTTGGGTCAGGAATAAAAACAAACACTTAGAGTGCACTGAGACAAAGATGAGAGGAATAATCAATGAATTAATTCAAAAGCATGATATGTATCAGACTAAGAACCATTCAAAAGCATGATATGTATGAGACTAACTGGACATCAAAATAGAGAATACGCACAACCGAAAAATTCAAAAATTCAGAATGAACAATTGCAGAAAAAGACATTAAAAACCTAAGAGAGGAAGAAGGGATTGAAGGAAGATGGCGTAACCTCAATTACAGACTGCGGAAGGCTTGAGACTTTGAGATTTATGTAGATTTTTTTGGGTGGAGAGAGGCTCTAAGAACAATTGTTAGCATGTGTAGTTGGTAGAAATCTGGGAGTTGAGAAATCGTGGGAGTTGAGAGGGTTCGTGGGAGTTGAGAGAGGTCGTGGGAGGGAGGGAGAGTAGAGACCGTCAGATTAGAAGGGTTAGCAATCAATCACAGCCGCTCTTTATCCCAGTCTAAGAGGCGGTTAAGTCCGTCCTGTATTGTATTATATATATTTTATTGATAATGATGATGTTACATAAATAAATGAATAAATAAATCAATAAATAATTAAAACAAATATTGATAAAAAAAAAGATTTCAATTGATATAAAAAGTAACATTACAAATTTTACATCTAATGGACACATTACAAATTAAGTATTCATTAGCACAATGTTCTGACTTTCTATAACAAGTCTTACAAACTACAACACATAAAATGATGAAAAAAAAGACCTCCACTTTCTCATTTGTGGATTGCTATACTTCTATCCATTTAGCTCACCACGTACCTACAAATTAAGATCATGAAATATCAAATAATAATCATCAAAAAATCATTACATATTAGTGTAAGACTTAACCACATAATTATCAATGTTTCAAGAATACAAAACATTTAGATGGCATTGTAAAAGGTTACCTGCACTATCTTCAAGCCTGGATTGATAGTGCTCCCAAGCTGGAATATCATCCTGTTTCAAGAACATTGAAAGAGGCAAATAAATTATAACAAAATCTCATGTGGACAGTCTCTCCCGTAAGGTTTCCGAAATTTCAATAATACACAATAGCTAGATGGTATTGTAAGAGGTTACCTAGAATTAGAAATGCAATCAATCTTTAAAAGACTATATTGTTTTCCTAGAAATTCTAGTGTCACATTTTCATTATAAGACATGGACTTATAATGAGATTTTATCGCCTTCTCGTTACTAACAAGCACATTACACATCATCCAACCTATAGCAGGGGCTTTTAGAGTCCCCCCCCCCCTAAGTAGTTCATATGTGTAATTTGTACAATATATAAGAAAAAGAAGAGGTAACACTACTCATACTGTTCATTCATATACCCACACAAATATGAAAATAGTAGTCAAAGAGTTGCCAAACACACCATTATTATTAACAGATCAATTGAAACCCATCCACTAAAAAAGAGAAATCGACAAGTACATTAAAAGATAAAGTTGTAGCAATGAAAGAGAAAAGCAAGATTTGTGAATTTACTAGTACGTACAGTGGCGAAGCCAGAATTTTTTAGGAAGGGGGTCAATATTTTTTATACGATAACTATTATAACTGAGGAATCTGAAAGTGGTATAGAAGGGGGTCAAAATATTTATTTAGTGCAAATTTTTCTCAAAATTAAGGGGGTCAAAATGTGTAAATTCATTATTTTTACTAATAAAAAGTTACTTTTAAAAAAATTAATAGTGCTAAAATTGACAAGTTCCAAAAATGAAAGGGGTCGGATGACCCCCTTGGCCATAGCCTAGCCTCGCCACTGAGTACGTACTAGTTAGGTAGTAAGTTACATAAGTGGTTCAGCATTTTATCCATCGCAGCATTGAGTATCGCTTAGGATTCAAACCATAGTGAACTTCTGCAAAGAAAAGGATGGATTTCGTTACCAGCAAAAGCATCAATATGAAAGTGATAATCGAAGGGTTATTTATTAGTACCGTCACCGTGTTTATTGTAAGATCCACTCTGTAAAAACTTCACTTCATCATAATCGTTTAGAAAAAAAGTTTGAAGATTCAGCATAAGATGGAACAATCACTTGAATGTATAGGCATGTGGCCTTCATTCTGTAAGTCACAAACAATTTCAAACTATATATCTGAACTACAGAACAAAGAAATAAACAACACTACTACTTGTGTTGGGGAATTGGGGGATCTCCGTATCCACTAGCCCATACTAGCAGTCATCAACATGTAGAAGTAAATCAACACATGAAATGATAATATGAAAGAACAAGAACACCATGATTTGTTAACCCGGTTCACCACCCCCCAAGTGGCTACATCCGGAGGCCCCAAGCCAGGATATCACTATAATAATATATGAAGGATTACAACTTTATATATGCACTCACACAGTTCTAGCATAGTAACTCTCCATGAGCAACCTCTCATATATATTATCTCACCTCCCCAAGAACACACAAACAATATGAATATGGCCGGGTTGTAGGATTACCCCCCATGGCTCTCCTAGGCCCCCAGCCCCCTCCTATACACTATTTTATGCTCTCTCTTGATATCCTAACTCTCTCCTATTAGGGTACAAAATATTCTGGACGAACTTATGCTTATATAGCAGTACAAGGAAGACCTAAGTCAAATTAGGAAGAGATCGTGTCAGAATAGCAAACAAGTCAGCCCAGCCGGCATACCAAGCACCCGCTTGCACCCCCCCCCTAGGCACCCGCTTGAATTGTTTTCTCCAGGCGGGCCAACGGACTGCCTGCTAGAGCCCCCGCTTGGCCCTAGGCAGGCGCCTGCCTGCTCCTCCGCCCAGAATTCCTTCTCCGGTTTGAACTCCTTTTGATCTCCACCAACTCCCCCGACTTAGACTCCTTTTCCCCCTCTGCTTCCCCTTAGGTTTAGGACTCCAATCCCAACAACTTGAAGGCATAAGCAAAAAAAAAATACTGCCAACTAGAACTTGAAGAAAGAAAAAGACCAAAACATTAGCAAATCATGCACACTATCTGAAATTGCACACACACACACACACATACTTTAATCACTCACTCACATAGTTACTGAAATAAGTCACACTCAAATTATACATAAACACACATTAAATCACACAAACGCAATGAAGTCACTCACACTATCACTTCACATGCTAAAATTGTAGATGTAAGAAACTTAGTGTCATAATCCCCAAAAATTACACAAGAAAATCAAATGCAGACACTTACAAATTAAAAAACCCAAAATCAAATGTGAAATAGTTGGAGAAAAAGATAAATACTAGTGAATTGGAAAAATAACCGATGAATTGAGAGTGGGCCGCTGACAATTGATGCATGGGAGGAGACGACTTGAAGGCATTCTGAAAGGCGCTGCTTGGGAGGCAGTCCGGAAAACGGAGACGGAGTGTCAAACGAACAACCATCTCGGAACTCATACGAAATAGTCGACTGGAAAATGAGTTTTTAGCCATTTTGACCTGCCGTACTATTTGGGCGTAGTCAATGTGATATGCGTACTTCATAAACAACAAATGAGTAAACTACAAAATAGACTCGCGTACTATTGCCCCAACATCACTTTGACATGCGTACTATCAACTCAGTAAATGTAGCTTGCGTACTATAGTTTTATTACCTATTTCCCTAAGATTTGTAACGGTAGTTAAAAAATTAACGAGACTGTTAATAACTTAACTAAAAGTTGAATTCAAATTTTTAAAATTGACCCTAAAGTTTAAAATAAACCCCCCTTCTCATCATCTTCTTCCTCATATGATTTTGTGGGTGTATAAGGGTTAAAAATGCTAAAACTCAAAATAGAGACCTATTAAATACCATTCATAATATGAAAGGGCTAAAATCAACCTACTTTAAATGCCCCATTTAGTTTACCCTAAAACCAACCCAACTCATTCATTTCATTCAAACTTTCTCTCCCATTTTCAGAAAACTGAGCCGCCGCCGCCGCCACCACCGCCAGCCCTTACTCTTCCCTCCGCCGCCGTCCTACTCCCTCTTCTCCGGCGCCGTGCAACCCTCTCCCTTGCGACATGTCTAACCACGACCCTTACTCTCTCATCTCCCTTCTCACCCCCACCTCCATTACCTCCCTTCTTAGCCCCACCTCGGTCACCTCCCTTCTATCCCATCATTCTCAGATTCAAATTAGTCCTCCCTCCACCCTTCGCCTTTCTTTCTCGAAGACAACACTTCCAAGGAAATCTCTCACTCTCTCTCTTCAAATCTGGATTTTTTTTTTTTTTTTTTTTGAACCAGCCGGTGAAGAAAAGAGCTTTGGCCGGATTTAGGGGTTTCGAGGGATTTGAGATTTTCTCAGATCGCTAGTGGAATTGGAGCGTGAGGGAGGATGATGGTTTGAATTTCTGGCGTACAAAGAGATCGGAGGTTAGGGCATGAATTGGGATTTGAATTTGATGAACCCAGATCTTTTTTTTTTATTTTTTTTATTTTTTTTGATTTAAATATGTTATTGTAAATTGGTGTTAAATAGATTTAAGTTTTACTTATTCTTTTCTGGATTGATATCAATTATTGTTTTATGTTGGTGGATGGTTGGATTTGGCCGGTGGTGGATGGGTGGTGGTGGGGCGGACATGGTGGTGAGAGTGGGGGCTATGAAGATGGAAGGGAGGAAGAAGATGATGAGAAGGGGGGGGTTTATTTTAAACTTTGGGGTCAATTTTAAAAATTTGAATTTAACTTTTAGTTAAGTTATTAACAGTCACGTTAATTTTTTAACTACCGTTACAAATCTTAGGGAAATAGGTAATAAAACTATAGTACACAAGCTACGTTTACTGAGTTGATAGTACGTATGTCAAAGTGATGTTGGGGCAATAGTACGCGGGTCCATTTTGTAGTTTACTCAACAACAAATATGACCTGCGTACTTTAGTTCCATTTTCAATTTGACCTATTTTTCTAACGCCAGTTAAAATTTAACGACACGGTCAATGAAAGTTAACGTACTAGTTAGTTTGAAGTTGATTTTCATTTTAAGGGGTTTATTGAAAATTTCATAAATAAAAGGGTTGTGAATAAAAAAAATTGAAACAATATTTAAAGCTTAAAATATATATTTTTTATGAGAAAAAATATTTTTTAATAATATGAAATGATAATAATAATTTATTAACCCTTAATGGGTAAAACGTTTTATTTAAACTTTAAATATGTATCATCCACATCGGCACAAACATCATCCACGCTAGGGATGACCAAACTGGCCCGGAACCGGAAAACCGGACCGGAGAAGCCCGGAACCGGAGCGAACCGGCGAGTTAACCGGAACCGGAGTAATCGGAACCGGTGTAACCAAGGGCCGGTTAAGGTTCACATAAATGGCGAACCGGAACCGGACCAGAACCGGAATCGGACCGGCGTTTCCATTAAAAAAATAAAAATCCCTTGTTTTTCAATAAATTTTAACATGTTTATTCATTATTGTATGATAAATAAAAAAAATCCCTTCTTTTTCAATAAATTTTAACCTGTTTATTCATTATTGTATGATAAAAAAAATGTAGTGTGGAACCGAACCGGAACCGTACCGGAACCGGATTGTGATGACCGGAACCGGAACCGGTGTAACCAAGGGCCGGTTAAGGTTCACATAAATGGCGAACCGGAACCGGCGTTGGTCATCCCTAATCCACGCGCCTTAATATTTATCCTCCAATAAAGATCCGACAATCAAAATCAGCGTAATCGCCGCGAAAACGCACTAAAACCACACCATCGACGCCATCGGGTAAGGTGGTGGAGATCATCTGCCATGCGTTGTCGCCTTTGTTTAGTCGGTCAGTATGGTGGCGGATGTGTTGGCTTGGTATGCTATGGGTGCTACTGTCACCGCCATAGCTTGCCTAATTCAATTTTTTTTGAAACTGAGTTTTTGAATTTTTTGAAAAAAAAATGATATAAAAGGTTAAATTGTTCATTTATTAGCAATTTTGATTATTTTAGATACATTGGTCATTGGTCATTTATTAAATACTCCTTCCGTCCCAGCTCACTTGAGACTTTTTGACCAAAATTAGTCAACTTAAAGTCGGTTTGACCAACACTTTATAGAAATATTTATGATCCGAATAAAAATTAAAAAAATGTAAAATGATCACCATTAAAAATCCTCTCAATAACAATTTTTTGAATTTTTTTTGGAACATAAATATTTCTATAAAGTGTTGGTCAAACCGACCTTAAGTTGACCAATTTTGGTCAAAAAGTCTCAAGTGAGCTGGGACGGAGGGAGTATTTTTTAATCCAATTATTTGTTTTTTTAAGACACATTCAAAAATAATAAAAATTATAAAAATATATATTTATTTTAATCTTTAAGTATTAATGTTTCAATTTTTTGTTCGCAACCCTTTTAATTATGGTATTTTCAACGAATCCCTTAAAAAGAAAATCTATTTCAAACTAACTAGTACGTTAACTTTCATTGACTGTTTCGTTAAATTTTAACTGGCGTTAGAAAAATAGGTCAAATTGAAAATGAAACTAAAGTACGCATGTCACATTTGCTGTTTATGAAGTACGCATGTCACATTGATTACGCCCAAATAGTACGCAGGTCAAAATGGCTAAAAACTCACTGGAAAATTATGGTTATCGGCGCCGAAATATGAAAACCTAGAGAGAGGATAGTGGGGGAAGCTGAAGCGTACTTTTGGGAGGGATGTATTTTGTAAATTTCAAATGCCCGCCTTTTGCCAAATTTTAGGATGATGTAGAGCGGGCCTTATTCAGCAACTAAGGTGGCGTTTTTTTTTTTTTTTTAAGTGTTAAGTCCTGAAATCTGATTTCACATCTGAATTTGGCTGAATTGATAAGTGGCAGCGTTTGAACACTGAATTCTGAACCATTCAAGCTGTTTGAATTTTTGTCTGAATTCATTTTCTGAAATGTAGTGATTTACCATTTAACCTTTCATAATATTATAGTATATGATTATTCGTTATAATAATTGCTAAATGTCAATAATGAGTGTATTGTTTGATATTTTAATATTAAAATTATTATACATCTCAAATCATTACTTTAAAAACTGTATATATATACCTATCAATAGATGACAATAAAGTGATTTTTACATAAAAAATTGAGTTCATAAACTATAGTATGAAATATAGTATGGACTTTTCATCAATACTATATTTGCCACTTCCAGGACTCCCAAATTGTTTGATCCCAAATGAATCAAACACATATCCAGCAAACAAACACTCTCCATGATGAATCAAACACAAAAGTATTGCAGAAAGAATAAAACCCAAACATTTCAGAAATAATCCACCCCCCCCCCCCCCAAAAACCCTCCTTACAAATCAAAGCCAAAAATGGCATATGAATCATAACAAAACCAGACCCGGAAATCTCTCGTACTTTATTTTTACACTCACAACGCTTAAATCACTTCCACAATTTTTTAATATTCGTTCATTTGAGGGGTAGGACTCTTACTTTGAGACGGAGGGAGTAGTAGGGATGGTTGACATGTCATATTGTTATTAATAATATTATTATTTATAATAATATAAAAATAAAATTGATTGTTATTATTATTATTTTCATAAAAATTAATAATACTTAAATAATTGTTACAATACTTAATAGTAATAATTTTAATAAATGATAATAATGAAGGCGTTGCATTAGCCATATAGCCATTGCATTAGAAAGATATAATGCAAGGCCAAGTAACTTAATGCAATAGCGCTATTGCAGGCGTTGCATTAGTAATATAGTCTTTGCATTAGAAGAATCTAATGCAACACCAAGTTACTTAATGTAACGCTTAGGTCATAGTTGTTACAATAGCTCATATAAACCTTGCATTAGATGAAATAATGCAACGCCATTCTCAAATCGTTGCATTAAATGCGTTGCATTTGCTTAAAAATGTAGTAGTTCGTGCATGAGGGCACGACTCCTTCCAAAACTAATCAGCACGAGTGTGGCCTGCAGAACGAGTCGCGTGCACGAATTGAAGGGGAGAGAAGGAGTCGTGCCAAGGAGGATGACTTGTGTTCACTGACGGATTCTGGATGGATTAGGCGCATGACGAGCTAGAAGGCGCGTGTAATGCACGTGGAGGCGCGTGAAGTCAGGTTTTTGGAAGATTTTTTATTATTTTTCTTTTTCCTTTCTAATTTTGTTTCCTTTTTTTCTTTAGGACTTGTCTAGGTATTTAAAATAGGTTTTTATTATTTGAGAGACAATTTTAGATCTATAATTTTATTTTATTTTTCCATGGAGATTTCAAAGTGTTGAATGGAGAACTAAAATCCATGCTTTAAGTTTGATTTCTTTAACCCCTTTTTATCAATTGAGGTATTTTTCTCTTCATCTTTTTAATCCTATCATAATTTTACTTGTGCTTAATTTAGATCTATTGCTAGGGTTTATAGATTTGATTACTCTATTTATTCTTTGCAATCGATCTTTGGTAGAATTTTCTATTGACTGTGCTAGTGTAGAAATTCATTGTAACATCTTCATAAATTGTGTATGTGCCATAGCAATTTTTGAAGTGGGTAACATTAGACAATTATCTATCTTGATAGAATGTATTCTTTATCTTAGTCTCTTAAATCTTGAATCAATTAATATCTAGATCTAGACTGTGTCACTTAGATTTATTTATTAATCAGGAATTCTAGTTTGTTTTTGCTCATAATTAGTTTTATGCCCTAGTGTCTTTATACATGCGAAAGAGGATTACATATATACGATTTTTGCCACTAAATTGTAAATTTTTTATTTTTTTTATAGATTTTCAAAATGTCCGTTAAATGAAATTTAGATATTCATTTAGAGACAAAGAAATTAATATTATAATTGCATTACTATTAATAAAACAAATCAAATCACCCAACTATTCAATTTTGAGGAAGTCTTGTGTGAAACGGTCTCACACATGAGACGGATCTTGACAATTGACAAGAGAGGAAATGGGCTTGCCCCACTCCACCCATAAGGGGGCAAACCATTTAATCTCTCAAGGAGATCCGTATCACGTATGAGACCGTCTCATACAAGTTTTTGTCTTCAATTTTATATCTTCATTTGATCCCCGAAATTATTTTTGTTTCATCCAACTCATTTTTCCTGTTTGTGATGACTTTCAACATGGTCGCTAAGTTTTTGCTGTTGTGATCATTTTCACTACGTCGATATGTTTTTGCGTCTATGATCACTTCATCCAACGTATCCAAAATCTATATTATTTGCTAACCACATTTGTTTGATAGATCATGTTCTTTAAAAAAGATTAATTTTGTATGTTCTTATTTAGTCCTATTTTATATCAATAGAGTTGGAAATATTGATCTAAGGTGCGTTTTGAGTGAGTCAATTTCATGGTTCTCAAAGTGGTTGACCAAATTCAATGTTTGTATATTTGATACTGTAACGACCCAAACTTTTCAATAATAATAATAATTAGCCATAAACTGGGAAATCCCAAACGTCAAACACAAATTCAAATCCAACGTTCACTTGTAATGGCTAGTATATCTAACCACCCTTCAAAACAGTGCGGAAGCATAAATATAATTCAAACTTCAACGGCTAGTACAACCCACTAGCGCTAACATAAAACAAAACAATCGACTTAAAACTCTTCGATTGAACCACGGACTGTCCTTCCTTGCGATCCAATCATTCCCTCTACTCTTTACCTGGGGAAAATAATATAAGAAGGGGTGAGCGAACAATGCTCAGTAAGGTCCTACGCCGCCCCTTCGGTTTCTAAGAAGGGGTGACCTCAAAGAGTGTATCAATAATCAATTTTCAATGAAAAAGACTTATTAAAAATCCAACAATATTTTCCAATGTAAAGAAAGGAATTATGGCTCAATTCAATATTCAATGATACCAATGTCAAATATGATCACTTAATATTATTCTTGTCAATTCAATGTTTCAATATATAACCCTAATAAGGGTTTCAATGGTCAATGTATCAATATTTCGGTATATCCGGATAACCTATATAACCACAATTTCAGTGGTGTCGATATCGATGGTTAATGCCACATAGGCATGTCATGAACTAACCCTCACGACCGGGTATCAATAGTATATCAATATTAACCCACAAATAATGGGTGTCATTAAGTGATCATTCTTTTATCAATGAATTTCTTTAATTGACCAATAATCCAATGTCAATTTAAAGTCAGATTTAATTTAACTGACGGAAACGCTTTAGAGTGAATTCCAATAAAAAAAATTACCGGCCATAACGGTAAAACAACAATTACTCTAGGAACGGAGGGTCAATAAATAACGATATACAATAGGACTAAGAGACGTAAATCCCTTACCTCAAATGTGAAATGAACTACGCTCGACTCGTTCAAGCTCACTTGTCAAAATCTATACGTCAAAAAGAAACATAATAAATATAAATATCAATCATCCTGCTAACTAATTTAAAAGACTAATAATACTACAAATCTAATTAGGTCCACCAAAACTCCATTACCTATCTTATATTCTGATACACACACTCAAAAAGTCAACTCATTAAACAAATCACTTCTCTTATGGATTCCACACTAAATTGGTTAATTAGTATCCATGTAAATATCACTTAAATATTCATATGAAATCAAAACCCCATACTTTGTAATTTCGTCTGATGCAATTTAAAGCTCATACTACTATCTATCATGTGCAGCAAAACCAAAATACTAGATAATTTCATACCTCAATAGCTGTATAAGTGGCCGAAGCCGATTCTCTCTCTCGACTGAGTTCTTGCGGCGGTTCTTCTACCGTCAATTAAATTTTGATCTTTCTTAACTGACTAACCTAGATTTAGGATGCAAGTATACATACTCCCATCAAAATTTACCTAGTTAATTATAAATGGATCAAGCCCAAATAATTCTTTCTAACTCATTAAATTTATTGGCCCAAATAATATATTTAACATCTTTCACTTCTTTTAGCCCAATAAATCAATCATCTCATATTAATATTTTTCTAACCAAAAACCACAATCTCGTAATTGGCCCAATAACCTTGTAATAATAAAAGCCGAATAAAAATGAAATATCTCTTACTAATCGACTTCGAATTCTAAATTCCAAAATGAAATTCATAAATTTTCGGGGTATTGCATTCTTCCCACCTTGAAAGGAATTCGTCCTCGAATTCTATCTTAACGTCATCTCCCAAATCCGTTAGGCTCCTTTTCCACAATTCCTCAATAATAAAGGCAACTAATTTACCTCAAAGAAAACCTAGTCTTTCTTAACCGCTCAAAATCGTTATATTGAAGCACCCAAAACAATTTAAAAGCTGCACTTAGCTAGTACTTTCACATGCAAACGAGCACCTCTTATAAGCTCTCCAAAGTCTAACAGTGATTATAATTATAATTAATTATAAATATACCCTCACCTATACAAATAATTTAAACAACGATTAATAACATTAAACCAAAAATTTAATATATAATTAATCATCCCATTCTTGTCCACCCACAAGAAGTCCTAAACGATATTCTTGACCTCTAAGCATTCAAGTTCGGCATCCTCTATCATCTCTCCTTCGGTTGCTAGCATGGCTGCTAAGCTCCCCCTATTCTTACGACTTAAGGCATCAGCCACTTTATTGGCTTTTCCTATGTTACAACCATAATCCTTCAATAACTCCCACCATCTTTTCTGTCGCATGTTCAGCTCCTTCTGAGTGAATATGTACTTGAGGCTTTTATGGTCTGTATATATTTTACAATGTACACCATACAGATAATGTCTCCAAATCTTCAAAGCGAAAACTATTGCCGCCAATTCTAAATCATGAGTTGGGTAGTTTCTCTCATAACTCTTCAACTGACGGGATGCATAAGCGATCATCTTCTCATTCTGCATTAGAACACAACCTAACCCTTTCAATGAAGCATCACTATAAATCACAAAATCCTCTTCCCCCGATGGCAGGGTAAGAATCGGCGCAGATACTAATCGCTTCTTCAACTCTTGAAAATTGGCCTCGCATTCCTCTTTCCATTCAAAATTAACATCCTTTTGCATCAATTTTGTCAATGGCAATGATATCTTGGAAAATCCTTCCACAAAACGTCTGTAATAACCAGCTAACCCCAAAAAACTCCGAACCTCAGTCACTGTCGTCGGTCTTTCCCAATTCACCACTGCTTCAATTTTCGATGGGTCCACCGATATACCTTCGTTGGACACTACATGACCCAGAAAAGCTACTTCTTCAAGCCAAAATTCGCACTTCTTAAACTTAGCATATAACTTTTGTTCCCTCAAAATCTGCAGTACTATCCTCAAATGTTCCTCATGTTCTTCCTTCGTTTTAGAGTAGGCCTGGATGTCATCAATGAACACAAAAACACACTTATCCAGAAACTTTCTGAAATACTCTATTCATAAGCTCCATAAACATTGTCGGTGCGTTAGTCAATCCAAACGGCATCACTACAAACTCATAATGACCATCCCTTGTTCTAAAGGCAGTCTTGGCTATATCGTCTTTCTTCACTCTCAGGTGATGATAACCATACCTCAAATCTATCTTCGATAAATAACACGCTCCACGAAGTTGGTCAAACAGTTCATCTATTCTTGGCAACGGATATTGATTCCTTACCGTCACATGGTTCAGTTCACGATAATCGATACATAACCTCATCGACCCATCCTTCTTCTTCACAGATAATACCGGTGAACCCCATGGTGAGACACTCGGTCTAATCAAACCTTTATCCAACTACTCTTGCAGTTGCTCTTTTAATTCTGCCAGAGCCATTCTATACGGCGCCTTCGATATTGGTGAAGTCTCCGGTACCAAATCGATAGAAAATTCTACTTCTCTTTTTGGGGTATCCCCGGTAAATCCTCTGGAAACACATCCTTAAAATCTCTAATCACAGAAAGTGATTCTATAGTTACTTCCTTCTGGTCCGTAGTACTCACATATGCTAGAAATCCTTCACACCCTTTTCCTAATAGTTTCCGAGCCTTCATTACCGATATAAGGTTTAATCGGTTTCTAGGTTTCGTTCCTTGAAAACAACATTCTTCTCCAGATAGCAATCTGAAATGGACTTCCTTCTTAAAACAATCCACATGGGCATGGTATGCAGCTAACCAGTCCATTCCTAAGATTACATTAAATTCCTCGATCTCTAAACTAATGAGATCAACTTCAAACTCTTTTCCGTCCAATTTCAAAGGACACTTCCTATATATAGACGTAATAGGGATCGAATCTTTAGTTAAATTATCTACCACTAAAGAACTCTCTAACGCCTCAGGAATCATGTTCATTTTCTTAGCTAAGCATGCACTTATCACAGAATGCGTAGCACCAGTATCAATCAAGGCACTTCTTCTCCTTGTACCTGCAATCTTCAGTCTTATGCCCTTCCCTCACAGACTTGGCACTTCTCATCAGAACCTTGCCGTTTGGCGTCATTCTTATTACCATCCTTTCGACTTCCATGACCCTTACTCTGGTGCTTACTTGCAGTACCGTCCTTTTTGCGATCGTCGGCAGCTTTCCGCTTATTATTTCCATCGCGGTTCCAGTTTCCTTTAGATCTAGTCGACTCCTTCTCAGTTGAATTTTTTTTTCTTTTTTTCTTGCTTACTATGATAACTATTTGCCTCTTTCTCCATTATCCTTTCCCTATCCAACACTTGATCATGGGTTGGTAGCATTAATGGAGTGATTCTGTATCTAATCTGGTCCGTCAAACTAGCTTAAAACTTTCGAGCCTTTTGCGCTTCATCATCGAAGAATGTTGGGGTAAATTCTAGCAATTCGGTGAATCTAGCACCATAGCCGTCCACCGTCATACTTCCTTGAGTTAGCATCATAAACTCAGCCACTCTGGCATTTCGAACACTTGCCGGATAATATGATACTATCATTAGTATCATGAATACGAGACGTTTTCACGCACTCTCATACTATAGATCGTCTCCACATACTAACATTCAATTTATAGGTCATTCACTAGACCACTGGTCGTTGCAATAGACCATCACTATCTTCATTAGTCAACTTTACTAGACTTATTGGTCGTTTCATTAGACCATTAATATTTTCATCGGTCATTTCAATAGACCAATATCACTTTCATTGGTCGTTTCAATAGACCAATTCTACTTAGGGAAGTCATTTCACTAGACTTTACTTATTCATCGCAGTTCGATTCACTAGACCTACTTTCATTCGCATTTGGCCGTTTCAATAAGCCAATTATACTCATGGTCTCCTTGACTTCTTCCAATTCCTTGCGAGTGTCTAGAAATGCCTTCTTATCTCGCATCCACTTCTCTAGTGTAAGATTCACTCTTTGCCTCTTGAACTTTTAATTCTTCATTTAGCTTCTGAATCCTTGAGTGCATACCTCTAAATCACTCTTTTCTTAAGTGTTCTATGCTTCAAGTTCATCTTCATGTTTCTTCTAAGTCCGTCCAAAACCTTAATCAAGATATAACCATTATCAATACTATATAACTCAAGGTATATGACCATAATCATCAATTGCATAAGCAACTTAAAAGAATAACATTCTAGTGTAACCCTTCAAGTTTCACTTCCAAAGTGTTCACTTATATCCCTCATAGCCCTCGAGGAATTTTTATCTTAGGTTCTTTCCTAAAATAGTAAGTTTCCATAATTAACTAGTTTGACTTCAAGCAATCTTAGTCTTCCTAAAAACGCTCAAATCAAACCTATTCAATATCAGAGTTCCTACCCCTTTGAAGCTCTAATCCCATAGCTCTGATACCAACTGTAACGACCCAAACTTTTCAATAATAATAATTATCCATAAACTGGGAAATCCCAAACGTCAAACACAAATTCAAATCCAACGTTCACTTGTAATGGCTAGTATATCTAACCACCCTTCAAAACAGTGCGGAAGCATAAATATAATTCAAACTTCAACGGCTAGTACAACCCACTAGCGCTAACATAAAACAAAACAATCGACTTAAAACTCTTCGATTGAACCACGGACTGTCCTTCCTTGCGATCCAATCATTCCCTCTACTCTTTACCTGGGGAAAATAATATAAGAAGGGGTGAGCGAACAATGCTCAGTAAGGTCCTACGCCGCCCCTTTGGTTTCTAAGAAGGGGTGACCTCAAAGAGTGTATCAATAATCAATTTTCAATGAAAAAGACTTATTAAAAATCCAACAATATTTTCCAATGTAAAGAAAGGAATTATGGCTCAATTCAATATTCAATGATACCAATGTCAAATATGATCACTTAATATTATTCTTGTCAATTCAATGTTTCAATATATAACCCTAATAAGGGTTTCAATGGTCAATGTATCAATATTTCGGTATATCCGGATAACCTATATAACCACAATTTCAGTGGTGTCGATATCGATGGTTAATGCCACATAGGCATGTCATGAACTAACCCTCATGACCGGGTATCAATAGTATATCAATATTAACCCACAAATAATGGGTGTCATTAAGTGATCATTCTTTTATCAATGAATTTCTTTAATTGACCAATAATCCAATGTCAATTTAAAGTCAGATTTAATTTAACTGACGGAAATGCTTTAGAGTGAATTCCAATAAAATTAAAAATTACCGGCCATAACGGTAAATCAACAATTACTCTAGGAACGGAGGGTCAATAAATAACGATATACAATAGGACTAAGAGACGTAAATCCCTTACCTCAAATGTGAAATGAACTACGCTCGACTCGTTCAAGCTCACTTGTCAAAATCTATACGTCAAAAAGAAACATAATAAATATAAATATCAATCATCCTGCTAACTAATTTAAAAGACTAATAATACTACTAATCTAATTAGGTCCACCAAAACTCCATTACCTATCTTATATTCTGATACACACACTCAAAAAGTCAACTCATTAAACAAATCACTTCTCTTATGGATTCCACACTAAATTGGTTAATTAGTATCCATGTAAATATCACTTAAATATTCATATAAAATCAAAACCCCATACTTTGTAATTTCGTCTGATGCAATTTAAAGCTCATGCTACTATCTATCATGTGCAGCAAAACCAAAATACTAGATAATTTCATACCTTAATAGCTGTATAAGTGGCCGAAGCCGATTCTCTCTCTCGACTGAGTTCTTGCGGCGGTTCTTCTACCGTCAATTAAATTTTGATCTTTCTTAACTGACTAACCTAGATTTAGGATACAAGTATACATACTCCCATCAAAATTTACCTAGTTAATTATAAATGGATCAAGCCCAAATAATTCTTTCTAACTCATTAAATTTATTGGCCCAAATAATATATTTAACATCTTTCACTTCTTTTTAGCCCAATAAATCAATCATCTCATATTAGTATTTTTCTAACCAAAAACCACAAACTCGTAATTGGCCCAATAACCTTGTAATAATAAAAGCCGAATAAAAATGAAATATCTCTTACTAATCGACTTCGAATTCTAAATTCCAAAAATGAAATTCATAAATTTTCGGGGTATTGCAGATGTGGATTTCAAAGTTATAATTGTGAATTAAGGCATTTCCATTTGTGGTAAAATCCATGGTCCAAATACTTACAATGTGAAATTATTCGTGTTTAAAAGATAAGGAAAATACGTTATACTTTGTTTTATTATTTTGGATTAATTGTAGTCCAATATAATTAGAGTAAGTATTTTTAGTAATCTTTTATTGTAGAATAATTTGTTTCTTAGTATTAGAATTTCAATTGATTTACAATTATATTTTATTTAACTTAAGTAATTAATCTTAATTTAAATAAGATTAATTTAAGTAGTTAAGTTGGACACTTTATTAATTAATGAAGGAGTCAAATCCATTTCAAAGAAGTCAACAACTTGTTGAATTATTGAGTTTATTGCAAAAGCGACATGCGTACTTTGTGCAATATATCAATTTGACTCGCGTACTTAATAAACATCAAATGTGACATGAATACTTATGATTGACAATATTTTTAGACTAATTTTTAACCTCCATTAAAAAGTTAACGGGGATGCTAATAACTTAACAAAAAGTATGACTTTTATTGTAATATCAGATTTACAGATTTACGTTTTAGGACGGGGGCATTTTGAATTTACGTCTTAGTCCAACGAATTATTTTATCTATCCATATAATCTTTAAAAAAGTTTGAATAGTAAAATGTGAAGATTATTTTGGGACGGAGGGAGTAATAAGTACTCCTCAACCTCCCAAATCACACCCAGCTCTCTCTCTCTCTCTCTTGACAAAAAAAAAGCTTTATCTCTCTCTAAACTCCCTCTCCCTCTCTCCTTTCTCTCTCTAACTTACCAACTCCGGCGACCCCCTCTAACTCCGGCGACCCCCTCCCTCAATTCCGACGATCCCCTCCCTCAACTCCGGCACACCCAGCTCTCTCTCTCTCTCTCGGTTGACAAAAAAAAGAAGCTCTATCTCTCTCTAAACTCCCTCTCCCTCTCTCCTTTCTCTCTCTAACTTACCAACTCCGGTGACCCCCTCTAACTCCGGCGACCCCCTCCCTCAACTCCGGCACACCCAACTCTCTCTCTCTCTCTCTCTCTCTCTCTCTGTTGACAAAAAAAAGCTCTATCTCTCTCTAAACTCCCTCTCCCTCTCTCCTTTCTCTCTCTAACTTACCAACCCCGGCGACCCCCTCCCTCAATTCCGAACAGGCCATTATGTCGGCTAAAAAAGCGGATCCCCTCCCTCAACTCCGGCGACCACTCGCCTCCCCAACACCAGTCAACCCCATTATCTCCGGTCATCTCTCTTCCGCCCAACTCCGGCAACCATCACCCCTTCCCCCGTTCCGGCAGCTAGCGAATTTGAGAGGGCGGGAAGGGGCATCCCAGATCTGGGTTCTTTTTTTTTTTTTTTTGATTTATGATATTATTGTAAAATTGGTGTTAAATAGATATAAATTTTACTTTTTATTTTCTGGATTGGTATCAATTGTTTTATGGTGGTGGTGGGTGGATTTGGCCGTGGTGGATGGGTGGAGGTGGGGCGGCACATGGCTGGTAAGATTGGGGCTATGAAGATGGAAGGGAGGAAGTTGATGATGATAAGGGGGGTTTATTTAAAACTTTAGGGTCAATTTAAAAAATGTTAATCTAACTTTTCGTTAAGTTATTAACAGACCTGTTAAGTTTTTAACGGGGGTTAAGAATTAGTCTAAAAATATTGCCAATCATAAGTACGCATGTCACATTTGATGTTTATTAAGTACGCGAGTCAAATTGATATATTGCACAAAGTACGCATGTTACTTTTGCAATAAACTCTTGAATTATTTTACACGAGAAAGTTTCCCTTAGATTAGTATAATTACTATTGGATGAGAAGTTAGTATAAAGATAATTCTTGGTTTAAGTAGAGTAGACATGTCCAAACGGTTCCGGTTCTGGTTCCCGGTTCCGTAACCGCCGGTTCCCGGTTCCCAAATGGCCGGAACCATATTCGAACCATCTTAATCCGGTTCCCGGTTCTATCCGCCGGTTCCGGTTCCGACGGTTCCACCGGTTCCATCTCACCATCTAATAAGTATGTAATACTCCCTCCGTGCCAAAATATTTGTAGTTTAAAATGTAATACTCCCGCCATTTTAAAATACTTGTAGTTTAAGGAGTTGAAGTTTGTCCCAAAATATTTGTAGTTTTTCTATTATCTATACATTTTTGACATTGTTTATCAAATATACCCTTATTTATGATAGTGCTGTCATTGTAAAAGTATTAAATTGTCTTGATACTTGAAATGTTCCAAGAGTAATATAGTCCATTACACATGTATTAATTTTTTTTCTTAATTTGTGTGAAAATCCTAGAACTACAAGTATTTTGGGATGGAGGGAGTATGTATATCAGTATATATATTAGCTAGCAGCCAACCTACCATAATGATCAAACATCTTTAAACTCCTCTGATGCAGAGAACCGTTCGGTTCCCGGTTCCGCCAGTTCCTCGGTTCTGAATATGTTGGATTCGTATTCGAACCGGTTCAATCCGGTTCTCGGTTCCGTTCGGTTCCCGGTTCCGGCGGTTCCCGGTTCTCGCCGGTTCCCGGTTCCGGTTCTACCCGCCGGTTCCGTCGGTTCCCGGTTCTAGTTGGACATGTCTAAAGTAGAGTAAGAAACCTAGTCAAAATCTAATTGAACAGTACGCATATGCATGCTGTTCATCACGCGACGCGAGTTTGTACATTAGATGTACAATACACTCTCGGTTGTTTTGTGTCGTTTGGTTCATGTTTGTTCTTACACTTTCCTTCTTTACAGTAAAATGGTTGGAGGTGGTCTCCCATGAGAACAAGGGGATCCGTCTTATGCATGAGACGGGTCGACCCATGACCCATAGGGCATGACCCGCCACGTGGCAGCCTCCCAGAGGTCCCAATTTTTTATTTATTTATTTATTTTATTTTATTTTTGGTTTTTCTTTTGAGTTTTTATATTATTTTTTCGGCTTTTCAGCCGTTCACCAAAAGTAATAGTTACCATAACTTAATGTAATGACTGTATACATATAAAGTAACATTGTTCATAAGTAAACGTAACACCTGTTTTACAAAAACAAAAGCAAGTTTTACCCATTTTTTTAAGTGTAATACTAACTATAATTACATATAACCCAAACAATATCTAAATGTAATTATCATTTATACTGAAATGTAATAATGCTTTTGAAAAAATGTAAAATATTGTGTATTTTGATTTAATTTTTTGAAAGAAAGTAACATTTGAAAAGTAACAACTCATATATGAATGTAATTGTTTGTACAAGTAAATGTAACACTTTAATAAAAGAAATTATAACATATTTCTATAGATAATGTAATACTTTTACATGTAACACTAATCAAGTGTTTTTAGCTCTAAAAATATAAATGGTTGAATTATTACTTTTTCTATACATTTGTGTTACAATTATGTATAAACATTATTACATATAAGTAACACGTTCGTTACATTTTAGTTGTAATAAGTATTACTTTTGGCAAACGAAGAAAACATAGAAAAAAACACTGTTACTTTTCTGTATATATGTATTACTTTTATGTATAAAAACTGTTACTTTATATGAATACAGTCATTACATTAAGTTATAGTAACTATTACTTTTGACAAACCGAAAAAAACCAAAAAAAAGCAAAAAAAAAAAAAAGCAAAAAAAAAGAAAAAAAAAAAAAAATTTTTTTTTGGGCCTATGAGAGGCTGCCACGTGGCAGGGTCGACCCCTGGGTCCTGGAGCCGGTTCAGTGGGTCGGGCGGGTGGGTAAAAAACCGACCCGTCTCATGGATGAGACGGATCATGCGTGGTGCACGGAAGTCTTTGTCTAATGGTTGATACATAGTTCATTAATCTTTAATCCATGGTGAAATTATGAGAGACTCAGGCAAAGTGGGATAGCTGCCGCAAGTGGATCTGTACCCGTGTGCGCAGTTTTGGATACTAATCTTGAGATCGTTTTATCCTCGGAAAGGTCTTGAAAGCCGACAAGGCATTTTATTTGATCTTTTTCCTTCTTTTTAGTTTAGCCTTTTTATTTATCTTAATTTTTTTATTTTTTTGTGATGGTTTCCCCCATCACTTTTTTGTACTTTTTATTTCATTTCAATAAATTTTAGGGGGCATTGCCCTTTACTTAAAAAAAAAAAAAAAAAAGGCGACTCGATCTACCCGATAAGTATTCTCACTTTCTCTTTGATTTTCTTATTGTCAAGTATGCTCAATTTTACTTGTATCGTTGGTAGTTGGTTTACTACAATTACATTGTTGAATACATGATTGCTTAAATGTTTGAGTTATTAATTTTGTAATTTACACCTTCGTTATTATTTTACATGTAGTAAAGTTAAAATAATACTCTCTATGTTTCAAAATACATGTCGTTTTATACACCTTCATACATAGTAAGAAATGCAATTAATACATATAAAAAAGACTTGTCTACCCCTAAAAGAAAACAATTACCTATCCAATTAAATGTTTAAACAAGAAATAAGTTCCAATCAATGAAGGAGGGTATAATTGGTATACAAGAGCAAAAATATCTCGGAATTAGTAAAATATCAAGTATTTTGGAACAAAATTAAACTCCTAAAACGTCATGTTTATGTTTTTTTAAAAGGAGATACTATCTCTTGAAAACATGGGAAAATATCTGAATAATAAATATACTTAAAGCTTATGTTTGAAAATGATCTCTTAATAAGGAACTTTTCGAAATAGAGTACTTACTATACTGCTATTTCTACACCAGGAGGCATCTTTCAAAACCCCTTAGGTATCAATGATGAAGATTTGAGTCTATGGCTGACACTCAATTGATGGTACCAACGAAGAAAAGAAATACCAATAGAAAAGCTCGTCAACACAACACGATTGATGAGAGCAACAGGTAAGGTGAATGCATACTGGTGATTGAAGACTCAATTGACATTGATGAAACGGTTCCAAAAGACCAGGCTCCTCTTTGGTTCTCGCTTCTTCCAGCTAATGATATGTAAGGACAATTGGGATATATAATACACACACACACACACACATATATATATATATATATATATATATATATATATATGGTCGCTCCCCATCCAATGAGAATCATTTAAAATGAGAACCGTGAGAACCAAGCATAACCGTTTGATTAAATACAAAATCAAGGGTCCAGATTATACATACATTGGATAAACTTGGATACAATAGCTAGTTTTCAAAATACACTTGGATACATTAGTCATTTAAACTATTATATCTAAGTGCAATACTTAGATACAGTACTTATTTAACTACTGTATCCAATTGCAATATAAAAATTTAGGTACTGTATCCAAGTGTATCCAACGTATCTGTAATCTGGACCATTGATTTTGATTTTAATCTAATGGTTATGCTTGGTTCTCACGGTTCTCACACAATTGTGGTTCCCATTTGATTCCCTACATATATATATATATATATATATATATATATATATATATATATATATATATATATATACACACACTAACACAAACACAAACATATACTCCGTATTAAATTCTTACAAGAAATACAGTATTCTTAATGTGACTGGACCATTTTAATCTGGATTATGCACATAAAACATATGTTATAAATTTTAATGGCAGGAATGGAGAAAGATTTCCCCAACTCGTCAAACCGAGCATACGCATAAAGTAAGTTTCCTCGACCGTTACACAATTGTAGAAGTATACACATTAAATCACAGAATAAGTCACCTTATTAGTAAATTCGTTTTGATGTAATACTTAAGATTATGTGAGTACATAGTTTTTCAGCTGATATTTGCTTCATTCATTTTAATTGGGCTTGTATGATGAATTTTAAATCTTTTCTATTCTCTAGGATTTAATTCTTTAACATACATATATGCTAGCTAGTTCAATCGCCCTGGTAACTTATTAGTTGAATTGGAAAACACTAACAACCATATAAAACGGCCTTTATTTCCGCTGCCACATACATTGTATTTGATCATTGGATTCAGATATGCTGAGCTACACACATACTACATTCGATGTAACCAACCAAACAAATTATGTGTTAGGATAGGAAGGTAGTAATGTGGGTTTTATGGGAGGATATAAGTGTGAAAGGTCTGGTTATAGATTTCCACTACACAGTTGAAATTGTGAGATGTTAACTGTTACTAGATAGGTCAGCTTTGAGATTTGAGATTGGTGAACTGTCTTGAAAGAATTGAGATAATTGTAAAGTTATGCAGCGGAAAAAAGTTTAGTAAATAGAGTACCACAGTAAGCTGATGGGATGAATCTGTTTCTGAGTTTTTTAGGCAAAAATTTTGATTGTAAAAGTCAAAAATAACAGCAAAAGGTGAGCTCGCACGGACAAGACAAATATGTGCTACATTCGTGTCCGCAGGACGCGCACACACATGAGTTCGGACCTCGCAAGCCAAATTGGGTCCATGATTTGCACCCCCCCTGCGCGCGAGAGAGAGCCTATATGCCATACAAGCTTGAACACTACTAAAGTGCCCAAGCCTTTATACTAGCTTCCTTTCACCTTTCTTTCCAATGTGAGATAAAACACAATATCCACATTTCAACCCACCAACTTCAAGCCTTTGTATCTCATTCATCCCAACTCCAAATTGGACAAATGAATACATTATCTCAATGTTCTCACGGAGTAGAACACAAACCCACAAACAAGTTTGTCATTCGACAAATTATTTATCACGGAAATAAATCATATTTCCTTCACATAATACAAAAGTACACTTATTTTTCCAACAATTCCCCACATGAAGGAAATTATGAGGAATTTCGTGATAAAGTCCAACAGTTGAAAACCTGCATAGGATAGGTATGGGATTGCCCTTTGAACCTTCCCTTGTAGACGTATACTTATTCTACTCGCTAATCAGTAGACACGATGTCCTTGAACTGTCAGCTTTTTGTGTAGCCAGTCATATACGTTACACAGGTATCTCCATAACACAATTCAATTCTCATAGTTGTGTCCATTTGTGGCCATGGAACACAATGTCTGGTTTTTTGAGAGGGTCAAAGAATTGAGCCTCACACAATTCTCCTCGAAGCGGCCCCACTTCTCTCTCACATAGGTGATTCTTCTAAGTAACCCGGTTTACTCCATAAAAATCATTAAAAGCCAAAGGCTTAACCTTATTCATCTCGGGATGTCACTTTTAGGAATGGGTATGGGGTTGATCCCCACAATGACGCTACAAGTCTTTTAACGGTTAGGTGGTCCCTTTTAAACCTAGATCTTGGGATCTCCAGTCAGCTAGGTTGGGTTTTCCGCCGTGGTTAACTTCTCAAGAGGCTTTAAACCCATTCCCCTTGTCGATCTCACAACTACTTCTCTATTTAACCATTTGGTTAACGGATCTGCTAAGTTATCTCTTTACTTCACATAGTCAATGGAGATGGTACCAGTTGAGAGTAGTTGTCTTATGGTATTATGTTTTCGACGTATATTTCTCGACTTACCATTGTACATGTTACTTTGTGCCCTACCAATTGCTAATTGACTATCACAGTGTATACAGATTAGTGGCACTGGCTTTGTCCATCTTGGAATATCTTCTAGGAATTGGCGTAGCCATTCAGCCTCTTCCCCACATTTGTCCAAGGCTATAAACTCAGATTCCATCGTGGATCTATCTATAACAGTCTGCTTAGAAGATTTCCATGATATAGCCGCACCTGCTAAAGTGAATACATATCCACTTGTAGACCTTGTGTCTTGGATATATGATATCCAATTAGCATCACTATACCCTTCAATCACTGCTGGATGTCTAGTATAATGTAATCCATAATCACGAGTATATCTCAAGTACCTAATTACTCTCACTATACCCTTCCAATGATCTGCTCCAGGATTACTTGTGTACCGACTTAGTTTGCTAACAACATAAGCAATATCTGGTCTTGTGCAACTTATCAGGTACATTAGACTTCCAATAATCCTTGAATATTCTGATTGAGAAACTGATTCTCCTCGATTCTTTGATAGATGTTGACTTGGGTCAATTGGAGTACTAGCAATTCCATTGTCATCCTTGCTAAATTTCTCAAGAATTTTATCTACATAATGAGCTTGACTCAATACAATTCCATTGGATATTATGGAAATTTCCACTCCAAGGATCACATCCGCTAGACCCAGATCCTTCATGTCAAACTTCGAGTTCAACATATCTTTTATGGATTTGATCATCTTGTCACAACTTCCTATGATAAGCATGTCGTCTACATAAAGACACAAAATGACATTGCCATTTTCAGTGTTTTTAGTATAGACACACTTGTCACATTCATTTATCTTGAATCCACTTTCCATCATGGCTTGATCAAACTTTTGATGCCATTGTTTTGGTGCTTGTTTTAAGCCATATAATGACTTAACTAATTTGCACACTTTCTTTTCTTGCCCTGGTGCAACAAACCCTTCAGGTTGTTCCATGTAAATCTCCTCATCTAAATCACCATTCAGAAAGGCAGTCTTTACATCCATTTGATGCACTTCAAGATTGCGCAAAGCGGCAATTGCAAGCACAACTCTGATTGACGTTATTCTTGGCAGTCTTTACATCCATTTGATGCACTTCAAGATTGCGCAAAGCGGCAATTGCAAGCACAACTCTGATTGACGTTATTCTTGTGACAGGAGAATACGTATCAAAATAATCCAGGCCTTCTTTCTGTTTGTAACCTTTAATTACAAGTCTGGCCTTATATTTGTCAATCGTTCCATCTAGTTTCATTTTCCTTTTGAAAATCCACTTATATCCAAGTGGTTTGCTTCCCGGAGGAAGATCCACTAACTCCCAAGTGTGATTTTGCAAAATGGAATCAATTTCACTTTTGATGGCTTCTTTCCACAAAAGGTCCTTCTGAAGAACTCACAGCTTCTTGATAACTTTGTGGTTCACTTTCTAGCATGCAAGTTAGAAAATCCGCCCCAAAGGATTTTTCTACTCTAGCCCTTTTGCTACGTCAAGGTTCCACCTCTTCTTCCTCACTTTTGTCTTGAATGTGTTCTTCTTCTGAATCATGTACCCGTGTTGATGAGCTTGCCTCATTTCTTAACTTGCACGGAAATACATTCTCAAAGAAAAAAACATTCCTAGATTCCATTATAGTGTTCTTGTGTATATCATGAATTTTTGATTCATACGCAAGGAATCTATAAGCACTACTAGTAAGTGGTAACATAAAAGTTAAAATCATTCTTCAAAATAGTGTAAATGACTCCCTTGAACATGAAATTTCCAATGTTAAAAGTGCAAAAGATGCTTGGGAGCTTATATAAACTAATTCACCAAACATTACGTAACTTGCTTAGATAACTTGACAACTTCAAATTCTATCCTGGTGAAAAAATCAGTACAACAAGACCAAGGTTTAAAGATCTTGTTAGATCCATTGGTAACCATGAAAAGACCTTCAACCAACAAGATATATGCCTTAAAATACACTCCAATCTAGTACAGGACTATGAAAAAAGTGGCTTTGCCAATAAGAGAAGAAGCAGAATGTGATAGAATGACTGTAGAACAATACATTAATTGGTAAATTTGAGGCATGTGAACTAGAAGGAATGATTAAAATTCAACAAATTCCATTTATTTTCCAAACATTGGCACTTGCTGTTGCTCAAGAGACGGCATACAAACCATTAACTCAACTAGACATAGATATTCTTGTTAGCAATGCTCTCCATAAATTAAACATTAACCCAAAACCTAAAGAAAAACGAATCTCTGAAGACGACATTCCATGTCTGATCTCCATGGCTTTCAAAAATGATATGAGACATAAAAAATAAAGTGTTTGATAGAAAATACAGTATCATCATCTGGATCAAATCAAGAAGTATTCAAAAGAAAAATTGAATGCTACAATTCTGGAAAGCCAGACCACTATGCTGCAGAATGCACCGAACCAAAGAAGCTAAATGAAAATCAAGGATCAAGAAAGATGACTTATTCTAGAGAAATCATATGTAGTTCAAGATAAAATTGTTTCAATTGTGTTAAGAATAAAAATGACAAAAATTAAGAACATGTTATCTTAACTGATTCATCTAAATTCAGTAGGGAGGAATATAAATCATCTTACTCTGGTACCCATTAAAAGGCTTTGTTCACCATACAAAGTCTTGCGGGATATTTGATTATTATTTTATTTTTTGGGAAAGTTGTCTTTTCGTTCTAAAGTTTTACCATGATCGCCAAGTTTCCACAACAATTCTTCAAATCTTGATTTGGTAGCACTCACTCTTTCTCCATGAGTAAAACTAATGTTATCAAATTGCCGCTCTTTGACTCGTGTGTTTGGTGAACATGGTTTTAATTACTTGTACGCTAGTTTCTTGATGAAAGGAGTCATTAACACTCTTTTGAAGTATGTTCTTGGGATCGTATTTTCTATTTCCTTTATTTTTGTTTATTTTCGTCTGCTCGGGTTGGAATATGAACTTTTTCCTATAGTAAAAACTAGTTCTAGATATTGTTAGCATCCAAGTATGTTTTAATTTTTATGGGAATATTTCAGAGGAACCGCAGTCATCAATGTGTGGGATATCCTTCTCATTGTTTCTCCTTAATTGATAAGGATCTTTCCTAAGTTATTATTCTTGAAGAAACATAAGTCTTTTTGAAATTTGCTTTGATGCCAATTGAAATATCATGTTAAAGGTTTAAGAGTAATCTATATTTTTTTTTACAATCGTACTATTTGGGCATCATCAATTTGACCATCACATTTCTAAGAATACAAATGTGACCTTTATACTAATATTTTAATAGCGAATGTCACCTAAATGGGTAACGGTCGTTCCTACTTAACAGGCTTTACTAAAATTAACAATAAATTGTTAACAATGTTATCCATCTTCTGCTACCTAATGCACTACTTAAGGAACATTGTCATCGGTTACCTGTTGAGAATTTAGTGGTACCCCTATAGCATTATGATAAAGAACACAATAAACCCACAAGCACAAATATGAAAGAATCACACATACAAGAACATAATAATTGTTTACCCGGTTCGTTAAACACATGAACTACGTCCGGGGGCAATCACCAAGCCAATATATTATTAAACACCTTTTAATATGTTGCTGCAATGTGTTCTAGGTCGTATCTATGCTTATATAGCAGTACAAGGAAGTCCTAGGTTGATTTGGTAGAGATTGCATCAAAATAGGAAACAAATAGCTTCTGGCCGATGTACCAGGCGCCCGCTCGCTCCCCCCCCCCCAAGCGCCCGCTCGAATTAAAGTTTCAGGCGGACCATCTTACTCCCTGGTTGAGCGTCCGCCTGCCTCCCCGCCCAGAAATTCTCCTCTGTTTTGAACTCCTTCTTGATTCACAACTCCCACGACTTAGACTCCTTTGCTTCCTCGTAGTTTAGGACTCCAATCCCAACAATCTCCCACTTGGAGACTAAACTCATAAGCATAGAAACACACATTAACTCCCACCACGGAATGAACACCTTCGAACACATTTTCTCCCATATTAACTTGACATTACCTAGCCTCCCCGCTTAAGTACTAAGGCGAGTTGAAACCAAGTGACATTTCAACCCCTCCGTGTTAGATAGTTCTTGCCTCCCCAAATCAGCTTCTACCTTGATTTTTCCCCGTAAGTCTAACTTCTCCCTCCAGACCCACCTTCCTCGCAATGCTTCCCCTTGAAACTTTGACATACCTTGTTTCTTGCATCGTCTTCTCTTGGTCTGAACACGCTCTCTGTTAGGGAATATGGACTTCCACACCGCGTTGATCAACTTTGTGTCCCTCTCCCCCCTAACATACCGTTTCTTGATGTCTCTCCTTTCTACACTAATAGGCCGGTTCTTTAGCCTCTTGCTCCCACCCGAGCGAACATCGACATTGTAGGTAGAGTACAACATCTTCTCCTTAACCCCATGAGCTATCACCTTAGCATCTTTTGTGACTTCCCAAGACCCACCCATGAAGGTTACACTATACCCTTCACTATCAAGTTGTCCAACGGAAATCACTCTCCTCCTCAAATCCGTAACATGCATCACATCGTGCAACTGTAAAATAGCCCCGTTAGGTGTCTTCATCATCACATCCCCCTTACCTTTGATCTTCAATGGTTGATCATCACCAAGATAGACAACCCTAAAATCTCCAGTTTTATACCGCTCCATTGATTCTGCATCCCCACTAGCATGACAAGAAGCTCCAGAATCCAACACCCAATCTTTACCCGACTGCTCCTCTCTTAGGATTAATACATCCTCATCCACCATGTGTGCATCACCATCTTTATCCGGGTAGTCATAACTAATATGACCTAGCGCGCCGTAATTGTAGCACTTGACCGATTTATTTTTCCCCTTTTTCGGTCCTCCCCTTCCCCTTGTTCTCTCCACCCTAAGTGCAGCCCCATCTGCGGAAGATTCTCCCCTTTTCTCTTTCCTTCTCAACTCCTCTTGAAGAATGAGATCTCTCACTTTCGTATACACCAATGGTGCATTCGACGTACTAATCGTTGTGACAGTAACCTCCCAACAATCCGGCAACGATTTTAGAAGAAAGCAAGCTAACACTTCATCAGACAAAGTAATATCAACACTTTTCAATTGGTCAACCATACCTTTAAAACTGCCGATATGACTTGCTGCTGTCTGCCCCTCCGACATCTTCGTATTTGCAAACCTCTTTATCAAATGCACCTTATTGATATTAGACGGCTTCTCATACATGTCTGACAGCATCTGTAGCAACCCCACCGTTGTCTTGGCCTCCATCGCGTTCCGTGCAACATCGTCGGTTAGAGCACTCATCACCGCTCCTAACGCCTTACGATCCAACGTTTCCCAATCCCCTTGTGACATGTATTTGGGTTTCTCACCTAAGGGTTTACGAAGATCCTTACAATAAAGATAATCTTCAACACTTGTCCTCCAAAACGTGAAATTCACACAGTTGAATTTCTCGATTGAGTTCTTCATCACGATTGCTTCACAAAGTCCCCAAGAACGTGATTTAAAATAATCAACGAATGAAACTTTGAATCCTCCTAACCAAAGCTCTTGATACCAGTTGTTGGGAATTTAGTGGTACCCCTATAGCAATCTGAATAAAGAACACAATAAACCCACAAGCATAAATATGAAAGAATCACACACACACGAACACAAGAATTGCTTACCCGGTTCGTTCAACACATGAACTACGTCCGGGGGCAATCGCCAAGCTAATATATTATTAAACACCTTTTAATATATTGATGCAATGTGTTCTAGATCATATCTATGCTTATATAGCAGTACAAAGAAGCCCTAGGTCGATATGGTAGAGATTGCTTCAAAATAGGAAACAAATAACTTCTGGCCGACGTACCAGGCGCCCGCTCGCTCCCCCTCCCGACGCCCGCTAGAATCAAAGTTTCAGGCGGACCATCTTACTGCCTGGTCATGGCCAGGCGCCCGCTTGCCTCTCCGCCCAGAAATTCTCCTCCGTTTTGAACTCCTTCTTGATTCACCAACTCCAACGACTTAGACTCCTTTGCTTCCTCGTAGTTTAGGACTCCAATCCCAACATCACCATCAACCATGCACCCCCAAGACTAGAAAACATAAAACAATCCCACCACAGTATTACCACCACCCATCATCATAACCCACCACCCAGCCCCATGGTTAGCATTAACTTTATCATGGACCTAACAAATTACGTCTATTTCTCCTTAAGATAAACAAACATATCAAATCAAAATCAATTTAACACATGAAAAACAAATACTCATTCCTCCTCCCAAAGTAATAGTCTATCTCCAGTATATATGTAAGCTTCGACAACTCCATAAATACAAACTACAAACTCAAAAGTCAAATTTTACAATTTTCCACTTTAAAATTGCATAATAAAATAAAAAATCAACAGATCCCAGCCAAATCAAGCTTTTTTCTACACCCCAATACAAATTAAAACTTCCTTCCTCCTAGATAGACTTCCCTCCTTGCTTTTTCTTCAGCCCGACCCATTAATTTATTTCAAAATCGATGATGACGACAGAGGCAGGCAGGTTATTTGATTGGGAGCAAAAATGGGGAGCTAGTATGAAAGAAGACACAGGTAAGGATGCTGGGTGGGTTCTGGGAGAGATTGTATGAAAGACGATGGGTGGTATGATGGATGGTGGGTGAGAAGGTTGAGGGTGGAGGGTGGAAGGGGCTTAACACTTTTACATTTTTCTTCTTTTCTTCAATCTATTTCAATTTAACCCTTATTTGTAAATTCACCTCTTAGTTTATTATTTTACATGGAGAATCTCTAAATCTATTGGATATGTAACGTAAATAAGATTTTAGGTTGTTTTTTTAATATCGTTAACATATGGCTGTTAACACTAGACAGTTGATGTGGTGGGATGTTAACTGTTAGTGGATAGGTGGACTATCATTGAGATAATTGTATAGATGTACAATAGAATAAAGTTATGTAAATAGAACAATAAAGTAAGCATAAGGGTGTGTGATTAAGATAGTGGGAAAGTTTGTGGGAAAGATATACAAACACAAGAGTGGTTAAAAGTAAGCCAACTTCTTATACATCTACCCCTCACTATACTTGACAATTGAAGAATGCAATCCCCTATAATGCTTCCTCAAAGTAAATACAATAATTGCCAATAAAATTCTCTCTGAATTTTCTCTACTTAGTTAGCTTACAAATTAAGGATACTTGTTGCAATGCATGAAAGAAAAGAAAACGAGTTTCACAAGTTGATGCGATTAGGATTAGGATCAAGGCTTTTGTAACAGATAAGAATTTTTTTGAGGTGTGCTTAATTTTGAAGGTTTGTATGGGTTTTAGTCAAGTCATAATTGAACTCGATCTCACCTTCTTAAGTTGCTTCACAAATGATTAGTTGTTTGATTGCAATATGGAGTACGTCTGTGATAAACTTGATTTTTTGCCACATTAATGGCTGATTTACTATTGTAGAAAAAAATAGTTGTATCCTCTGTTAGGATCGGAAGGCAGTATATTTGTGATGGAGGAATTTAGATAAAGTGGGGGCAGAAGGTAAGTTTCACTTAGGCGTGATCACGCCTACATCTAAAGAGTCTTCTTTAGAATATTTTGAGAAGTATAGATGAGAAGGCTATTTTATATTTCTTCAACTCATACTTTTGCATCAACCATTACATGGCTATTTATACTACACATAGGAAAATTCTAGAGTGACTTTACATGATCTCTAACTTATCATTAAAGAGATACATGCACTACTTTATTCATGAACCAACTAGTTAATGTACTAGACTATTCAAATAACCATAACCACTAAGACTTTTAGTATTTCTTGCACATGCACATTAATCAACATCCTCTTTCTTCTGAGTCTCAACAACATCCTACAAAAAAAATTGTAGCCAACAGCTTGAGACGTAGTGCTGAATGTATTCAAATTTACCATCTGATTGAGCCACTGATTTTTAAATTATTTGATAACCATGTAATCATTCTCAAACTAAGAGAAAATTCACAGCCAGAGGCAGTCTTCACATCATCAGCAAAACCTCCCCAATCACTATCGCGATAACTAATCAACTTGATACTTGAATTATTCTTTTACTTGATGCCAAAATTTGAAGTACCTCTAATGTACCTCAACAATATATTTGCCGCTAGAAAATGATTTTGACTTGGATCACACATAAATCTTGACAACAAACTTGCACCGAATATTATATTCGGCCTTGTTGTGGTAATGTAAAAAAACACTTCAACCAAATTCCAATGTATTGTACGTACCATCTGTATATACCCCGGGACCTACTTGGATAGAGCGGTGGAAGGATCTTAGGATGTCTAATTGATTTTAACTGTTTAGAGTTGCCACCTATGTTATTAAGGGAACTTAAGAAAAACCTAAAGATAGCCTAATTTATGTTACGAAACCAAAGATTCGGGAAGAGAGGGTTCGGGGGTTAGGTGACGGAGTGGAAAGTACTTAAAGACCCACTCCGCCCCACTTACGCGGGTCTTGCTACAGAAGGTGTTCTAATGCTAAAAAGTCATTCTTTTAATTATACTAATATGTGCTAACAATTACAATGTAAAGAAAAGGGGAAAATTCTTTGTATATTGATTTGTGTCAAAGATTACATGTAACAATTATACTAAACAATTACATAAGAGATGAATAATAATTTGAAGTAAAGATTAAAATGTAGGGAGATAACCTTAACCAACTTTAATGTAGTAAAGTGGTCATTTAGTCATGTCCCATTTGATGGGGATTGCATATATTACTAAGACATGTAAAATAAGAGAAGAAAAAGGTAAAGTTGTACCTTAAGAAAGAGGACCTCAAACTTGGTGAGAAAGTGTTGTGTAGAAATTTGTATAGAGTTTTGTTGCTAAAACTCTTGTTGGGAATATTTGTCACGACCCGAAATCTAGGCTCTATTTTATTAGTAATTAATTGATTATTATTTAATTATTTGCTTGTTTATTTATTTAAATTATTATTTATTTAAATATTATGTGTGCATTTTATGTTTCATAATAATTATGCCTAGCATTTTATTTGGGTCATTTGTGCTAGTGTAGAATTGTTGAGTCTTATTTGTTAGTGGGGAGTAATTGTGTTACTAGATGGGGAGGGGGTCTAGTTGTAACATTTTGAATTATTTCCCCCTACTCCCCTCACCTCCCTCACCTTCTCCCTCACTCTCACCATTCTCCCTGGAAACTCTCTCTCTTCCCCCCTTGTTTATGTAAGTTTCATCTTCTCCCTTCTCTCTTCATTTCCTTCATCTTCTTCTAGTTATTTCTCATTTCTTAAAACATGAACCTTGTTTAGATCGTCGTTAGGATCGCGTAGAATAAAAAAGAATTGAATTCCGTCAACTTTGAGATTTATCAAGTAAGTTACTTTTCCCCCATTTTTATGCTAAAATGTTCATATCATGTTTATATAAAACTTGATGTGTTATATTTGACGTTTGGTTGGGTTTTGAATTTGTTTGGAATTTATTTGAGTTTTTGGTTAAAAATGGTGAATTGATGAATGTTGGGTTTGATTCTTGGTTTTGAATTGATAAATGGTGTATTTGGATTCCCATTCTAGTTATAAGTGGTTTTGGTACGTTTTAGAACTTGTAGAAAGAGTTGATTTGGACTATTTGGTGTTTTGGGAGAATTTGGTTCGAAATTGTGAAACCCAGCTCTGTATTCCTCCCAGCCCGTAAACCAGGCGCCCGCCTGCCCTTGCTCAGGCGCCCGCCTACTCCCCCGTTTTCTAGCGCCTGACCTCCTGTTGATTCAAGCGCCCGCGTGCCTATGCCCAGGCGCCCGCCCGCCCCCTGTTCCAAGAATTTGACCTTTTTGCTTGTTTAAACTAAATGGCTTAACTAGTTTAGGTTTAATCCTTCTAATTAACTTAAGATAACACCGTGGAACACTTTATTGTGTGGATTTGATTCTTTCGTGAATAAATATGATGTGAAATTTATTTAAGTACCGTTTTGGTAATGTTGGGCATCTTTGATGTGCGGTTTGGATTGGTTTACCCTTGTGGTAATTTAATTGGAAAGATTCCCTACTTTGGAATCCTTTGTTGTTTATCGTGCTAGTATTTTATTACTTAGCCTTTACGTGAAAGTCCAGCTGGTATTTTGTGTGTGTTTGGGCGATGCGAAACATTATGATGGCACGGCCAAGTCCATTGTGATGTTGACCATTGTTTTGCCCCATTATTACCCTCCTCCAGATTGGCCTTGGATGTGAGAAGAGCTAGCTCCTTTGTGTGCATTTTAGCTTCTTGGAGCATGACTTTGTGGCATGTCTCCCGTCCCTCGTGACACTTCATTGGTTATTGGTTCCGGTACCGGGGTTTTCTCTTCGGCT
Source organism: Campanula takesimana (assembly GCA_026119855.1). Taxonomy (NCBI): domain Eukaryota; kingdom Viridiplantae; phylum Streptophyta; class Magnoliopsida; order Asterales; family Campanulaceae; genus Campanula; species Campanula takesimana. The sequence continues at coordinate 1,470,629 of JAOWBW010000192.1, read as the reverse complement.
TTCATGCTATTATGAAGATGATAATTTGTTGATTATTGAAGCTGCGCAGCGATCCTTTATTTGGATTTTCCGGTTTGGAAAACCTTGGCTATATCCTTTGTTATGTGTTTATTTCCGCTGCTATCTGTTAAAATGATAAATGCTATGTGCTATGTGATATTTATTATTGCTTATTGTATATTGCATCATAGCATGTCATGTAGTTGCATTAGTAACTTATTGAGATTTATCTCACCCCCTTTTCTTTTATCTTTGTTTTCCTTAACCCCCCAGGTGCTAAGGATTAGTCTCGCTGATCACGAGAAAGAGGACGTCGAGTGTGGATCCATTCTTTTGGGAAAGTTGATATAGGTTGGTTTACATTATGTAAATGTGTAACCATTTTGGGATAGTTGTACCAAACATTGACGTCATTAAGAATTGTATATTTTTATTTTGTTGGGCATAAACTTGTGGAAGTTTATGATAGTTGTAATTGGTTTTTATCAAACTTGGTTTTGTAAAACTTTGGATCATCACCTTTTGGGTATCAAATGAAATTTTTAACTCTGATATTTCTTAGTTTTGGTTTTAGAGTCGACGTCCAGATCGCGGTCTCGGGCCCGCGGGGTTCGGGGTCGCGACAATATTTGTGTAGAGTTTTTGGTAGATAATAAAAGTTGGGGTCCTTTTCTATGGTAGAAATGAGAGGTATTTATAGGTGAAGAAAGGAGGAAAAGATGGCTTTTCAACCAATAAGAAAATAAATAAATAATAAATAATAAAGAGGAAAATCAAATAAAATAAAGATAGAATATTTGGTTTTAGGGAAAAGACTAAGAATATGGGATTGGGAGTTACAAACCTAGGGGGGATGAACTTGGAGGTAAAATGAGTTTTTGTGATCAAGAAAAAGGAGGTAAAAGACTACAATCCGTAACTGCCATACTGGGAGGCGCGCGCTTCCTACTTCGGCCGCGAGAGGCGCGCGTATCCCGTAGGCAATGCCAGAGGTGCCCGCGTCTAAAATGGACAGAATGACAAAAAAGACTCTAAAGTTAACTCAGTTATGCAGTTTAGTAAAAAACTAACGGAATCGGTTAGGAACTTAACCAAAGTAACAGAAATTAACGAAAACAAGTTAAATAAAAAATACTATGTATGCAATCGGGGTGAGAGGTCCAAGGCGGGGTGTCTAAGGAGCCCCTCAGAGACATGGATTGCAAAGCAAAACGCGTCGGTGAAAGAAAGACATCCGTCGAGGACATTGACAAGAGAAAATAAAGACTCAATCAAAAGCGGGAGATTAAAATAACAAGGAATATAGGTGCGCCCCCTGTGTGGGCGACTTGGATGATCGTTTATGGAGGGGACGGTGATCTACGCGATTCACCATGGATGAAGTTCTTGATAAAAATATCGGTGATATGAGACGGCTCACCGTACCAAAGTTTAGAGTCCGATTAACGAACTTTTACAGTCTTTTATGCCTCACCTGGAAGCTGACTCTTCGGGCGTAGTCCTTTGATGTCTCACCTGGAGACGAACCCGCTGTATGTAGTGTAGTCTATTATGCGTCACTTGGGGCTAACTCTTTGGTCGCAGTCCCTTGATGTCTCACTTGGAGATGAACCCCCTGTATGTAGTGTAGTCTTTTATGCCTCGCCTGGAAGCTGACTCTTCGGGCGTAGTCCTTTGGTGTCTCACCTGGAGACGAACCCCCTGTATGTAGTGTAGTCTTTTATGCCTCGCCTGGAAGCTAACTCTTCGGGCATAGTCCTTTGATGTCTCACCTGGAGATGAACCCCCTGTATGTAATTGCGATTATCTTTGTTGCGGTGGTATCGGATGCCAAGAGACTCACTCCTTTACGTGTTATGTGTGTGCTTTGCAGATATATATGTTTGTGTGTGAAGAGAAATTGTGCTTGTGGTGTGATGTGATTTGAAAAGCAGAGATTTGCATGAGAGAGAGATTTTGCAAGGATGGAGAAATTGCTTTTATGTGTGATGTGATTTAAAAGGAGATTTGATGGATGATGTTCATACCTTCACTTACTATGGGTGCTTGATGGATTTCTGATGTTGCGGAAGATGCTTTGATGGAGAATGTTGGCGAGATGGCATTCTGAATGATGGGTTGGTCGTGCCAAAAGGCTGCCTACGTATCCCTTGAAGAGAATCAGACCAGCGTAGTTCAAGGATGATGGAGAACGCTGAGGAAGAAGCTAGGAGCAAAGCAAAACGAAGCACATACTTTTTACACAAGGAGACAAAGAATAAAAATTTTTGTCTTTTTTTTTTTTTTTTTTTTTTTTTTTAAGGTTAGAAGGAAAAGATTTTTTTTTTTTTTTTTTTAGTTCGTGGGTGAACCATTTTAACCAATGTGTGTTTATAAAGCCAACCCAAGATCAAATCTTGTTCGTTCGAAGTCCGGATTGCCTCGCTTGAATTTTGTTATCGCTGTTGTGCCCAATGAAGATTGATGTCTAGCCCCAAGAGATTTTTAGATTATGGGGCTTCAAAAGACTTTCGATGCCGAGATACCAAGGGGTTGCTGATCGTAAAGCCCCTAGAACGCCTTTGATGCCAAACTTTGAGTGACTTGCATAGCCCCAAATGTCATGTACTTGTTGTTTGCGAGCTTCAAGATGGTGGAATGTGAAGACCTTTCGATGTAAACCCCCAAAAAATGTCTTGGAATCGGCTTGCATTATATCGAGAGCGGACGCACCATTCGGTAGAACTCTTGGTATTGATCTCCCTCTTACTCTTTCTTGGAGATGAATGGCCTTATTGTGGTTGATACCCAAATGGCGGAAGGTCCAAGTCGAAAGTGTAGCAAGGTATTCGGGAGAGATTGTGTCGTCATCGAGGTTTCGGATAATAAGGTCTTGGTGTGATAAGGTCCCAAATGGGTATGTTTGCTTGAGTCTTCTTGTGTTGAACTAATAACGGATCTTCGGATGCAACTAGGTCTTGGGAGCAACTTTGTCTGATCCACACTTTTTGCTTTTGATCTTGGAGAAGGGGGTGCTGAATTGCAGAAACATTGGGATCGGCCATAAATCTGTTTATCGAGTTAACATATTGGAATTTCCTTGAATCCTTTTCATTTTCTCTAAGAATTCCTACATAATCTCTTCGTAAGTCACAAGATAGCAAGAATCGTCAAATTCATTCATAACATCGGAGCCCTCCTTTCAAACTAGAAGACCTTTGACATGAAGTACTGAGAGACCCTTTAAGCTTGGACCACTCCCCACATCGCATTGCATCGAGTATCATTGCCCAAAAGATTGTCGAAGCCCCATAAAAAGACTTTTGGTGCCAAATTGATAGAGGAAGCTTCAAATGTTGCACATGACTTTGCTAGGACCCTCGTTGGGGGAGGTAAAGTGAATTTCATTTTTCCTGAGGGAGCCTTTCAAAATTGAGTCGAGCCCCTAGAGTGCCATCACCAATTGTAAGGAGAGCAAGAAATGCCTATCCTTAATTGGGGGAACAGGCACAAGCACACATGACAAGGAGGATTTTTCAACATTCCTTTTGAGAGACTTTGTGGATAGTCTCGCACATCTTTTCTTGAGCGTAGCCCCTAGGGATCATTAACTGTCAAATGAAGCAAAAGAAGCTCTCGTTCTTGAGTCACATAGCCCCTAAGGCATCATTATTTATCGATCAAAGCAAAAGACTGATCCTCGTGTGGGGGGACAAACATAAAAGGACATGGCAAGAACTACTCCATTCTCGGGGAGCCTTTTGACATACTTTAGAGGCACATGCTTGAAGAAGCTCGAAAACTGAATTACATGTTGTTGCTACTTGCTGCCCAAACCAATTGACTCACTGGGGAACATTTGTGCAACCTCGTACCCCTCAATGATGGGCTCGTTCTCGGATGGATCTTTGTTACCACGGGCCTTCTTTCTCATAAACCTAATAATGCACATTGTTGGAGAAAACTCTTACTTGAATAACCCCAAACAACCTTTGATTGTGCCATATCTTGTCGAGCCTTTTGCAATTCGAAAGTTGACTTGGTGGGGAATTGACTTGCTGAGGAGATTCAATATAGAACTTGTGTAGTTGTCTTCTTTAGAGGCCGGGGATCTCCATTTCTCTTTCCCTTCTCTCTCTCACTCTCTCATTTTTTTTATGACGCACCCTGTTTTTTGCCTAGACCGCCCTTTCGGGTTTTCAATCTAGCGGGCATCTCTTTTGCGTATTCATTTTGACTCGATTAATGAGGAAGTGTGCATTGACTCTAGCTGAGGATGAGATACATGTGATTTTGCGGTGGAGACCTTTTGTCACTAATGATGAGTGACATTCACTCAACTAGGGAAGTAGCCCCTAGTATTGACTTCATATATTATACTCCCTCCGTCCCGGAGTAAGAGTCCCACCACTAATTTGCACGCTTATTAATAAATATTGGATGTGATGTAAATGTTGTGAGTGTAAAGTAAAGTATGAGAAAGAATGAGTGGGAGAGAATAGTGAATTGATTGGTGTTGTGAGTATAAAAGTAAAATAGGAGAGAGAATGAGTGGGGTGAATAGTAAAGATTCTTTGCCATTTTAGGAATGGGACTCTTACTCTGGGAAGGACCAAAAAGGAAAATTGGACTCTTACTCTGGGACGGAGGGAGTATATATTTTTTGAATGACTCACGAAGGCAAGTAAGTCATTAAGAGAGAGGATAAGGAAAGCCCCAATTTGATTGCAAGAAACTGGGAGCGTAGCTAAAAGAGAAAAAGCCCCTAGACTCGACAAGGAACGTGAAATGATTTCAAATCTAGGAAAATTTTTCAATCTTAAGGTGATTAATTCATTGGAAAATGGCTCGTTCAAAGATGTATTGACAAGTTCGAGATGAAGGCCGATCACCATAACGCACTAGGGCTAAACATATCTTCTTTCTTGCATGAGACCGGACCCAAAGGTTGCCTACGTTCCTCCAGTGTAGAGGCTCAGGTCACCATAGTTCTTCTTGATGCTCCATTCGCCGTGATGGTTGTCGATGTTGCTTCGTCCTTCGTTGGTGGATGGAATGATGTTGTTGTGAACTTCTTTGAATGAGGAGGATTTTTTTTTTTTTTTTTTTTTTTTTGTGCTCTAATTTTTGCCTAGGTTGTTTTGAAGAGTCAACCTAGCGAGCTCTTTTTTGTTTGTTCCCCCTTGAAAACTTTGATTGATGTTGCTCTACCTTGTTTTGCTTCTTGGCTTCGTCGTTGATGTTGTTGCCTTCGTTGCGATGTTTAGCCCATAGGCGTTCAAGTGATGGTCTTCGTTCCAAAACATGCTTAGACTTTTTTTCATCATTTTGCCAAGAATTAAATTGAACAACTTGGAATAGTGTATGGGTACAAGAACGACTTTTATTTGATAATACCGACTCAAACTTTGACATTAATGAGAAGGAAGAAAATTTAACGCACACATAAGAGGACTTTTGACTCTTTGTTTTTTAATCCTATTTCTAGGTAGAGAAAGAGAAATGGAGATTACTGTCGTCATCCTTGTCGTTGTAGTTCTCCTTGTGGCATGATCTCTTGTTGAAGTCCCATTTCAAATATAAGCCTCTTCCTTGATGAGTTGCTCTTCACCCATGGTAAATTCACCATTGTCAATCAAATCTTGGATGATGTTTCGGAGAGAGAAGCATCCTTCGGTAGTGTGGCCGCTATGCTTGTGGTAGTTGCACCGTTCACCAAATTCATGATTCTTCGGTATCATCTTCGGCTTGTACCCTACAAAAGGTTTGACTTTTCCACTTGCCATCAAGATTTCGAATGCTTCGGTTTGGGTTACTCCTAGGAAAGGAGTGAAAATTCGGTTTTTGGCGGCACCTTTTTGACTTTTGAGGGGTGGGACACTTGAGCATGTTTTACCGTTGACCTTTGCCTTGTTGTCGGTGAACTCTTGTAGACGGGCCTTGAGTTCAGAAACCTCTTCCTCGTTAATTCTCCTCTCGAGATCAAAATGGGCTTGCCACAAATCGTCTTTGCATCGAGCATCCTCGACAAGTCTATCCATTTATTCCCCCATGGCTCTTATTATGTTGAAAAGCCTTTCGTTAGACACGGAAATGTTCTCAACCTTGTTGTTGATGCCGTCGGAAGCCATTGGACCTATTCGAAGAAGACGATTGATCTTTGGATGGCCCACATTAACACCTATCGAGTAAAATAATTTAACCCACAAACAAGAAAATGACTCAACCACATAAGAAAAATGATTTTTTTTTAAATTTTATTTACAAAAGTCAGAAGGACGTAGTCCTTTTTAGGGTTTCTAGAAAAATAATGGAATCGTCACACTAGTATATAGACCTTCTCGCGGTCCCATATACTCATCGGATTCCACCACGCTTGTGATACCAACATGTGACGGGATTAAACTAAATTAATGTCATAAAGCATACATGCGAGGACGGAGTTTTATTTCATCCATAATAACCACTTGGGGACGGAGTTTTATTTCGTCCATAATAACCACTTGTTTCTTTTGGAAACGGCACGTATGATTTGATGACATTAGTTTAGGGAAATCTCGACACACGAAAACCGACTTGGTTACGGAGTGTTAGAACCTAGACTAAGAATGTGTTGGCTTGTGCTCGGTAAAGAGAGGCTTAAAGGTCACCCCCGGCATGTGGTAATGAACTATGCCACGGGTTGAGGTTTACCACTTTGAGAGAGTCAATGTCGAGTGGAGCTTGAAACTCTCTAGGACGGGCCTCGACGGGTTTGGGGTTATGAACTTGTGCGACTCGATTACGAGCAATTCATAAGAATATGTGCATGTAGTGTGAGGTCAAGCCAAATGACATATATATATATATATATATATATATATATTATATTTATTTTATTTTTTCAAAAAAAAAATACAAATATGTACGTATGTACAACTTTCGAATCACCCGTGTGACCGATAAAAATAAACAAAACATAAAAGAGGTTATGTGCAGGCCCGGTACCCACACACTGTCATTCTCTCCATTTTGTTCACTGTTCTGTTTCTGGAAAATTTCCCAGAAGCGCGCGCATTGGGCAGTGAGAGTGGGAGGCGCGCGCCTCTGAGCGTGAGAGGCCGAGGCGCCTGATTCTGGGCATTACCTTCAAACTCATGGGTTCAAGGGATTGCCTTGACCCTAAAAAATTTCTTTCCCCAACAGAAACTGTTAGCACAAAAACATGCAATTGAAGGACGAGATGAGATGCGGACGATTCTAGTGGTTGGGGTCGGACGCGCGCGCTTTAGACCAGAAGGCCATAGGCACGCGCTTCTAACCCTTTTCACCATAATGCCCAGAAATCAAAATAAAAGAACACCAAAAGTAAAAACGCAAGTTTAACCCTCTATGCAGTCCCCAGCGGAGTTGCCATTGTAGATACCCCGGGAAATCCCCCTACTTAGCTGAAGCGGTGGAAGGATCTTAGGATGTCTATTTGGTTTTAATTGTTTAGAGTCGCCACCTATGTTATTAAGGGAACATAAGAAAAACCTAAATATAGCCTAATTTATGTTACGAAATCAAAGATTCCGAAAGAGAAGGGTTCGGGGGTTAGATGACGGAGTGAGAAGTACTTAAACACCCACTCCGCCCCACTTACGCGGGTCTTGCTACTGAAGGTGTTCTAATGCTAAAAAGTCCTTCTTTTAATTATACTAATTGGTGCTAACAATTACAATGTAAAGAAAAGGGGAAAATTCTTTATATATTGATTTGTGTCAAAGATTACATGTAACAATTATACTAAACAATTACATAAGAGATGGATAATAATTTGAAGTAAAGATTGAAATGTAGGGAGATAACCTTAACCAACTTTAATGTAGTAAAGTGGTCATTTAGTCATATCCCATTTGATGGGGATTGCATATATTACTAAGACATGTAAAATAAGAGAAGAAAATGGTAAAGTTGTACCTTAAGAAAGAGGACCTCAAACTTGGAGAGAAAGTGGTGTTTGCTGTAGAGAAATTGTTGTGTAAAAATTTGTATAGAGTTTTGTTGCTAAAACTCTAGTTGGGAGTATTTGTGTAGATTTTTTGGTACATAATAAAAGTTGGGGTCATTTTCTAAGGTATAAATGAGAGGTATTTATAGGTGAAGAAAGGAGGAAAATATGGCTTTTCAACCAATAAGAAAATAAATAAATAAATAATAAATAATAAAGAGGAAAATCAAATAAAATAAAGATAGAATATTTGGTTTTAGGGAAAAGACTAAGAATATGGGATTGAGAGTTACAAACCTAGGGGGGATGAACTTGGAGGTAAAAAGGAGTTTTTGTGATCAAGAAAAAGGAGGTAAAAGACTACAATCCGTAACTGCCATACTGGGAGGCGCGCACTTCCTGCTTCGGCCGGGAGAGGCCCGCGCATCCCGTAGGCAATGCCAGAGGCGCCCGCGTCTAAAAGGGACAGAATGACAGAAAAGACTCTAACGTTAACTCTTTATGCAGTTTAGTCCAAAACTAACGAAATCAGTTAGCAACTTAACCAAAGTAACAAAAATTAACGAAAATAAGTTAAATAAAAAATACTATTTATGCAATCGGAGTGAGAGGTCTAAGGCGGGGTGTCTACACCATCAAAATTCTTTGTTCCATCGTCTTTCAACAACTTTTCACTCAAACTAAGTGGTGTTGCCAGCCCTAGGGTTACAATCATCCGTCACTCACACGGTGTTCCCATAGAGTTGAAATTATCAATCACAAACTTTGTTAAAATATGTTCAGCACATTTCTTTTGACAAATAAACTAACCATATTCAATTTGATAAATATCTATATCAAGAAAATGATTTAGAAATCCCATGTAATTCAACTCATATATTTTCATCATATCATTCTTAAAGTCAAGAATCATTTTCTCATTATTACTGGTGTAAAAAAAAAGTCAAAAACATAAAGAGCAACAATGAGAATATAGTTACCTTTAGTCTCTATAACAATAGTTTTCTCATTTCTTCATTTTTTAAAACCTCTTTTGTGTAAAATAAGAGTCAATGTTGATGTACCAAGCATGAGGCATGTGCTACATTTCATAAAATGACTTCTTCAACCTGTACACTTTGTCCTCCTTGCCTTTTACATAAAAACTTGTGACTATCCATGCATCGCTTCCCTAAAATCTCCATTCCACATTTTTTTTAAAAGGCATTTTTAACATCCAATTTATAAAGATTCAATAATATATGGGCTACTATGGAAGTAAGAGCTCAACTGGTATCTACCTGTTAGTACCCGACCTGAAAATGAGTTTATTAGGGCTTTCCCAAATATACAAGGACTTTATAGATTAAAAACCTTGCAAAGACTTGTCTTCGATTCCCAAAATACATCTCATTATTCTATAACATCTTAAAAATGGCCAAAATAGGGTTTCCATAAACCAAATAAAACCCTAGCTTGAAAATCACGTCAGCCAGGAATGATGGCCACGCGGCCACATTCGACCTTGGCCACGCGGTCACATTCGACCTTGGCCAGTCGACCAACCTCGCCTCAGCCAATCTCAGCCGTCTGATCCCTCCATTAGTTCACTATATAAATCCATTCCATCCTCTTGGTTAAAGGTCGGAATTTTGATGAATCTCAAGCTCCCTAAGTGACGGATTTCCTCTCTAATTAATCATTTCAAGCATCCAAGAACATCCTCAAGAATCCCAAGAAGATCAAGATTTATTTCTTGCCAACATAGGTAAGTTTTCTGATTTTTTCTTCATATTCTTGCCATGTTCTTTGTTTAGATCCATAATATTCATGTTCTTAATATGTTTATTCATGTGTTCTTCATAATATTCATGTTCTTAATACGTTTATTCATGTGTTCTTCATAATATTCATGTTCTTAATATGTTTATTCATGTGTTGTTCATAATATTCATGTTCTTAATATGTTTATTCATGTGTTCTTCATAATATTCATGTTCTTAGCATGTTTATTCATATGTTCTTCATATTATTCATATATTCATAATATGTTCTTCACATGTTCTTCGTATTCATAGATTAAAACCTTATTTATGCCATATTTAGGGTTGCGATCTTCATGTTTACATGTTATTTCATAGCCGATGATGATCTAGGGTTCATCAACCCGAACATGATCTAGGAACTACTTCTAAACCCTAATATTTAGGTAAAATCCCCCTCATTATGCATGATCCCGATTCTTCTGCCTATTCTAAATTCTTCTCGAACTACGCTGACCTGAGCTTCTCACATTGAGAGGAACGTAGGCAATCTTCGGATCTGGTCTCAAACACATTGCACATAATGATAGAAAGACCGATCATTCGGGCGATAGGAGTGATAACGTTCAATATTCTTCTCTTGTCGTAATTTGACCCCTGAACCCATTAACATGCTTTTTTCAATGTTTTGGCTATAATTAAAACGGCGTGGCGACTCTCATATTTTTAATGTTGTTATGAATATTCCCTTTGATAGTAGAAATAATTGCAAGATACTTCCCATGCGTCGCTTCATCTGAAAGGGGTATTCACAGTGGCGACTCTGCTAGGGACTGCTTTGAAAACTTTTTCAATCTTAGTGGGTTTAACTTTCGTTTACATCATGATGTTTGCCATGTTCACACATACACCTCACACTTTGCCATGTTTACACATGCACCTCACACTTCGCCATGTTTTCACATGCACCTCACACTATGCCATGTTTGCACGTGCACCTTGTATGTTTACCATGTTAATATGTGTGCCTTGTATCTTTTCAATACATGTGTTTTTTTTTTGTACTTTCGCCATAGTACTAAAGTCAAACGAGACTCTGATATGTTCCCTTGTACATTCTTATCCTTTCCCTCTTCTCTCTCTCTCTTGCATTGCATTGCATCATGCAAAACATTAAAACTTCTCTTTTTTTCTCCTTAAAAAAAGAATTAGTTTCTTGCCACACACTACCACTAGTCCGTGTCAGCATTGAACATGTCCCTTATTACCCCCGGAATGCACGAGGTGCGGGAATTAGTGGCGCTACTGCCGCCCTTTTTTTGAGTCACTCGTTCACTCCACTCACCGTGTATGCTCCGCGAGCGGTGGGAACCTTTATCCTACCCGTGTTAACCTACACTAGAGGTTAGGACACTCCAAAGTTTTGACAGGTTGGTTTGGCTAGCTTTTTCTTACTAGACAAGTAACATGTTGTCTGTGTCGAGTCATCCCCAAGTCAATGATGAGTCGAGATCTTTTGAGAGAAAGTGCACAAAAAAATTGATTTCCCTATAAGGGACGTGCCATGGTAAGATGAGTGTTTGTTGTCAAGATCTCTGCCCATCGTTAACTTGTGTAGGATGTAACATAGACATCACGTTAAATGCCTGTAAGGACGGGTTAGTCGTAGGATCCATTGGTTGGTGGAAGCCGTTTGCCCTATAAGACCCTCGCCCAAATTGTCCGTTTGGGATGTGCAATGCAGGTGAAAAACGAGGGGTCTATAGACGTAGTGATGGCGTCCACTAATCTTAGTCTTCTAGTTAGTTGCGAAATAGGGGTACCCCTTCCAACCAAGTAGGATGTAAATAATGTATGTTTTTGTAAATTAAAATATACTTTGCATGAGCCTTTCCCATCCTAAAAGCCATCTCCCTTCAACCTTTCAGCAAAGCAAGTTTAGGTCCGTTCGGGTGGTCGACTATAACATGAAGCTTCTAATCCGTCCCCGTTCTCAGTCTCAACATCAGCAATGGCAACTCCCGCCTCATCTTCAGTCTCTGCAGCCTTCGCCGCTCCTACTACTACCACCGCCGAGCTCAACAATGAAGCCGCTCTCAATGGCATTCCCCCGAGCCTTCAAAACTTCCTCGCCAGTTTCGAAGCAAAGATCAAGGACCTCGAGGAGAGTAACAAGACTTTAGAGGATCACAACCAACAGTTGAGGAGCCACATCCAAAAGAAATGATCCGACGTGATACCCGATGGTGAAAACTTTATTCATATCGAGGATGAAGAGGTCAATACCAACTACCCCGTCAACACCGGTGCCCTTACCTTCCACTTGCCGAGTTATAGAAGTGTCCCGCCTCCTTCTCTCTATGCCCAAAAGGGGTCCACTACCATGAGCAAGAACAAAGGTGTCTATGAGCCTTCCCCTGAACTGCTTGGTGGCTACCTCTCCGCTAGCAAGTTGCATGCACCCTCGTTGCCTCTTAGTATTGGGATGGCGCTGCCACCGCCTCAATGACTCCTCCCGCTACTCTGCTAGAATCCGTCCCCGACATCTCAAATATCCCGTGGTCATGGCTATGCAAGAGCAAATGCGCAAGTTGATTGAGATCGTGGATAAGCAAACCGCACCGATTACCAAGACTATCAACCCTAGCCAAGTAGGGCTCTCCCCAAGGATTTCAAGATGCCTAAATTGGCGATGTTTCATGGTGATTCTTGTCTTAAAACCCATCTGGGCAGTTATGTGTTGGCTATGAGGGCTCGTGACTACACCAACGAGCAAATGGCCCGTGTGTTCCATAGCACTTTGGATGGTATAGCTCTTCGTTGGTTCTTGGGGCTAGAACCAAGTGAGAGGCAAACTTGGGATCAAATCAGTGCCATCTTCTGTGAGAAGTATCAAGCTAACTTGGATTGGCATGTCAACCGAACCGATCTTGAGAACACCATGCAGAATCCCGGCGAGGCTATTTATGACTTTTACAAGAGGTGGAACCATTGACTGTGTGAAGTCCAATACCCACCTAAGGCGAAGGAACAGAAACAGATTTTCTACAAGTGTTTGCTTCCTAAGATGAAAGCGGCTATAAGTAATGGTTACTTCCCCGATTTGTGGGAAATGGTTGACGCCAGAGTGAGGTACGAAACTGGGATCACCGGAACTGCGCCGCCGAAAGACAACACCAAAACCAACAACAACTCCTTCCGCTACAAGGCTCCCTCAAACCCCACGCCTCCTAAGTGTGGGAAAGAAACCGTCAGACAAGTCAACATGGTCCAAAATGAAATACCGTTTGATGTTCAAGCTGTCACAAGTCACAAAATGGGGCTCCGCCGCAAAGAGAGAGAGAGAATTTTGATGATTTTGGCATGCCTATGGGGAAAGTCTTTGATGTGCTAGTCAAAAGAGGTCTCATCAAGCCGCTAGAGAATTATCAACCCACCAACCAAAGGGCCGACATGGATGCCTCCAAGTTCTGCAAGTACCACAAGTGTATAGGGCACACGACCGATGGTTGCATCCAATTGAAACGTGTAGTGCAAGGGTTGATCAATGATAAGAAGATTGAGAAGCCGAAGGGTCCCAATGTGGTCAATAATCCTCTTCCCAACAATGGTGGTGTTAACATGGTGCAAACAAGTGAAATCTGCATTCTAGAGCTCATGGATTCCTTCGCCAAAGCCAAGGTGACAATAGCTAGTGTGTTTGAAGTGCTTGTGAAGATGAAAATCCTCGAACCGTTGGAAGGACATCTCCCACAACTAGGCTACGATCTGTCAAAGTTCTGCCACTACCACAGATGTACCAGTCATACTACCGAGGAGTGCTTTACCCTCAAGAAAGCCGTGCAAGAACTCATTCATGCGGGCATTATTGAAGACCCTAGAGGTTCCGTAGCTAGTGATGTACTCATGGTAGAGATTAGCGAAATCACTGATCTGACCAAGCCTGTTGTGGCGGACTGTGATGAGACAAATTGTACTTCAATGATTAATGATAAAGGAACTTCTTGCTACTTATTGCCTTTAGAGGAATTAGCTAGTGAAATTGAGTCTTTAAACAAGGAAGGTTCCAAACCCAATCAACCTTTGTCTTGGGATGAAATCCTGGAGGAGGCCGAGAAGATCGAAATTCCACCCTCTCAACATGAGGCGCCACTCTCTTTAGATGAGCTACGAGCGGAAGTTTGCCTACTCACGAGATCCGCCCAAGAATACCAATCTGATGCGAAAGGTGCCAAGAAGATCTTTGGGAAAGAGCCCGAGCAAGCCGACCTCGAAAAGGAAGACCCCATCCTTACCCAACTCAAGCAAACCGAAGCGCACATCTCACTTTGGTCTCTACTCACCTCTTCTCTACCCATCGCCTCATGCTTGAGAAGAACCTCGCCGCTACTATGGTCCCATCCAACACTACCCCAGAGAATGTCACACACATGATTAGGAATATCCACTATGGGAATATCATCACTTTCTCGGAGTTAGACAAGCCAATCTTCAGAGTTGATCATAATGAACCCCTGTATATTACTGTAGAGGTGGATGGCAAAAAGATTCCTCGTGTATTCGTTGATAATGGTTCTGCTATTAACATATTGCCGTCAAGGATGATGGATGTAGTCGGTGTCCATGGTGTTGATTTGAGCCCGTCTAAGCAAACAATCAAAGCTTATGACTCGACCTGTCGCGCGGTTATAGGCGTTGCCACCCTGCCCATCACGATTGGAACCAAAATCATACCCACCGAATTCCACGTCATAGACATTCCCGTAACCTTCTCACTCCTCCTTGGATGGCCGTGGCGACATCAGTCAGGCGCGATCCCTTCTTCCTTGCATTAATTGTGAAGTTTCAGTCTGGAAAGAGGTGACGGTTGTCTACAGTGATCTAGTAACTGCCCAAGGGACGGACACTAAGGGAATTCCCGTTTTACAAATACAGCATGGGGAGGAGACTAGACTATTTAACGGCTTTGAAGTAGTCGCTCAGGCACAAATCTGCGCAATTGACCTCACAAAGACATCAGACAAGGTGGTACCCGTTGTCAAAATATTGCGGAACATGGGTTTCATACCAGGACTGGGGCTAGGTAAAAACTTGCAAGGTCCCACAGATTTAGTTGAAGAAGTTGATCACAGAGGACTGTTTGGTCTTGGATACACTCTCACTCCCGAAGACAGAGCGGAACAGAAAAGGATAGAATTCCTCAAGAAAGTGAAATTGCCATACAAGAAGCCTGAAATGCGGCCATACCGCCTTTCTCTTAACAGTTACTTCGTTAAGGAAGGCGAGGACGTGTTTTGAATTTGTAGAACAATGGTTTGATCACACCGGCAAGTAACAGAAAGGGTTCGAGATCTTCAGAGACGTAGAATTCGGCCGGTCTAACTTGATAGTGACTTATATAGAATACGATGAGGATACGGGCAGAATCAAAACCACTAAGTACGAGTATGCCACCGAAGTCGCAAGTGACTTGGCTGATCATCTAGAAGCCGCAACCCTCGACAAGCCGACAGCGGAAGCCATAGAGACTCCGGGTTTGACTGAGACGTGGGACGGCCAATATCTGCTTCAACATCTTGGTTATCTGGGGCTCGACAACGACATGGTAGCTGTTATTGGGGATGAATCAGAGAAATACGTTGATCCGAGGACATTGGTGGTACCTATGGAGGAAAAACTGAAGAATTGGTGCACGCTCGGAGGTCCCATAGCTACTCCTGAGTTCATGGTGGGGACATTGGGGCTTGCTCATTCTCCTGCCGCTCCTGCCGCAGCACCTCCCGTCACTTCCTCGAAATTCCCCTCCCCCGAGTCTAGTGTTTTTAGCTTTGAATTCGAGTCTTCCTCTAAGTCTGACGACCTCACGTCCGAAGACTATAAACGCTATATTCCCTTTTGCCATGAATGAAGCCCTCGACCTTTCTAAGTATCCTTCCATAGCCAC
Source organism: Campanula takesimana (assembly GCA_026119855.1). Taxonomy (NCBI): domain Eukaryota; kingdom Viridiplantae; phylum Streptophyta; class Magnoliopsida; order Asterales; family Campanulaceae; genus Campanula; species Campanula takesimana. The sequence goes on along the minus strand of JAOWBW010000192.1, from coordinate 1,454,992 downwards.
TCTTTTAAATTATAAATTAGCTAATAATCAACCTAATGACATACACTTAGTTAATAATGACTCATTAGAAGAGGCGAACTGTCACGACCCGAAAACCCATCTCTATTTTCAAATAATAAATATTTAATTATTTATTTATTTCTTATTTAATTGTTTAAATTATTATTTAATTAATAATTTATGTGTGCATTTTATGTGTTATAATAAATTATGCCTAGCATTTTATTTGGGCCATTTGTGCTAGTGTAGAAGTGTTGAGTCTTAATTGTTAGTGTGGAGTTTATTTGTAAAGGGTAGTAGTAGGGGAAGGGTCTAAGTGTAAATGTTCAAATAATCATCTTCCTACTCTCTTTCTCCCTCACCTCATACTCCCATTCCCAGCAACTCTTTCTCTCTCTCTCTCCAAAGAAAAAGGTAAGATTTCTCTCTCTCTTCTCTCTTCATTTTCATCCCCTTCCTCTCATCTTTTCTTAGTACTCATTTTATGAAATGTGCTTGGATCGTCGATAGGATCGTAGGGAGCTTAGAATATTCAAATTCCGTCAACTTTGAGAAATCCGGGTAAGTTGCTTTTCCCCCATTTTATGCTAGAAATGCTACTCCATGTTTACTTGATGAGATGCATGCTATTTATTGCTTCTTGGGTGGATTTGGGAATGATTTTCATTTTGTTCATTTTTTGTGAAAATTTGGTATTTGAATCATCCTTGATTGAGGTTTTCTAAATGATGTTCTAGGAGTTCTTTTAGCTTCCAAATGGTGTGGGTACTTTAGTTTATGTATTGGTAATGTTAGTTTTGAGTTTGGCTTGCAATGGTGGAGATTTGGGTAAGAAAATGGAAGAACCCAGTTGGTTCTTGCGATTTTCCGGCAAGCAGGGGGTGTGGGTGACCGCCCATGGGTGGTTCGGGCGACCGCCCATCGAATCAGTTGATCCGGAGAATCTGAGTATTAGTGAGTGGGCGACCGCCCACTTTTGGGTTGGGCGACCGCCCATGAAGTCAGTTGGTTTGGGCTTCGCGTTTGGGTTTTGGGCGACCGCCCGGACTGGCTGTGGGCGACCGCCCATGCCAGCTGTTCTGAGTATCTTTGTTTTTGAATTGTTTTAAGGTTCAAGCCCGATCTAGGCTCGAAGTATCACCCTAGTTGACTTAAGTTAATATGGTGGAACACTTTTGTGTTCGAGAATGATCCCTTTGTGATCGATTGTGTTATGGAATTCGATTAAAAATGGTTTGGGTTTGTTGGAACATCTTTTTGATGTATTGTTGGAGTGATGCACCGTTTTGGTGATTTATTTGGAATGGTTCCCTACTTTGGAATCATTAGTTGTTTATCGTGCTAGTATTTTATTACTTAGCCTTTACTTGAAAGTCCAGCTGGTTATTTGTGTATCGAGTCAGGCAATGGATAATACTATAATGGCACAAGCCAAGTCCAATATAGCATCGCCCATTGGTCCTTCTTTCCCCATCCAGATTGGCCTTGAATGGGATGAGCTAGCTCCTTTTGTGAGTATTCTAGCTAGACGTTTTAGAGCATGACTTTGTGGCATGGCTCCCGCCCTTTGTGGCACGTTACTTTGTTATTGGTTCTGGTACCGGGGGTTTTCTCTTCAAGCTTTCATGCTACTATGAAGATGTTGATTGTTGATTGTTGAAGCTGCGCAGCGACCTTTATTTGGTTCTATCAGTTGGAAAACCTTGGCTAATATCCTTTGTTACTTGTTTATTTCCGCTGCTATCTGTTAACTGATAAATGCTACGTGCTAAGTGATATTTACTATTGTTTATTGCTTATTGCATCATAGCATGTCATGTAGTTGCATTAGTAACTTATTGAGATTTATCTCACCCCCTTTTCTTTTATCTTTGTTTTTCCTTAACCCCCCCCCCCCCCAGGAGGAAAGGATTAGACTCGCTGATCACGAGGAGGACGTCGTGAGGGTTGAGCTATTGGGCAAGTTGTTATTGGTGGGTTTACATTACATAAATGTGTAACCTTTTTGGGAATAGTTGTACCAAACTTGACGTCATTAGAATTTGTATATTTTATTATTTTGGGTGTAAGCTTATGGAGCTCACACTAGTTTATATTTTGTGGTTCAAGTTGGATTTCAAAACTTTGTGTTATCATCTTTTAGTATAAAAGGAAATTTTTATCTTCATTATTTTAGAGTTTATTGTTTAAGTCGACGTCCAGCTCGCGTACTCCGGGCCCGCGGGTCGGGGTCGCGACAGTTGGTATCAGAGCCTGGTTTAGCTCTAAGTATAAGTCTAGGTGGACTAGTATGACCTAGGAGGGTAGTTGTGTTCGGAGTGAGTAACGGTTGATGTTTTATGTAGGTAATTGTTCACAATGGCTAGAAGAAGAACGGGTGAAGGTTCTAGTGGGGCTCAGAATCAGAATGATCTTCGGGAAGAGAACCGTGCTATGTTCCAAGGCATGTTTGAGGCGGCCATGAAGGCAATTCATGACCAAGGACCGAGAGTAGAGCAAGCACCACTACCCCGATATGGTTTGGAGCAATTCTTGAAACTGAAACCGGCAGAGTTCGATGGTGATCCCGATGTGAAGAAGGCCGAACTATGGGTTGAGTCTATGGAGAAAATTTATGATGTGTTTGGGTGCACGGACGAGGATAGGGTCCGGTTTTCGGCTTATAAATTGGTTGGGGCCGCCGAGCATTGGTGGAAAGGAGTTAAAGCGAGTTGGGATGATACCCATACAGTGTATGCATGGGAATTGTTTGTGCGGAAGTTCAAAGAGCATTTCATTCCGGTAGTAGATCAAAACCGAAAGGAGATCGAGCTTCTCAACTTGGAGCAAGGTTTGTTGTCTATAGCCCAGTACTCGGCTAAGTTCACAGAATTAGCCAGGTATTGTGACTATCTTGTGAGGACCGAAGAGCAGAAATCTATGAGATTCATCCGGGGTTTGAAGACATCCATCCGTACTCAGCTTATAGCCCAGAGGATTGTGACATTCCAGGATGCGGTAGACCGTGCATTCTTAATCGAGCAAGATATAGAGGAGCATAAGAAGAAGGTCGAGGTGACTAATACTAGCAAGCAAGGAGGGCAGAGCAAGCCACAATCCCGTTCAGATAACCGAGGTAATTTTGGGGGACAATCTCAGTCCCGAGGGCAACCGATCCCAAGGAACCCGGGTACTACTTTCGGGAACCAAGGGAACCAAAATAGGAGACTCTGTTCATATTTCCAAAGGGGAGGACACTCGGAGGACCGGTGTTGGAAGAAACAGGGGAAATGTATTAACTGTGGGCAGTTGGGGCATTTTGTGAAGGATTGCCCGAAATTCAGAGGTCAACCGACTGGGGTAGGAGCTGGGGCTCCACAGGGTCAGAAAAGGGATGCTACGGGGAAGCCCAAGGTCCAAGGAAGGGTATTTTCCATGAATCAACAACAAGCTACCGATGATCCTTCTGTTATTGGAGGTATTGTTTATGTGTCTAATGTGAGCGCTCGTGCGTTAGTAGATCCAGGATCATCGCATTCTTACATATCTGTGCAATTTGCTTCCTTGCTAAATGCTGCATTTGAGTCTTTACCTTATGTGCTAGAGGTGTCGACCCCTATAGGAGAATGTTTGGTGACCGATAAAGTATTTCGTGCTTGTGATGTGCTTATATGTGGTCGTGTCTTGTGTGCGGACTTGGTAGTCCTCCCGATTCAAGATTTTGATGTTATTTTGGGTATGGATTGGTTGAGCAAGTTTCATGCTTCTGTTGATTGTCGTAAGAAAGTTGTTACTTTTTCTATTCCCAATATGCCTAAATTTGTTTTTGAGGCTATGCCTTTGGGTAGAAATATTAGTATCATTTCTTATCTGAAGGCTAGGAGATTGTTGCACCGTGGTTGTGAGGGGTACTTGGCTAGTGTGCTTGATACTAGGAAAGAATCCCCTAGTTTGGAGAGTGTTCGGGTAGTTAGAAAATTTCCCGATGTTTTCTCTTCTGAATATAATATGCCTCCAGATCGTGAAATAGAGTTTTGTATAGACCTTTTGCCGGGTATGGCTCTGATTTCAAAGGCACCGTATAGGTTGGCTCCCGCAGAGTTGAAGGAACTAAAGGTTCAGTTGCAAGAATTGCTTGATCGAGGGTTTATCCGCCCTAGTGTTTCCCCGTGGGGAGCACCGGTTTTGTTTGTGCGGAAGAAAGATGGTTCTTTGAGATTGTGTATCGATTACCGAAAGTTGAATCAGGTTACAGTGAAGAACAAGTATCCTCTACCTTATATTGATGATTTGTTTGATCAGCTTCAAGGGTCCGTGGTGTTTTCTAAACTTGATTTGAGGAGTGGGTACCATCAGTTGAAGATTCGATCGGAGGATATTCCGAAGACTGCCTTTCGCACTCGTTATGGTCATTACGAGTTCTTGGTTATGCCGTTTGGGTTGACTAACGCGCCTGCCCTGTTTATGGATTTGATGAACCGGGTTTTCCATCCTTATCTTGATTCGTTTGTGGTGGTCTTCATCGACGACATTCTCGTCTACTCTAAATCTCGAGAGGAGCACGAGCAACACTTGAGGACAGTTTTATCCATTCTTGCGAGGGAGCAGTTGTTTGCGAAGTTTAGTAAATGCGAATTTTGGCTCGAGAAGGTTTCATTTCTGGGTCATGTTATTTCAAAAGATGGGATTTCTGTGGATCCTTCAAAGATAGAAGTCATAGTGGATTGGAAGAGACCCGAGTCAGTGACCGAGATCAGAAGTTTTCTGGGTTTAGCCGGGTATTACAGAAGGTTTATAGAAGGGTTTTCGAGGATTGCTACTCCGATGACTCAGTTGACCCGGAAGGATGTACCGTTTGTGTGGAGTGAAAATGTCAAAGTAGCTTTGATGAATTAAAGAAGAGATTAACTACGGCTCCTATTCTTGCGTTACCAAATGGAAATGAAGATTTAGTAATTTACAGTGATGCTTCGAAAGAGGGTTTGGGTTGTGTTTTGATGCAGAATGGGAAAGTAATCGCTTATGCTTCGAGGAAGTTGACCCCTAGCGAACAGAATTACCCTACTCATGATATGGAGTTGGCTACGATAGTCTTTGCGTTGCATAAGTGGAAGCATTACCTATATGGAGCGAAGTTTGAGATTTTTACCGATCACAAGAGTTTGAAGTACCTCTTCTCTCAAAAGGAATTGAATAACCGTCAGCGTAGGTGGATGGAGCTTTTAAAAGATTACGATTGCACCATTTCGTACCATCCGGGCAAAGCAAATGTAGTAGCTGATGCGATTAGTCGAAAGTCTTATGTGGCATCAATGATGATTCGTGAATGGAAAATGCTTGAGAATGTTCGAGATTGGTGTCCTCGCGAATCGAGACGTGGGGTGATTTTTGCGAGTATTAGGGTATCTCCGACCCTAATTCAACAAATAAAGGATACTCAGAAGGATGATCCGGAGTTGAGGAAGATTATGGATAATGCTCGGGATAGACAGTATGTGGACTTCCAGCTTGACTCAGAGGGAGTGTTGACTTACCGTGGCAGATTGTGTGTGCCGAATATCGGTGGGATTAAACAATGAGTTCTTGATGAGGGTCACAAATCCAGGTATACCATTCATCCCGGGAGTACGAAGATGTATCAGGATTTAAAACAACAATTTTGGTGGATTAACATGAAGAGGGAAATCGCAGATTATGTGTCGAAATGTTTGACCTGTCAACAAGTTAAAGCAGAGCATCAGAAACCCGCAGGTCTACTTCAGCCTCTTGAGATACCCGAGTGGAAGTGGGAACACATTATGATGGATTTTGTAACCGGACTACCCAGGACTCGAAGGAGGTTCAATGCAGTTTGGGTGATTGTGGACAGGTTGACTAAATCTTCTCATTTCTTACCCATTGATATTTCCTATTCGATGGAGAAACTTGCGAATTTGTATGTTCATGAGGTTATCAGATTGCATGGTGTTCCAGTTAGTATTGTGTCAGACAGAGATCCCAGGTTTACATCCCGATTTTGGCAAGCGTTACAGAAGGCTTTGGGTACCGATTTGAGGTTTAGCACCGCATTTCATCCTCAGACTGACGGTCAGTCTGAAAGAACTATTCAGATTCTCGAGGATATGTTACGGGCTTGCACAGTTGACTTTCCAGATTCGTGGGATGCACATCTACCGCTTGCAGAGTTCGCCTACAATAATAGTTATCAGTCGAGTATTCAGATGGCACCGTATGAGGCTTTGTATGTGAGGAAAGGTCGGTCGCCTATTTGTTGGGACGAGGTTGGGGAAGCAAAACTTTGGGGTATTAACATGGTTTAGGACTCGGTGGAAAAGGTTAAAATTATTCGGGATCGATTGAAGACGGCCCAGAGTCGACAGAAGAGCTATGCCGACCACCGAAGACGTGATCTTAATTTTCAGACCGGAGATTTTGTGTTCTTGAAGGTGTCTCTGAAGGTTGGTATCCGAAGGTTCGGGAAGAAGGGTAAATTGGCTCCGAGGTTTGTTGGACCGCTTGAGATTTTGGGGAAAGTGGGACTTCTAGCATATCGGCTTGCGTTACCATCTTTTTTGGACCGGTTACATAATGTTTTTCACGTTTCTATGCTTCGGAAGTATGTTCATGATCCATCTCACGTGTTACCGAGGGTGCCGGAGGATATAGAGCCTGATATGACCTACGAGGAACGACCGGTTCGGATTCTTGATTCTAAAGTCCAAAAGTTGAGAAGCAAAAGCATTGCGTTGGTTAGAGTTCTTTGGAGGAATCACAATGTTGAGGAATCGACTTGGGAGCTTCGAGAGGAGATGGAGCGTAAATATCCGTGGCTTTTTAATTCGTGTAACGCCCATCCTATTTCTTGTTAAATATTTGACATACTTGTTAAATACTTGAACTTGCATATTATGTGTTAGTTTTACTTGGGTTAAAGTTTTAACTGCTTTAGAATATTAAGGTGGTTAAATGTTTAGTTTTGACTTTTGGGTCATTTGTGAAAATTTGACTTTAGGGGTCTTTTTGTTAAAAGTGAAACTTGAGGGGCCTAAGTGCAATTCTTTGAACGTTGAAGTATATCAACTTGTTGGCTTTCTTCTCTGGGTCATTTTACCCAATTTCATTACGTACACTCCCTCTGTTCTGAAAAGCTAGGTTAGGGTTTCACCCTATTCTCGACTCCTCGAGTTTAATTATCCATCCGTTCTTGATTCCGATCCCGGATTAATATTCGTGGCGTTGAATAGAGCGTTCCAGGCCGAACAGAAATAAGTTTTGGTCAACTTGAATTTTGACTAGGTAAGTTATTAGCTCCCCCCTTACTTGTAATAACATGCATAAATGTTATTCTCGATACTTGTGAATGTTAATTTTGTGTTTGGGATGATTTTTGTGGTATTTGTAAATTTGGGACAAAGGGAGTAAATTTCCCCTGTGTAAACTAATGAAAGGAAATGAAAGAATTGGTTTTAAGCTTGTTTATTATTTTGGGGTATGTTGAAATTGTTAGTAAATGTTACTCCTACGTTTTGGGATGGAAATAGTTCAACCTGGGAAAGAAATGGGAATTTCGCATTTTAGTACACTGTGCGACCGTACAAAAATGATTGTGCGACCGCACATCTTTCTGAAGGGTTTTTCAAAGAAATTGACATGCTTGTGTGCGGCCGCACATTCCATTTTGGGCGACCGCACAGTCATCTGAAAAACAAAGATTTTGTTTAAAGTTTGTATGAGTTGGAAGTAACCCTAGTTAAGGTATATAACCTTAGTATAAGATGTCCTAGCAAGTGTTGTGATACTTTAGGGGCATCAGACTTGGTCTTAAACATGTATACTCATTGAATCAAAATGAGAACATAAGTATAAGAGTAGTATCTCTTCTTTATGTCTTGAAAGTGCTATGAACAAGCACTAATGTGTTATATTTGTTGTGAATCCAATGATTGTACACCTTAGAAGCATTAGCATAAGGTCTTAGACTTGAACGTCCTAAGAATAGGATTGGGATTTGGTAAGAGTAAATGTATAACTCTTATACTTGTTTGAATGTCCAAAGATTGGAAGTTATAACTTGAAGTATAAGACATTAAAAGCTTGTACATGACTTGAATGTCCATAGAAATGGATTAAGACTTGAATATAAGATAATAAAATCTTGTACTTGGCTTGACACCAATACATATGTATGGTAGTGAACTTGAAAGTGCTATGAACAAGCACTAATGTGTATGAGACATGTTCTTGTTGTGTATGTGCAAACATTGCATATAGTTGCTTGATAGCAAGGTGACTTCTTGAGTACTTGAAGCATGTTCCTTGTTGAGCTAGTCCACTACATTTGGATTAGTTCTTCTCCCGTTGTTCAAGTAAATATCTACTTGTACTTTCTTGTGTGAGTCCAGCTGGTTCTCCTTGCTTGTTCGAAAATGTATAGGTTCACGCTTGTCGCGAGAGCTGGGGTTTAAGTGACAATCGGGTCCCTATGTATTTCCGCCCGACCCCTTACTACCGGCCATAGTAAGGGCATAGCTTCCTTAGTTGGAGCAATAAGCCTGACTTAAGTGAATGCTAAACTCACGTCCCGAACACCTCATGAATAATCATGAGTACTGATATTGAGAATGACACTGGTTACCGGGTCTTCTGATATATACTGAATAATCAGTTCCTGTTATTGATCGTGATTGTCCAAGTAATACAAGCTTCGACAACAATGGTATTCTTGGGAGGAATAAGGAAGGAAGCAATATCCTTATAACTTGCTTGTTTAGCCTTATGTGCTATTTGATGAGTGGATTATCCTCTCATATACTTGTTACTTGATGATACTTGAGATATGATTATTTGAGTATCTACTTGAATTGCATGATAACATGTCATGTAGTTGCATCTAATAGCTTACTGAGATTTATCTCACCCTTTATTTGTTCCCCCCCCCAGGAAAGGAAGGATAGTGTGCAGTGAGGCTCGACATAGTTGGGAGCTTACTTCGCAGGTCGTGATTGTTTTGGGGCTTGTGTCCTTTTACACTTGGTGAGGACGATGTATTATGGGTTTTGTAACTCCTTATTTTGGGGTAGACAGTCTTGTTCAGTTCTTGTTGTCACTAGACATCTTGTATAGTACTCTTAGTGCCAGCTTATGTGCTAGGCATGTTTCCGCTGTGTATGTATTAAGTTTGGTTTTAAATTTTCTTGTCTAGAACTCGTGTTGTGAGCTAGTATAGCTCCTTACTCTAGAATATATATATCATGTCAGTTTGTTAAACAAATGTCATTAAGTTTCTTGTTTCCCGTTAGGCACTCCCATCCAGGTTCGAGGTTCTATTAGGGAATCCCGGGACCTGGGGTCGTGTCAGGTTGGTATCAGAGCTACCCTGGTTTAGCTACCCTGTTTAGCTACCTTGGTTTGCTCTAAGTCTGGATAGGGTCTATGGCCTAAGTATGGGTGAGTCTTGGGGTGTTATTAATAACGATGAGTGTTTACCTACAGGTACAATGAGTTCTGAAGGTACAAGTGGTAGTAATCAGCTGAGATCTATAACTCCTCAAGAAGAAATGGTTGATAATGTTGACTGGGATTATCCTAATCGCCTTACAAGGTTCTTGAAGCTGAAACCTCGTAGTTTTGATGGGGAATTTGATTCTAAAAAGGCAGAGGAGTGGATTGAAAGCATTGAGAAGATCTTTACAGCCTTGAGATGTGCAGGAGGTGATAAGGTAACCTTTGCAACCTTTAAACTTGAGAAAGCCGCTGAACATTGGTGGCAAGTGTTGAGTAAAAGTTGGGAACTGGAAGGTGTACCACAGACATGGGAGAATTTTCTGAAAGCATTCAAGTCACAGTTTATTCCAACAGTGGTCCAAGATAGAAAGGAAATGGAATTTCTTAATCTGGAGCAGGGAAGTCTGACCGTGGGACAATACTCAACCAAGTTCACAGAATTGGCGAGGTATTGTGATCACTTAGTTCCAAACGAAGCCAAGAAGGCACAGAGGTTTGTTAAAGGGTTAAGGACTGAGTATAGAAAGCAACTTCTTTCTCTACAGCTCTCTAGCTATCAGCAATCAGTGGAGAAGGCTTATACTATTGAAAATGATATCGAAGAACACAAGGTGAAGTTGGGAACAACCATGACTGGTCGTGTATCAGAGAAAACTCAGGGATCTGGTTCTAAAGGTGGTAAATCTAGCCGCCAAGATCATCGATTCCGACAGCCAACCGAAAGTAAAGGTAGTGTATCAACTGGTTCGAGGACAACAGTCCAAGGTCCCAGGAGAGTATGTGGCTTTTGTTCGAAAGAAGGCCATTCTGAAGACAGGTGTTGGCTAAAGCAAGGAAAGTGTATAGTGTGTGGTGAAGCGGGGCACTTTGCTAGAAATTGTTCTAAAAGTAAAGTAAATCAAGTTGGGGGTACAAGTCAACCAGTCTCAGGTTCCAAGAGAGATAGTGGTGGTCGACCAAAAGTTCAGGGTCGAGTGTTTGCTTTAGATCAGCAGGGTGTAGCTGAGTCTTCTGCGGTCATAGGAGGTATTATATTACTTTCTAGTACGAGAGCGCGAGTCTTGATAGATCCAGGCTCATCTCATTCTTATGTGGCATCTCATTTTGTGTCGCATTTGCATGTTCTTCCTGATTCTATGCCTTATGTGCTAGAAGTATCTTCCCCTATGGGAGATTGCATGTTTACTTCTGAGGTTTACAAGAAATGTGAGGTCCTTGTGGGTGATCATGCCCTTCTTGCTGACCTATTCGTGTTACCTATAAGGGACTTTGACGTGATTCTTGGCATGGATTGGCTATATGTGCATCATGCATCTGTTGATTGTTATAGAAAAGTAGTAACTTTTTCTATTCCTGGTTTGCCTAATTTTACCTTTGAAGGTGATAGGCCTTTATGTGCTATACATGTTATTTCTGCTTTAAAAGCTAGAAAACTTTTATCTCGTGGTTGTGCCGGGTATCTCGCATGTGTACTTGATCAGAGTTTATCTGTTCCCAAGATGGAGGATATTCCTATTGTGTCTGAATTTTCAGATGTGTTCTCTTCTGAGTATAGCATGCCACCTGATCGAGAGCTTGAGTTCTGTATTGAGTTATTACCAGGTACAGCACCAATCTCTAAAGCACCTTATAGAATGGCTCCAGCTGAGTTGAGAGAGTTAAAAACACAGCTTGAGGAATTGCTTGAAAGGGGTTTCATCAGACCTAGTGTATCACCGTGGGGTGCACCAGTGTTATTTGTCAGAAAGAAAGATGGGACTCTGCGATTGTGTATTGATTACAGAGATCTTAATCAGGTAACTATCAAGAACAAATATCCGTTACCTCATATTGATGACATTCTTGTGTATTCTAAGTCACGGGCTGAGCATGAACAACATCTCAGAGTGGTATTACAAGTTCTTCGTGAGAAACAACTATTTGCAAAATTCAGCAAATGTGCTTTCTGGTTAGAAGAGGTTTCATTCTTGGGGCATGTTGTGTCTGCTACTGGTATTGCAGTAGATCCTTCCAAAGTTGAAGCAGTTGTAAACTGGAAGAGGCCAACTACAGTGACAGAGATCCGTAGTTTCTTGGGCTTGGCTAGTTATTATCGGAGGTTCATTGAGGGATTCTCCAAGATTGCTACTCCATTGACTAATATGACTCGAAAAGCTATTTCTTTTGAATGGAATGACAAATGTGAAGCAAGTTTTCAGGAGTTAAAAAGGCGTTTGACTACAGCTCCAGTCTTGGCTTTGCCTAATGGTTCTGAGCATTTCATGGTTTATACTGATGCTTCTAAAGAAGGATTGGGTTGTGTTCTGATGCAAGATGGCAAGGTAATAGCTTATGCTTCTCGAAAATTATCTCCTTATGAAAAGAATTATCTTACTCATGATTTAGAGTTGGCTGCGATTATTTTTGCTTTGCATAAATGGAGGCACTACTTGTATGGAACCAAATTTGAAGTCTTTACTGATCATAAAAGTTTGAAGTACTTGTTTTCTCAAAAAGAGCTTAACATGAGGCAACGTAGATGGATGGAGAAATTGAAGGATCATGATTGTACTATCCTTTATCATCCAGGAAGAGCAAATGTTGTGGCAGATGCACTGAGCAGAAAGACTTATATTTCTTGCTTGATGATTCGTGAATGGAAGATGTTTGAAGATTTGAGTGACTGGAATCCTTGTGAATCAAATCATGGAGTTATTTTTGCTAATATACAGGCTACTTTAGATTTACTCCAACAGATCAAAGAAGCTCAGGTAATTGATTCTGAATTGCAGAAAATCATTAGTGGAATGAATGAAGGAAAGCAACCAGATTTTTCTTTCAACAGTGATGGAATTCTTACCTTCCGAGGTCGAGTTTGTATTCCAGTTGATCTTGAGATTAAGAAGAAAGTTCTTGAAGAGGCTCACAAAGCCAAGTATACTATTCATCCTGGAAGTACTAAAATGTACCAAGACTTGAAGAAACATTTCTGGTGGAACAATATGAAAAGAGAAATTGCTGAGTATGTGTCCAAATGTTTGACTTGTCAACAAGTTAAAGTGGAACATCAACGTCCAGCAGGTTTGTTGCAACCATTAGAAATTCCAGAGTGGAAATGGGAGCATATTACTATGGATTTTGTGACTGGTTTGCCACGTACCAGACGAGGCCATGATGCTGTTTGGGTTATAGTGGACAGATTGACTAAATCAGCTCACTTCTTGTCAGTTTCCATGGGATATTCATTGTCTCAGTTGGCATCTTTATATGTTCAGGAGATTGTCCGACTGCATGGGGTTCCTGTGAGTATTGTATCTGACAGAGATCCTCGTTTTACTTCTCGATTCCTGGCAGGCTCTTCAGGGTGCCATGGGTACTAAATTGAATTTCAGTACTGCTTTTCATCCTCAATCTGATGGGCAATCTGAGAGACTTATACAGATTCTCGAGGATATGTTACGTGCTTGTGTTATTGATTTCAAAGGCAGTTGGGATACTCATCTTCCTTTGGCTGAGTTTGCTTATAATAACAGTTTTCAGTCTAGCATTGAAATGGCTCCATATGAGGCTCTTTATGGCAGAAAATGTCGATCTCCTATATGCTGGGATGAAGTGGGAGAAGCTAGACTCTTGGGTCCTGAAATGGTTCAACAATCAGTTGAGAGTGTGAAACTTATTCGAGATAGATTGCGCACAGCTCAGAGTAGACAAAAGAGTTATGCAGATCATCGTAGAAGGGATCTTGAATTCCAGGTAGGTGACTTTGTATTCTTGAAGGTCTCTCCTCGTAGAGGTATAAAGAGATTTGGGAAGAAAGGAAAGTTATCTCCTCGTTATATCGGTCCATTTGAGATTCTTGAAAGAGTTGGGAAGTTGGCTTATAGAGTGGCTTTACCTCCTTCTTTATCTGGTATTCATGATGTATTCCATGTATCTATGCTTCGCAAGTATATGGCAGATGAATCACATGTTCTTGAGTATGAGGCTATTCCATTTCAGCCTGATTTGTCTTATGAGGAACAACCTGTTGAAATTCTTGACTGGAAAGAGCAAGTATTGCGTACCAAAAGGATTCTTATTGTGAAGGTCCTGTGGAGGAATCATGAAATTGAAGAAGCTACTTGGGAAACCGAGAAAGAGATGCGAGATAAATACCCAAGCCTATTTGAAAACTTTGGTAAGTAAAATTCGTGGGCGAATTTTCTTTAAGGTGGGGAGGATGTAACGCCCATCCTATTTCTTTTAAATATTTGACATACTTGTTAAATACTTGAACTTGCATATTATGTGTTAGTTTTACTTGGGTTAAAGTTTTAACTGCTTTAGAATATTAAGGTGGTTAAATGTTTAGTTTTGACTTTTGGGTCATTTGTGAAAATTTGACTTTAGGGGTCTTTTTGTTAAAAGTGAAACTTGAGGGGCCTAAGTGCAATTCTTTGAAAGTTGAAGTATATCAACTTGTTGGCTTTCTTCTCTGGGTCATTTTACCCAATTTCATTACGTACACTCCCTCTGTTCTGAAAAGCTAGGTTAGGGTTTCACCCTATTCTCGACTCCTCGAGTCCCTCCGTTCTTGATTCCGATCCCGGATTAATATTCGTGGCGTTGAATAGAGCGTTCCAGGCCGAACAGAAATAAGTTTTGGTCAACTTGAATTTTGACTAGGTAAGTTATTAGCTCCCCCTTACTTGTAATAACATGCATAAATATTATTCTCGATACTTGTGAATGTTAATTTTGTGTTTGGGATGATTTTTGTGGTATTTGTAAATTTGGGACAAAGGGAGTAAATTTCCCCTGTGTAAACTAATGAAAGGAAATGAAAGAATTGGTTTTAAGCTTGTTTATTATTTTGGGGTATGTTGAAATTGTTAGTAAATGTTACTCCTACGTTTTGGGATGGAAATAGTTCAACCTGGGAAAGAAATGGGAATTTCGCATTTTAGTACACTGTGCGACCGCACAAAAATGATTGTGCGACCGCACATCTTTCTGAAGGGTTTTTCAAAGAAATTGACATGCCTGTGTGCGGCCGCACAGTCCATTTTGGGCGACCGCACAGTCATCTGAAAAACAAAGATTTTGTTTAAAGTTTGTATGAGTTGGAAGTAACCCTAGTTAAGGTATATAACCTTAGTATAAGATGTCCTAGCAAGTGTTGTGATACTTTAGGGGCATCAGACTTGGTCTTAAACATGTATACTCATTGAATCAAAATGAGAACATAAGTATAAGAGTAGTATCTCTTCTTTATGTCTTGAAAGTGCTATGAACAAGCACTAATGTGTTATATTTGTTGTGAATCCAATGATTGTACACCTTAGAGGCATTAGCATAAGGTCTTAGACTTGAACGTCCTAAGAATAGGATTGGGATTTGGTAAGAGTAAATGTATAACTCTTATACTTGTTTGAATGTCCAAAGATTGGAAGTTATAACTTGAAGTATAAGACATTAAAAGCTTGTACATGACTTGAATGTCCATAGAAATGGATTAAGACTTGAATATAAGATAATAAAATCTTGTACTTGGCTTGACACCAATACATATGTATGGTAGTGAACTTGAAAGTGCTATGAACAAGCACTAATGTGTATGAGACATGTTCTTGTTGTGTATGTGCAAACATTGCATATAGTTGCTTGATAGCAAGGTGACTTCTTGAGTACTTGAAGCATGTTCCTTGTTGAGCTAGTCCACTACATTTGGATTAGTTCTTCTCCCGTTGTTCAAGTAAATATCTACTTGTACTTTCTTGTGTGAGTCCAGCTGGTTCTCCTTGCTTGTTCGAAAATGTATAGGTTCACGCTTGTCGCGAGAGCTGGGGTTTAAGTGACAATCGGGTCCCTATGTATTTCCGCCCGACCCCTTACTACCGGCCATAGTAAGGGCATAGATTCCTTAGTTGGAGCAATAAGCCTGACTTAAGTGAATGCTAAACTCCCGTCCCGAACACCTCGTGAATAATCATGAGTACTGATATTGAGAATGACGCTGGTTACAGGGTCTTCTGATATATACTGAATAATCAGTTCCTGTTATTGATCGTGATTGTCCAAGTAATACAAGCTTCGACAACAATGGTATTCTTGGGAGGAATAAGGAAGGAAGCAATATCCTTATAACTTGCTTGTTTAGCCTTATGTGCTATTTGATGAGTGGATTATCCTCTCATATACTTGTTACTTGATGATACTTGAGATATGATTATTTGAGTATCTACTTGAATTGCATGATAACATGTCATGTAGTTGCATCTAATAGCTTACTGAGATTTATCTCACCCTTTATTTGTTCCCCCCCCCCCAGGAAAGGAAGGATAGTGTGCAGTGAGGCTCGACATAGTTGGGAGCTTACCTCGCAGGTCGTGATTGTTTTGGGGCTTGTGTCCTTTTACACTTGGTGAGGACGATGTATTATGGATTTTGTAACTCCTTATTTTGGGGTAGACAGTCTTGTTCAGTTCTTGTTGTCACTAGACATCTTGTATAGTACTCTTAATGCCAGCTTATGTGCTAGGCATGTTTCCGCTGTGTACGTATTAAGTTTGGTTTTAAATTTTCTTGTCTAGAACTCGTGTTGTGAGCTAGTATAGCTCCTTACTCTAGAATATATATATCATGCCAGTTTGTTAAACAAATGTCATTAAGTTTCTTGTTTCCCGTTAGGCACTCCCATCCAGGTTCGAGGTTCTATTAGGGAATCCCGGGACCTGGGGTCGTGTCAATTCGGGTAAGTCTCGTTAAAATCCGGGTTGAATTTTCTTTAAGGGGGAGTGAATGTCACGACCCGAAAACCCGTCTCTATTTTCAAATAATAAATATTTAATTATTTATTTATTTCTTATTTAATTGTTTAAATTATTATTTAATTAATAATTTATGTGTGCATTTTATGTGTTATAATAAATTATGCCTAGCATTTTATTTGGGCCATTTGTGCTAGTGTAGAAGTGTTGAGTCTTAATTGTTAGTGGGGAGTTTATTTGTAAAGAGTAGTAGTAGGGGAGGGGTCTAAGTGTAAATGTTCAAATAATCATCTTCCTACTCTATTTCTCCCTTACCTCATACTCCCATTCCCAGCAACTCTCTCTCTCTCTCTCTCTCCAAAGAAAAAGGTAAGATTTCTCTCTCCCTTCTCTCTTCATTTTCATCCCCTTCCTCTCATCTTTTCTTAGTACTCATTTTATGAAATGTGCTTGGATCGTCGATAGGATCGTAGGGAGCTTAGAATATTCGAATTCCGTCAACTTTGAGAAATCCGGGTAAGTTGCTTTTCCCCCATTTTATGCTAGAAATGCTACTCCATGTTTATTTGATGAGATGCATACTATTTATTGCTTCTTGGGTGGATTTGGGAATGATTTTCATTTTGTTCATTTTTTGTGAAAATTTGGTATTTGAATCATCCTTGATTGAGGTTTTCTAAATGATGTTCTAGGAGTTCTTTTAGCTTCCAAATGGTGTGGGTACTTTAGTTTATGTATTGGTAATGTTAGTTTTGAGTTTGGCTTGCAATGGTGGAGATTTAGGTAACAAAATGGAAGAACCTAGTTGGTTCTTGCGATTTTCCAGCAAGCAGGGGGCGTGGGCGACCGCCCATGGGTGGTTCGGGCGACCGCCCATCGAATCAGTTGATCCGGAGAATCTGAGTATTAGTGAGTGGGCGACCGCCCACTTTTGGGTTGGGCGACCGCCCATGAAGTCAGTTGGTTTGGGCTTCGGGTTTGGGTTTTGGGCGACCGCCCGGACTGGCTGTGGGCGACCGCCCATGCCAGCTGTTCTGAGTATCTTTGTTTTTGAATTGTTTTAAGGTTCAAGCCCGATCTAGGCTCGAAGTATCACCCTAGTTGAATTAAGTTAATATGGTGGAACACTTTTGTGTTCGAGAATGATCCCTTTGTGATCGATTGTGTTATGGAATTGATTAAAAATGGTTTGGGTTTGTTGGAACATCTTTTTGATGTATTGTTGGAGTGATGCACCGTTTTGGTGATTTATTTGGAATGGTTCCCTACTTTGGAATCATTAGTTGTTTATCGTGCTAGTATTTTATTACTTAGCCTTTACTTGAAAGTCCAGCTGGTTATTTGTGTATCGAGTCAGGCAATGGATAATACTATAATGGCACAAGCCAAGTCCATTATAGCATCGCCCATTGGTCCTTCTTTCCCCATCCAGATTGGCCTTGAATGGGATGAGCTAGCTCCTTTTGTGAGTATTCTAGCTAGACGTTTTAGAGCATGACTTTGTGGCATGGCTCCCGCCCTTTGTGGCACGTTACTTTGTTATTGGTTCCGGTACCGGGGTTTTCTCTTCAAGCTTTCATGCTACTATGAAGATGTTGATTGTTGATTGTTGAAGCTGCGCAGCGACCTTTATTTGGTTCTATCAGTTGGAAAACCTTGGCTAATATCCTTTGTTACTTGTTTATTTCCGCTGCTATCTGTTAACTGATAAATTCTACGTGCTAAGTGATATTTACTATTGTTTATTGCTTATTGCATCATAGCATGTCATGTAGTTGCATTAGTAACTTATTGAGATTTATCTCACCCCCTTTTCTTTTATCTTTGTTTTTCCTTAACCCCCCCCCAGGAGGAAAGGATTAGACTCGCTGATCACGAGGAGGACGTCGCGAGGGTTGAGCTTTTGGGCAAGTTGTTATTGGTGGGTTTACATTACATAAATGTGTAACCTTTTTGGGAATAGTTGTACCAAACTTGATGTCATTAGAATTTGTATATTTTATTATTTTGGGTGTAAGCTTATGGAGCTCACACTAGTTTATATTTTGTGGTTCAAGTTGGATTTCAAAACTTTGTGTTATCATCTTTTGGTATAAAAGGAAATTTTTATCTTCATTATTTTAGAGTTTATTGTTTAAGTCGACGTCCAGCTCGCGTACTCCCGGCCCGCGGGGTCGGGGTCGCGACATATTTATTTATTTGAAAATAGAGACGGGTTTTCGGGTCGTGACACGAACACAGACACGCTAAATGATGAATATATAAAAGAAATTTCAGAACAGGTTATTAATCAAAGGGAATCTCGAGCCCAAGCTGCCGATGAGGTGCTAACGTGCGTGAATTTTGGAACCAAAGCCGAGCCAAAGGAAACGCAGATTTGGAGCTTCTTCAGCGGAGCCGAGAGGGAGGAATTGATTGAGTTACTCAAGGAGTACGTGGACGTGTTTGCATAGTCTTACAAGGACATGCCGGGGCTTGAAAACTCGATCGTGGAGCACAGAATCCCGACAGCACCGGATGCCAAGCCATTCAAACAAAAAATGCGCCGTATTAAGCCGGAATGGTCCCTGCAAGTGAAAGAAGAGATTGAAAAGCTATTCCACGTGGGCTTCGTTAGGGTGATTGAATACCCGACTTGGTTGTCCAACATCGTGACTGTCAAGAAGTCCAATGGTAAAGTTCGAGTATGTGTGGATTTCAGAGATATCAATAAGGCTACTCCGAAAGACGACTTCCCCCTGCCCAATATTGGCATGTTGGTGGATGCGAGTGCCAACTACGAGTTCAAGTCATTTGTGGATAGGTGTGCCGGCTATAACCAGATTAAAATGGCCGAGGAAGACCAAGAGAATACAGCCTTCACCACTCCATGGGGTACTTTCTGCTATACTATCATGCCATTTGGGTTGAAGAACGCTGGGGCTACTTACCAACGCGCAGTTATAGATCTTTTGCATGACATGATCCACAAAAAGATTGAAGTATACGTAGATGACATGATCATTCATTCGAAAGGCTCTGACGGTCAGCACTTGACAGATCTAAGGAAGTTCTTTGACAGGTTAAGGGAGCACGCCATGCGTTTGAACCCCGCCAAGTGTACGTTTGGAATCAGCCGAGGGAAAGTGTTAGGCTACATAGTCACCGAGCGTGGAATCGAAGCCGATCCAAGGAAGATTCAAGCCATCTTAGAGATGAAACCTCCCAACACTGAGACAGAGGTAAAAGGATTCATGGGGTGCCTACAGTATATTAGCCGTTTCATCAACCAGCTAACCACCATTTGTGAGCCAATCTTTAAGTTAATGAAGAAGACTGCTGATGTGGAGAGAATTATGAATGCTAAATGGCCTTCAAACAGATCAAGCAGTATTTGGTAAATACCCCAATCCTACGCCCGCCGCATAAGGAGAAACCATTGCTACTCTATCTAACTGTGCAGACACTGCTGTCGGAGCCATGTTAGCATAAGAAGCCAAAGATTCTCGGATTAAAAACGCAGTCTACTTCGTCAGCCGAAAGTTACAAGGTAGCGAGCTTAACTACTCTGCACTCGAAAAGACCTGCGTAGGGCTAGTATGTGTGGTAACGAAGCTCAAGCACTACATGGTATCTCACCCCATCCTGTTAGTCTCAAAAATGGATCCCATCAAATATCTGTTTGACAAACCCTCTCTCTCTATGAGGCTTACCAAGTGGTCAGTATTCTTGGGAGAATTCGATATCACCTATGTACCAAGGAAAGCAATCAAAGGGAAGGAAATTGCAGATCAACTCGCTGATTCCCTAAGCACCGAAACGAGAGGGCCCGACCCCGAATTTCCAGACGATGACATCTTCGCCATAGAGATCGATGAAAAATGGCAATTGTTCTTTGATGGAGCCGCAAACAAACGAGGGAACGGAGTTGGACTCCTACTCATCGATCTAAAGGATGAGCACACTCCCATAGCAATCAAACTGAACTTCTCTGTCACGCCCCGGAAATCTCAAAAATCCATAAATAAAAACTTTACAAAATATACATCCCAAAATGCTAAATACCAAACCGGGCGCGTGAATTCTACTATAAACCAGTACCAACAAACAATACCTCAACGAGATTATAACTCGGAGACTAGAAGCAAACGCGGAAGCAAGAAAAACTGTTAATAATATAAATTCCCAAAGAACAACAGTATATACATAACCCTGAATGACTACGAACCCACAATAAAATACATAAAGGCTCCGAAGAGCAACTATCCCAAATACGATCAACCTGCTCAGAAGATTCCCGCTACAACGGACCTCACAACGCTACCACTTGCTTTCCTGGGGGGGGGGGGGGTTAAGGAAAAACAGAGATAAAAGAAACGGGGTGAGATAAAATCTCAGTAAGTTACTAAATGCATCTACATGGCATAATATCATGCAAATCAATTATATAACTGAGCAAGTAAATCATATAACAACAAATGAGAAAGCTCCCTATCGCCAACCGTCCCATACCAGTTGGAAATAACGACTAACTCATCATGCAGCACATAAGACTGAAATAAACACGTTACAAAGGATACTGAGCCAAGGTTTAAACCAAAGTATAACAATTGCTGCGTAGCTTGAACCAATTCCAATCAACCAATCTTCGTGTAGGCATAAACAGCTGAAGATATCCAATCAACGTAGCAGCATAAGAGCTGAAGGAAACCAATCAACCCATCTTCATAGTAGCATAATAGATGAAGAGAAAACCCCAGTACCGGAACCATAATAATGTAACATGCCACAAAGGGCGGATGCCATGCCACAAAGTCATGCTCCAAAAAGTTAGCTAGACTACTTCCGAAGGAAGCTAGCTCATCTCAACCAAGGCCAATCTGGAAGAGGAAAATAAGGGCAAAACAATGGATCACATTATAATGGACTCGGCTCGTTGCCATTATAATCTTCCCCATCGCCCGACACAACCACAAATGCCAGCTGGACTTTAAACAAGCACATAGTAATAAATACCCGCCTGAAACAACAACGGGGCAATGATTCCAAAGTAGGGAACCAAGCCAAACTCATCACAAAAGATGCCAACAGTTACTCATGAAGAGATCAACAATAACGAATACAAGAAGTTTCTCATAAAAGAGTCCAACAACGACAAACGAGATTGCTCATAGAGAGCCCAACAACATTGACCATAAAAACATGATGATTCCAAGATAAGGCACATACCAAACACATCCTAAAGATGATACTCACAAGTTACTCATAAAGAGCACAACCCAACGGTCGCTCACAAATAGTACAATGACTATTACCAAAATGACCCTAAACATTTACTTATAAAGATATACTAGGACTATGAACTCCACCATCTCATCACACCATGAATTCCAAAGTAGGAAATCAGAATGAGTACACCTTAAGGTTAATCAAACCGTAGGTACTGCCAATTCACGTCTTACCTCCGTTCATAGGCAAACCAATTCTTAACACTCAACCGAACTCAAAAGGTAACACATTTCCATACATGATCACAAACGTACCAATTCAACACTTTGGTGTCCCATAACAACCCTCTAGGTACTATAGGATTTCACTTAAAACCTAGACCAAGTCTTATCCTAAAGTCAATTCGATCAGTAAAATAACTTTCCATTAAAGGATATCAAGGTAGGGAATCTTCAATTATACCATAAAGATGATCACAACCACTCAACAAAGTCACTCAATTGGATTTACAAAACTTGTTCACAATGGATCGATACAACTCCTCTTACTCTCAAACACCCAATAAAATCCCGAAGTATAAAACTTATAACTTAACTTAACAAACTATCCCATCTTGTATTAATCTAAGAGAGCTTCGAAACGATAGTTTACACGCCTAAAACGGAGTCCGGATGAGAAAGTTATGGCCTCCGGAAGATTGAACGTAAAACGGACAATTGCGAAAGAGGAGGGTCCGCGCGCCCTCCAAAAAAGGGTGCGCGCGCCCCCTTTGATCAGAATACTGGTTTTTGAGTGCACAAGAGGGTGCGCACGCCCTCCCTAAAAGGGAGCGCGCGCCCCCTTGCCCGATTCAGGTTTTTGGCCTTCCTGGTAGCCTAAATCTTCATTTTTCCATCATATACTAACATAACCTCTATTCCAACTTCAAAAACACAACTAAAACCCTTACTTTGCCTCTATAAACACTTCTAAAAACTAACTCTACTAAGAGTTCCAAACACAACAAAACCCAGAACAACCTTTGACTTCAAAACCAAGTCCAAATACCAAAGTTGCAAATAATCCAAATCAAACCAAAACCAACCCATAATCTAACACTCCTAATAAGTATACTAAGGTACTAGAACAACTTATAAGTCTAAAATAACTCATCTAGCAACATTTAAACAACCCAAACCAAAGGATGATTCAAATACCCAAATTTCACAAAAATATGAATAAATTGCAAATAGGTTCCAAATCCACCAAAGAAGCCATATATAACAACTAGAGCATCAATGGAGTTAAAGATGAACAATTTTAGTATAAATGGGGGAAAGTAACTTACCCATATTTTATCAAAGTTGACGGAATTCAAATATTTTTAGCTCCCTACGATCCTATCGACGATCTAAACATGTTTCATATTATGAGAAATAAGAAAAGATGAGAGGAAGAGGAAGAAAATGAAGAGAGAAGGGAGAGAAGAAAAAAACTTACCTTTTTGAGGAGAGAGAGAGAGAGTTTGCTGGGAATGGGAATTGGGTGAGGGGAAGGTGAGGGAGAAGAGAGGGAGTAGGGAGAATTACTTTGAAAAAACTTACACTTAGGCCCCCTCCCCACTAACTACCCAACTCTAATACTTTCTACTAACAACTAAGACCAACTAATACTACACTAGCACAAATGACCCAAATAAAATGCTAGGCATAAATTATTATAACACATAAAATGCACACATAACTTATTAATTAAATAATAATTTAAACAATTAAATAAGAAATAAATAAATAATTAAATCTTTATTATCTAGAAAATAGAGGCGGGTTTTCGGGTCGTTACAATCTACCCTCCTTAAAAAGAATTCGCCCGCGCATTCACTCATCAAAATCACAATGCGCGGTCATAAAGAGGCGACAAAATATCAATTCGCATAAAGCACTCGTAACCCCAAATCAAGTACCTATTAAAGATTTCAGACATCAATTTCATGACTCAAATAAACCCACACATATTGAACACATACATATCTCAAGCATATTCATATCAACATCCTAAAGTGAACTTCCTCTTTCCTCCCGAATTTCACATTCTCAAGACTATCACTTGTTCACGAATTCTGAGACATAGCTGATTTGATCCTAATTAGCATCACGCTCACCATCAACCCTTAAATCATCAACATCCCTAAGTTTTACTTTTCCGGTTCACCCGTACGCATTGACGATCTAGACATCATCCCAAGTAATCATACTACTACCCGAACAAATAAGAGAAGGAATAGGGCTAACGATTATTGTCACCCAATGACTCAATGATATACTCAAAAATTTACCGTCATCAACTATCCGATCAAATGAGATTCCCCTACCACACTCACTTCCTCATGAGATAAAACATAATACAATCAAAATCTTTGAATTTCTCAAACTACTTGCATTACCTCATAGTTAGTTTTCTAAGGAAATATCCAGAAATTCAAAACATTAAACCATCTCGAGCTTACTCAACTTCTTAAACTATGAAAAGATAAAGAAATTTCTCATCCTCCAAATGTTCACCGCCTGACTATATCTCTAAGGATTACCATTAAAGTAGCAACTGTAACGATCCGAAATTTTCACAATCTTTGTTTCAATAAATAGTAATATATTACAACTTACAACTCTAAAAGATATTACAAAGGATCACTAATAACCCGAAATATTCAATAAACTGCTCCGTCCCAATACAAAGTCATAGCACCCTTTAATATGCCCAAGTATCTATACTCAACTTCCTTTATAAATTCTTAATCCAAACGAGAAACGCCACCAAGAAGAGATTTAGAACCATAAAACAACCATTTAACCAAAACTCAAAATGCCTTCAATATAGTTCGAGAAATTATTACTCTCTCAAAATGTGTCTAGTCCTTCAAACTTTACGCGCTTACCATCAATAATGATTATAACTTCCACAATATACTCATAACTCGTATTGCTTTAACTCAACTCCATTCATGTACTAAAATGATTCCAAAAGTATAATGACTCAACTTCTTAATATCACTTATAATAAACTATGTACTTCCTCATACTAAACAATTCCGATGCACTCACGTAGATGTACTAAAAGTAAAGAAAAATCCCCTATCGAGAAATTCTCAAATTGAATCTTTAACTCTTTTAACCCAACCTATACCATACGTCCACCGATTCACCTATCAGTATTGTAGTTTATATTAACTCATCATATAACCCAAGTTCCCTATCGATCAAGCGACATATTGCCCCCAATATAAATTATACCCAAGACTTCAAAATTAATATTGCCAACAAAGTAAGTTAAATTCCCTGCACAACCTTATAATAAAGATTTTCTGATTTTCAATATAGAACCTGAACATTATATATACACCTAGTATTCTCCTAAACAAGGTCAAACATACTAATATAGAAATACTCACGACCTAACGGTAGCACACAAGAAATTTGTAAAACATAGAAGGCTAAACCATACCACTTAACTCGTCAATATCCCGCATAGGTGACATAACTAAATTACCTTATATATACCAGTAGCAATCACGTAGTTCCGTATTCGAGAATATACCTCAACATAAATCCTTGAATGATAACCAACATGCGAATATAGCACGAAACATTGTCCACTTTATGAAATAAATATACTCAAGCCCTCAAAACTCGTACTCTCGACTCCCACGCCAGCTAACCCCAATGGAACCAACACTATTAACACCAATCCTATACTCATTATACTACAAGAGAAGAAACACTCGACGTTAATATCACGACTCATAACTCAACCAACTTCTACCTTAACCTCATACTTTCAAGAAAACTTAGTTTCTAAACCACTCAAAATCATAACACCCAAGTATTGAAACCTATTCAATATCAGAGTTCTTATTCTCCTTCAAGATCTAAAAACATTGCTCTGATACCAACTGTCACGCCCCAGAAATCTCAAAAATCCATAAATAAAAAGTTTACAAAATATACATCTCCAAAATGCTAAATACCAAACCGGGCGCGTGAATTCTACTATAAACCAGTACCAACAAACAACACCTCAATGAGATTATAACTCGAAGACTAGAAACAAACGCGGAAGCAAGAAAAACTGTTAATAATATAAATTCCCAAAGAACAACAGTATATACATAACCATGAACGACTACGAACCCACAATAAAATACATAAAGGCTCCGAAGAGCAACTATCCCAAATACGATCAACCTGCTCAGAAGATTCCCGCTACAACGGACCTCACAACGCTACCACTTGCTTTCCTTGGGGGGGGTTAAGGTAAAACAGAGATAAAAGAAACGGGGTGAGATAAAATCTCAGTAAGTTACTAAATGAATCTACATGGCATAATATCATGCAAATCAATTATATAACTGAGCAAGTAAATCATATAACAACAAATGAGAAAGCTACCTATCGCCAACCGTCCCATACCAGTTGGAAATAACGACTAACTCATCATGCAGCACATAAGACTGAAATAAACACGTTACAAAGGATACTGAGCCAAGGTTTAAACTAAAGTATAACAATTGCTGCGCAGCTTGAACCAATTCCAATCAACCAATCTTCGTGTAGGCATAAACAGCTGAAGACATCCAATCAACGTAGCAGCATAAGAGCTGAAGGAAACCAATCAACCCATCTTCATAGTAGCATAATAGCTGAAGAGAAAACCCCAGTACCGGAACCATAATAATGTAACATGCCACAAAGGGCGGAAGCCATGCCACAAAGTCATGCTCCAAAAAGTTAGCTACACTGCTTCCGAAGGAAGCTAGCTCATCTCAACCAAGGTCAATCTGGAAGAGGAAAATAAGGGAAAAACAATGGATCACATTATAATGGACTCGGCTCGTTGCCATTATAATCTTCCCCATCGCCCGACACAACCACAAATGCTAGCTGGACTTTAAACAAGCACATAGTAATAAATACTCGCCTGAAACAACAACGGGGCAATGATTCCAAAGTAGGGAACCAAGCCAAACTCATCACAAAAGATGCCAACAGTTACTCATGAAGAGATCAACAATAACGAATACAAGAAGTTTCTCATAAAAGAGTCCAACAACGACAAACGAGATTGCTCATAGAGAGCCCAACAACATTGACCATAAAAACATGATGATTCCAAGATAAGGTACATACCAAACACATCCTAAAGATGATACTCACAAATTACTCATAAAGAGCACAACCCAACGGTCGCTCACAAATAGTACAATGACTATTACCAAAATGACCCTAAACATTTACTTATAAAGATATACTAGGACTATGAACTCCACCATCTCATCACACCTGGAATTCCAAAGTAGGAAATCAGAATGAGTATACCTTAAGGTTAATCAAACCGTAGGTACCCAATTGCCAATTCACGTCTTACCTCCGTTCATAGGCGAACCAATTCTTAACACTCAACCGAACTCAAAAGGTAACACATTTCCATACATGATCACAAACGTACCAATTCAACACTTTGGTGTCCCATAACAACCCTCTAGGTACTATAGGATTTCACT
This sequence comes from Campanula takesimana, assembly GCA_026119855.1. Classification (NCBI taxonomy): domain Eukaryota; kingdom Viridiplantae; phylum Streptophyta; class Magnoliopsida; order Asterales; family Campanulaceae; genus Campanula; species Campanula takesimana. The sequence goes on along the minus strand of JAOWBW010000192.1, from coordinate 1,428,037 downwards.
TAAAACCTAGACCAAGTCTTATCCTAAAGTCAATTAGATCAGTAAAATAACTTTCCATTAAAGGATCTCAAGGTAGGGAATCTTCAATTATACCATAAAGATGATCACAACCACTCAACAAAGTCACTCAATTGGATTTACAAAACTTGTTCACAATGGATCGATACAACTCCTCTTACCCTCAAACACCCAATAAAATCCTGAAGTATAAAACTTATAACTTAACTGAACAACCTATTCTATCTTGTAGTACTCGAAGAGAGCTTCGAAACAATAGTTTACACGCCTAAACTGGAGTCCGGATGAGAAAGTTATGGCCTCCGGAAGATTGAACGTAAAACGGACAATTGCGAAAGAGGAGGGTGCGCGCGCCCTCCAAAAAAGGGTGCGCGCGCCGCCCCCTTTGATCAGAATACTGGTTTTTGAGTGCACAAGAGGGTGTGCACGCCCTCCCTAAAAGGGAGCGCGCGCCCCCTTGCCCGATTCAACTTTTTGGCCTTCCTGGTAGCCTAAATCTTCATTTTTCCATCATATACTAACATAACCTCTATTCCAACATCAAAAACACAACTAAAACCCTTACTTTGCCTCTATAAACACTTCTAAAAACTAACTCTACTAAGAGTTCCAAACACAACAAAACCCAGAACAACCTTTGACTTCAAAACCAAGTCCAAATACCAAAGTTGCAAATAATCCAAATCAAACCAAAACCAACCCATAATCTAACACTCCTAATAAGTATACTAAGGTACTAGAACAACTTATAAGTCTAAAATAACTCATCTAGTAACATTTAAACAACCCAAACCAAAGGATGATTCAAATACCCAAATTTCACAAAAATATGAATAAATTGCAAATAGGTTCCAAATCCACCAAAGAAGCCATATATAACAACTAGAGCATCAATAGAGTTAAAGATGAACAATTTTAGTATAAATGGGGGAAAGTAACTTACCCGGATTTTATCAAAGTTGATGGAATTCAAATATTTTTAGCTCCCTACGATCCTATCGACGATCTAAACATGTTTCATATTATGAGAAATAAGAAAAGATGAGAGGAAGAGGATGAAAATGAAGAGAGAAGGGAGAGAAGAAAAAAACTTACCTTTTTGAGGAGAGAGAGAGAGTTTGCTGGGAATGGGAATTGGGTAAGGGGAAGGTGAGGGAGAAGAGAGGGAGTAGGGAGAATTATTTTGAAAAAACTTACACTTAGGCCCCATCCCCACTAACTACCCAACTCTAATACTTTCTACTATCAACTAAGACCAACTAATACTACACTAGCACAAATGACCCAAATAAAATGATAGGCATAAATTATTATAACACATAAAATACACACATAACTTATTAATTAAATAATAATTTAAACAATTAAATAAGAAATAAATAAATAATTAAATCTTTATTATCTAGAAAATAGAGGCGGGTTTTCGGGTCGTTACATTCTCTATGACCAATAATGCTGCAGAGTATGAAGCATGTATAGCCGGATTGGAAGCCGCCTTAGAGCGCAATGTGAAGGAGTTGGAAGTATATGGAGACTCCGCTTTGATCATTAATCAAACGGCAAAGAGGTGGAAAACCATTGACCCCTGCTTGCAGCAATAACAAGCCTACATGGACGAGTTGATAGCACAATTCAAGGAGGTCACTTTCCATTACCTACCACGAGACAAAAACAGATTCGTAGATGCTCTCGCAATGTTGGCCTCCTTGGTCAAAATTCCTAAGGGTAAGTCCGTGAGGCCACTCAGAATTGGGCGTAAGGAGAACCCCACTTATTGTTACGAAATCCAAGTCGAGTCAGAAGTGAACAGAGATCAATGGTATGCCTAAATCTTCAAATTCCACAAACATGGAGAGACCTCCTTCGAGGGAGATGTGAAGGCGAAGAGTTTGCAAGCACTCAAGAGATTGGCCGGGCAGTTCGTGCTACTAGATGACACCTTGTACAAGAGGCACTACGATGGGTTACTGTTGGTAGTGGTGCCCTAGGCACGTTTAATAAACGTTGTAATTGTTATCATCTATTTCATATCAATAAAGAGATGTTTTGATTATTATTGTTGTTCATGTTTACTTATAATAATCTCCGTCCAAAGTACTTGTTAAGCACTAGCATAAAGGCTAAATGATCATGAGATGATCATGTTAGATTTATGGGTACTTGTTTGGAACAAGGTACTGGACATGACCCGCTGTATGATATTTATGTCATGGTCTATGTCGTACATATATCTCATATTAGTTATGTCATTCGAATCCTTAGACATGAAGTTATTATAGTCTTCCACTTGATGAACATTATGTTTGACATATTCAAACGCTACCTTTAACCGGGTAGTTATAAATGGTATGATTGGCATAATCGGATTCACGTAGGGAAGAGTAATAAGCTAAATAGATTTGTCCCTCTTTGGAGAGATGTATGTTGATGAAAAATGTTCGGCCGGACTCAAATGAATTGATTAGATCAATGTCATTTGGATTATCAACATATTCGGAATCGAGAAAGTATTGAACAAAACAAATTGACTTGTTGACCATGACTTGCGTTCAATGACATCGTGGACAAAGGGATTGTGACATGTTCTAAAGGAATGCGAACTTGTATCTAGTTATACTATTTGGGTAGGTATGACGGTTTGCTAGAACCTAATCATATTTTAAGGTTTCATGTTTGAACCCATTGCCAACTTAGTGTAATCCTAGAGGGTCACACACAATAGAACGAATCTTAAATAAGGACTATATTGGAATATTGAGTCGAAGGACATTGGAGGAAATTAAGGAAATCTGGGGCAGGTGTGCGACCGCACAAAAGGGCTTGCGCGGCCGCACAGCTTGGCTCAAAAAGTACCAGAAACCTTCCAGATAGATGTACGACCGCACAAGTGGTTTTGGGCGGCCGCACACCATGTCGGGACTGGTTTCCTGTTTTGATTTGGAAAAGAATTTTGGACGGGTTTAGACACAAGTTTCCTATTTGGAATAGGTCTAACTTGTATATAAACAGCCAAATTCGGGCCAGAACAACTCTAAGCTTTTGTGCAAGTCTTCAAAGAGTTTGAGAGAGTTTTATTTTGTTCTAAGATATCCTAGATTGAAGAACAAAATAATACACAAATAAAATTCCATATAGTTCATATTGATTGTGGAAACGTGTTTCACAATTTTGGTCTAGCAATCAAGATCAAGTGTTCTTGATATTCGTTCAAGGTGTGGATACCGCTAGAGGGTGAAGCTTATCATCTTCAAAGTTCGTGTTCTTACTTGTTCGTGATTAAAGCTTCAATTTCTCCACCAAGATCAAAGACCAAATTCAAAGTCATCAAGGGTTAGTTTTCTAGTATTCATATTGCAAGTATTTGATTCAATCATATGAACGGATCTATGGGCTTTGGGTTTCATAAAATTTTAAATGCTATTTTCCGCTGCGTATGTCACATGGAAACCCAACAGTGGTATCAGAGCCCCGTTCATGTTGATTGTTTCAATACCTAGAATCATGTTATGTGTATATAAATTGTTTATGTGCCTAACATGATATGAATATTGGATATATGATTTTTATATGTTATATGATTTTATATGGTTTATTGTTTTACAAACTTTAATCGCACTATTGAATCGCACAAAAAATTATGTTGGATTCTGAATTGTTTGATTATTAATTTTTGATTGGATCAAAGTTTTAATAATCGGGGAAAACAATTTTGAGACAAATTTTTGAACTTTGAAAATTCTGTCTGATGCTACTGTGCGACCGCACAGAAAATATTGGGCGACCGCACGGATTTTCTTGGGCAGCCGCACAGTTGGTCAGAATCAGAATCAGATTCTGAATTTTGATGGGGTCCAACCGAATCAGTGACAATACCTGCCAGACCTACTGATCTGGAGCCGGTTTTGGCAGTTGGTTTTGGTGTGGATCTTGGGGTTTGATTTTACTATTTGTTTTGATCTTGTGATTCTAAGATTGGTTCAAGGTTTGGATGGCTAATCTACGTTCATCGAGATTGTGTTTCCCAAACTTGATCGCAATCAAAGTTTCAAAGATAAAACGAAGTTAGAATTATGAAGAGTTCATAATTGCTAAATTTAGAAACAAAGTTCTTGATTCAATGATTGGAGATCCATGTGGAATTGTGGATGCAATTGGCCTATGTTTATCGAGACCATCTATTGCTTAGTTTTGGCCACATGGACTACTTTCTTGGTTTCTCGAAATTGTGCGGAATTATGGATGCCTGATGACTTAGTTTCGGCCGCACTTCTTGTTGTCTTGATTTGGAAGATGATAACCAAGGTTCAAAGAGTCTCATCCTCATAATTATAGAGAAACTAATGACACATAAATATTATGCTTAAATTAATGGAGATTAATTTAGTGGCTAAACTTGATGCGTAACATGTTTATATTATGTGCTCATAAATGTATTGTATGCTATATGTGATGAACCTTCAAAGAAAGTTTTAAGTTCTTTTTGCCATGCCATGATTAAAACACTTGTTTATACATGGATGATTTTGATGTGGATTCGCCTCCGCGAGGTGCATTAATGTTATTCATGTATGAGCAAGATGAGGTTCATTAATTCAATGTGGGCTTGCCTCCGCAAGGTGCATTAAATTGAATGGTTCCTATACGTTTAAAATGGTTGGACTTAATTAGGCGTCAAAACAGTTTTGGGCCTAGGCAAAAGATGCGATTAAACATGCTTTTTGAAATTGGATTTCTCAAAGAATCTCATAAAAGGATCTAAGAATCATATGTGATATGATTGACATGATTGTATACCTAATTAATTTAGTTTTGAGCGGTCCGCCTCCGTAGACTCAAAAGTTAAATTAAAGTTGGATCTTAGCCCAATTAAATTATATTATACATTGGATGTATATGAAGGTTATATAATTTAGTGGGAGTATTTTTTGTTTGAAAAATACATTATTTATTTCTTTAATGAAACCCGTACTTATTAATTTTGGAAATTTTGCATATTTGTAGACAACGACTACTAACACTCAATCAATTTCGTTGCGATCGATCCTTGAGAAGGATAAGCTCCAAGAGAATGGAACAAACTTTATGGATTGGATCCGTAGCCTAAGAATTGTTCTAAGGCAAGAAGATAAGTTGTACATTCTCGATGGGCCTCTTCCTGCTGAACCAGAACCTACTGCCGCTAGGGCAGAAAGAGACAGTTACAAGAAACATCGTAATGATTCTAGAGATGTAAGCTGTCTCATGCTTGCTACCATGTGCTCAAAACTCCAACAAAGTTTGGAACATTTGGAAGCCTATGAGATAGGCGTGGAGTTAAGAGCTATGTTTCAAGAGCAAGCTAGGCAAGAGAGGTACAAGACCATTGTTGCATTCACTTGTTGCAAGATGAATGAAGGGCAACAAGTGAGTCCTCACATGCTAAAAATGAAAGGTTATGTAGAGCACCTGGAGAAACTTGGCTATCCAATCCCATTGGAGTTAGCCATGGATCTCATTCTTAATTCATTACCTAAAAGTTATAATCAGTTTGTGATGAATTATAACATGCATGGAATGGATAAGAATCTCTCCCAGTTGCATGGGATGCTTAAAACTGCGGAGATGAAGATTGTGGAGAAAGGTTCTCCCGTGCTCTTGGTTCATAATAGGAAGAAGGCTAGTGCCAAAGGAAAGGGTAATAAAGTTGTCAAACCCAAGATAAGCAAGGCAAAGGTTGCCAAGGCTTCTGAGGCAAAACCCGATTCACAAAAGGATGCAATCTGTTTTCATTGTCAAGAAATTGGTCATTGGAAATGTAATTGCAAGACTTTCTTGGAAGAGCAAAAGAAGAAGAAGAGCAGCAAGGCTGCGTCGACTTCAGGTATCTATATGATAGATATTCTCCTTTCTACCACTGATTCTTGGGTATTGGATACCGGATGTGGTTGTCACATTTGTTTAAATGTGTAGGGACTAAAGAATAGGAGACCACTTAAAGAGGGTGAAGTAGACCTACGCGTGGGGAATGGAGCAAGAGTTGCTGCATTAGCCGTAGGGACTTATGAAGTCGCTTTACCTTCCGGTTTAATACTTGTTTTGAACAATTGCTATTATGTACCAGATTTAAGTAGAAATATTATTTCAATTTCTTGTTTGGATAATGAAGGTTTTAAGTTTCTTATTGAGAATAAGAAATTTTCTATTTATTTAAATGATGTGATTTATGGTATTGCGAATTCATTTAATGGCCTTTATGTCTTGAATGTCAAGAATACAAATAATTACAATGTCTATCATATAAATAAGAAATCTAAACCTAATGATGTAAATCATACTTATTTGTGGCATTGCCGTCTTGGTCATATTAATGAGAAGCGTATCTCAAAACTCCATGGGGACAGACTTTTGGGTTCATGTGACTTTGAGTCATATGATACTTGTGAGTCGTGTCTTCTTGGAAAAATGACTAAGACACCTTTTACCAAGTTAGGTGAAAGGGCAAGCGACTTATTGGGGTTGATACATTCCGATGTATGCGGACCATTAAGTAGCAATGCTAGGGGAGGATTTCAATACTTCATAACCTTCACTAATGATTATAGTAGATTTGGGTATGTTTACCTAATGAAACATAAAAGTGAAGCATTTGAGATATTTAGAATATTTCAAAATGAAGTAGAAAAACAACATGGCAAAAGTATTAAGGCACTTCGATCAGATCGAGGTGGAGAATATTTGAGTCATGAATTTGATGATCATCTAAAGAATTGTGGAATAGTTTCACAATTGACAATGGAATGGTATGTCCGAAAGGAAAAATTGGACTTTGTTAGACATGGTTCGATCAATGATGAGTCAAGTTGATCTTCCAATATCCTTTTGGGGTTACGCTCTAGAAACCGCTGCATTCACACTAAATCGTGTTCCAACTAAATCGGTTCAAAAGACTCCATATGAGATGTGGAGCGGAAAGAAAACTTGTTTATCTTTCATGAAGATTTGGGGGCTACGAAGCCTTTTGTCAAAAGACTTGTCTCTGACAAACTTGCACACAAATCTGACAAATGTATTTTCGTGGGATATCCAAAGGAAACTAGAGGATATTACTTTTACAACCGTGAGGACAACAAAGTTTTTGTTACCCGAACTGGTGTCTTTCTAGAGAAAGAGTTTCTCTCCAAAGAAATCAGTGGGAGTAAAATAAATCTTGAAGAGATTCGAGACCCAGAAAATGACGTTAAACTAATAGTGGAACAAGAACAAGAACCACAAAGAGTTGTGGAACCTGTTAAAAATACACAAGCAACTCACAGATCTAGTAGGTTACGATCCGAGCCCGAGAGATATGGATTTCTCGTAACGGATAGTAATGAGGTGGAAATCATTGAGAATGATGAACCGACAACCTACCAAGAGGCGATGTCTTCTCCTGATTCGGATAAGTGGCTTGGAGCCATGGAATCTGAATTGTAATCCATGCAAGACAATCAAGTTTGGAACTTGATTGATGCGCCCGATGGTGTAAAAACCATAGGATGCAAATGGGTCTTCAAGAAGAAGACTGACATAGATGGGAAGGTGCATACTTACAAAGCTAGGCTTGTAGCGAAAGGTTATAGGCAAGTTCATGGTATTGACTATGATGAAACCTTTTCACCCGTAGCAATGATCAAGTCTATAAGAATTTTGCTTGCTATTGCCGCATATCATGACTATGAAATATGGCAAATGGATGTCAAAACCACTTTCCTAAATGGAAAACTACAAGAGGATGTGTATATGACACAACCGGAAGGTTTTGAACAGAATTCTAAGGTATGCAAATTGCAGAGATCTATCTATGGATTGAAGCAAGCTTCAAGGAGTTGGAATCTCCATTTTGATGAATCGATCAAAGAGTTTGGTTTCATCAAGAACGAAGATGAACCTTGTGTATACAAGAAGATTAGTGGGAGCATAGTGCTATTCCTTATTTTATACGTGGATGACATATTACTCATTGGAAACGATATTCCTACACTTCAGTCCGTGAATACTTGGTTAGGAAAAAGCTTCGCAATGAAAGATATGGGTGAAGCCGCATATATACTTGGCATTAAGATCTATAGAGATAGATCAAGGAGGCTACTTGGTTTAAGCCAAAGTACATACATTGACAAGGTCATTAGAAGATTCCGTATGGAAAATTCTAAAAGAGGAACCTTACTAGTGTTACATGGAATTTCTCTAAGCAAGACTCAATGTCCTAAGACAAAAGATGAGCGTGAGAAAATGAATGATGTTCCATATGCTTCGGCAATTGGGTCCATCATGTATGCCATGATTTGTACTAGACCGGATGTATCTTATGTTTTAAGCATGACAAGTAGATACCAATCCGACCCCGGTGAAAATCACTAGATGGCTGTAAAAGAGATTCTTAAGTACTTGAGAAGAAGTAAAGATTCGTTTTTGGTCTATGGAGGAATGGAAGATGATCTCGTGGTAAATGCTTACACGGATGCAAGCTTCCAAACCTACAAAGATGATAGTCGATCGCAATTGGGTTTTGTGTTTATGTTAAATGGTGGAGCTGTAAGCTGGAAGAGTTCCAAGCAGAGTACAACCGCTTATTCTAACGGAAGCTGAGTATATTGCTGCATCGGATGCTGCAAAGGAAGCTGTTTGGATTAAGAAGTTCATTACTGAAGTTGAAGTGGTTCCTAGTATTGCTAATCCAATAGACCTTTATTGCGATAATAATGGTGCTATTGCTTAAGCAAAGGAACCGAGAGCACATCAGAAATCCAAACACATACTTAGGCGTTTTCATATCATTCGAAAAATCGTTGATAGGGGAGACGTAAATATATGCAGAGTACCTACTGATGACAATGTTGCAGACCCACTAACAAAGGGACTTCCACAAGCTAAACATGAAGGTCATGTTAGGTCCATGGGTATTAGATACATGAGAGATTGGGCCTAGGGCAAGTGGGAGATTGTTGGTAGTGGTGCCCTAGGCACGTTTAATAAACGTTGTAATTGTTATCATTTATTTCATATCAATAAAGAGATGTTTTGATTATTATTGTTGTTCATGTTTACTTATAATAATCTCCGTCCCTAGTACTTGTTAAGCACTAGCATAAAGGCTATATGATCATGAGATGATCATGTTAGATTTATGGGTACTTGTTTGGAACAAGGTACTGGACATGACCCGCTGTATGAGATTTATGTCATGGTCTATGTCGTACATATATCTCATATTAGTTATGTCATTCGAATCCTTAGACATGAAGTTATTATAGTCTTCCACTTGATGAACATTATGTTTGACATATTCAAACGCTACCGTTAACCGGGTGGTTATAAAGGGTATGATTGGCATAATCGGATTCACGTAGGGAAGAGTAATAAGCTAAATGGATTTGTCCCTCTTTGGAGAGATGTCAAGCTTAGGCCTCTCGTAGGAATGATGTTGATGAAAAATGTTCAGCCGGACTCAAATGAATTGATTAGATCAATGTCATTTGGATTATCAACATATTCGGAATCGAGAAAGTATTGAACAAAACAAGTTGACTTGTTGACCATGACTTGTGTTCAATGACATCGTGGACAAAGGGATTATGACATGTTCTAAAGGAATGCGAACTTGTATCTAGTTATACTATTTGGGTAGGTATGACGGTTTGCTAGAAGCTAATCATATCTTATGGTTTCATGTTTGAACCCATTGCCAACTTAGTGTAATCCTAGAGGGTCACACACAATAGAACGAATCTTAAATAAGGACTATATTGGAATATTGAGTCGAAGGACATTGGAGGAAATTAAGGAAATCTGGGGCAGGTTTGCGACCGCACAAAAGGGCTTGCGCGGCCGCACAGCTTGGCTCAAAAAGTACCAGAAACCTTCCAGATAGATGTGCGACCGCACAAGTGGTTTTGGGCGGCCGCACACCATGTCGGGACTGGTTTCCTATTTTGATTTGGAAAAGAATTTTGGACGGGTTTAGACACAAGTTTCCTATTTGGAATAGGTCTAACTTGTATATAAATAGCCAAATTCAGGCCAGAACAACTCTAAGCTTTTGTGCAAGTCTCCAAAGAGTTTGAGAGAGTTTTATTTTGTTCTAAGATATCCTAGATTGAAGAATAAAATAATACACAAATAAAATTCCATATAGTTCATATTGATTGTGGAAACGTGTTTCACAATTTTGGTCTAGCAATCAAGATCAAGTGTTCTTGATATTCGTTCAAGGTGTGGATACCGCTAGAGGGTGAAGCTTATCATCTTCAAAGTTCGTGTTCTTACTTGTTCGTGATTAAAGCTTCAATTTCTCCACCAAGATCAAAGACCAAATTCAAAGTCATCAAGGGTTAGTTTTCTAGTATTCATATTGCAAGTATTTGATTCAATCATATGAACGGATCTATGGGCTTTGGGTTTCATAAAATTTTAAATGCTATTTTCCGCTGCGCATGTCACATGGAAACCCAACAGTTACTACTTTTGTGTGTTGACAACAAGAAGGCTAGTGCGATAATGGAGGAAGTACACAACGGTTTGTGCAGCCCTCACATGAATGCAAGGATGCTTACACAGAAAATTACTCGCTTGGGCTACTATTGGATTACCATGGAGACAGACTGTATTCAATGGGTTCGACGGTGTCACAAATGCCAAGTGTGCTCCAACTTGAACCATCTCCCACCACACGAGTTGTATAGCTCCACCATTGCTTGGCCATTCGCTACATTGGGACATCATTGAAAAAATTTCACCGCCCGGCAGCAACGGTCATGAGTTCGTCTTGGTCGCAGTCGACTACTTCATAAAATGGGTCGAAGCTCAGTCTTATAAGGTGCTGAATTCCAAGAAGGTGGCGCAGTTTATCAAAGAGAACATCATGTGTCGGTATGGGGTCCCTAACCTCGTTATATCAAACAATGGCAGTCATTTCAAAGCCGAGTGTGCCTGCTTACTCGCAGAGTTTAAAGTTGAATGAAATTGGCCCGTATTACCCGTAAACCAATGGCGCAGTCGAGGTGGCCAACAAGATGATAGATCAGATAATTCGTAAGATGGCTCTACGGGGATGAGATTGGCCCGAAAAGCTACCTTTAGCACTTTGGGGATACAGAACGTCAGTCCATACCGCTACGGGCGAAACACCTTACGCCCTGACATATGGCATGGAGGCAGTACTCCCTATCGAGTTGGAGGTACCATCTTTGAGGGTCTTGCTCGAGAATCAAGTGAATGAAGTAGAATCGCTCCGCAGTCGCTATGATCAGTTGGCCACGCTCGATGAATCCAGACTAAAGGCTATGGAACACATCCGGGCCTATCAGAGGAGGACGACAAAATCCTTCAATAAACGAGTAAATTCCGTTGACATAAAAGAAGGAGATTTGGTGCTCAAGGCACATTTGCCTAACAAGTTCAATCCCCTTGGAAAATGGGCCCCTACCTGGGTTGGCCCTTTTGTAGTACAGAAGATCTTCTCCGGAGGAGCAGTCAGAATGTCATATTTGGATGGCAACCCGTTCAAAGAACCGGTCAATCTTAGCAAACTCAGACGCTACTACGACTAGTTCCCCCCTCTAAAAAAAATTATTACGCAAAAAGAGCACGATAGATTGAAAACCGGCAAAAGGGAGGTCTATGCAAAAATAGGGCGTGTACAAAGCTCGCTAGACTGAAAACCTGCAAGGGCGGTCTAAGAAAAAGTTAGAGCATTCCCCCCTCCTATCTTCCCTTTCTTAAAATAATTCTAGTCTGACTGAAATGAACTACGATGACTTGGGCCCCTTAGTCCTATTTGTAAAAGGGGAATGTAGGCAACCTTTCAAAAGGTGCGGTCTAAAAAAAATAAATAAACATCCAAATTTGGCCACAAAGCAGTAAAAGAAGAATTTGTGTTTTCTAAAGCAAAAACTTTTATTTCCACAGTCATTGCGCATTACACTTATTCGATGAGTCTAAGTTAGACTAAACTGGCGATTACATAACTTGTTATGAAATTAAACTAATACTGAAATAAAGCTGAAATTAAAACTAATATGTCTGCAACGACTGTGGATGGATGCTCGGAATCATTCCTTAGTGCCACTTGTGCCTTCGGTCTCTTTCTTCTTGTGTAGTCCTCGGCGAGCTTTCTTCTTGTTAGGCTTCTCACAAAACCTAGCCTCAAACTCACTGACACCCTTGGCCTTACCCTTCGAAACCTCACTAGCCTTCCTCTTCTTTGAAACCTCTACCCCTTCTCCATCCATGTTAGCAGCAATCATCTCTCTCCTCTTCTCATAGGCCGATGCCTCCTTCATCCTCAGCAAAATGCTAGATGCACAGGTTCCCATTATAGAGCCACGTAGGGTCTCTAGAGTCTGCATCGCATGCCCAAGTTTCTCATCATACCATGCCAAGTACTCTCGTGACAAATAAGTGTTGCCGGGGCGCGAAAGGAAAGTAATGCATGAAAACCCGGCCATGCCCCATATTTGAGAAAAGAGAATCGAGACGCTAGCGTTTATATAAAGTGTTTTGAAAGAATACTGCCTCAAATTCTCATCCCAATCCTCGGGGATAGTCTGCACTAAACCGTACTGTCGAAGCACTCTCATTGGGTAGTAAAAAGTAGTCTAATAAAGAGAGGGGACGCGGATCATGTACGACCTCACTTGTTTCTCTCTCAAAGACTGGATCCGCCATGACGGTACCACCCACTGAATATCATCATTCACCATCTTGGCTAAATAAGTTTCCCAACCGCTGCAAGTCATGCACTGAAATCTCTCTGCAATTCCCCGGCTACGATAGACCCATGGACGCACATTCTGGGACACTGCCAGATTATTCACTCGTAGCCTCTCTTGGAGCCACATAGTTAACAGCATGTCGCTACCTCTAGTCATATTACCATACATAGCAAGGTGGGATAAGCCGCAGATGGTCTCCCCTAGTATAACCGGTACAATGTTGTGACCCAATCGGGCCCGAATCACCATATCCAAGCATGCTACGCTAGCAAATCCTACCTTCGTCGGGAACAACGCAAGAGAAAACAAGCACAAAGCGAGGTGATCTAAAGCAAAGTCAGAAGTGACGTCTCCATGCATAAAGTGCCCCGGCATCCAAGAAAGTGTTGGATATTATGCCCTAGGCCCTTGAGAAAGGCCTATGCGTTATATTATAGCTTCATTGTTATAGAGATAACAAACCCGATTATTATATATTTTGCATGTTTATTATAATAATCATTGTCTCTAGCACTTATGAAGGGCTAGCATGAGTTTAATGGATAATCATATGATGATTATAGCGCATAGGATGCGGATTAAACTTGTGGGTACATGTTGGAGAACAAGTACTGGATAGACCCATTATGAGATTTATGTCATGGTCAAATGTCATAATTAAATCTCATAATAGTTATATCATTCATCCTTAGACCTGAGATTATCATAGTCTTCCACATGATGAACATTATGTTTGACGTACTCAAACACTACCCCTAACCAGGAAGTTATAAAGGCTACGATTGGCATAATCGGATTCTTGTAGGGAAGAATGATAAGTCAAGATGGGATTTGTCCCTCTCTCAAGAGAGATATCTGCTTGGCCACTCGATGAGTGAGATTGATAATATTGTACGACCGTACCCAAATGAATTGAAGCGTTCAATGTTATTTGCTCATATCAATCTACTCGAGATCGAGAAAGCATTGGACAACATAAGTTGACGTGGACCATGACTTTATGTTCAATATGATATCGTGTGACAAAGGGATTGTGATATGTTCTATAAGGTTACTTTGGGCTTTCAAAGTTATACTAATTGAGTAGTCATAATGGCTTGCTAGAGTCCGCTTATGACTTATGGGTTCTGACTCGTTCGGACTCGTTGCGAACATAGTATAATCCTATTGGGTCACACACAATAGAACGGATTGAATAAGGCGCCGAAAACGGGAAAAACTGGATCTTGCTGGAAGGATCCGTACGGATGGTTTGGGAGCCACCCAATCAATCTGTACGGATGGTTTGTCCAGACGGAAAACAGTTTGTTCAGATCTCTTGTTTGACAAGGAATTCTGATCCCAAAAGGAATTAGGTTTACCCTATTATATATATGTGCAGTCGGGTTTGAGAAACCTAATGGTTGATTTTAGAAATCATAACATGTTGTTTGAGAAACAATTACACACATATAGAGGGGATTATTAGTTTTGAGATTTAGAATCATCATAACTCAATAATCAATGAAGCAAAATAATTCTTAGGAAGAAATTGTTTTTTCATCAAGCCTTGGGTCTAGCAATCCTGATCAAGAAGGTGTTCTTGATATCTGTTCGACGTGTGGATACCGATAGAGGGTGTTTGCTTTAACACCATAAAGTCTGTGTTCATGGATTCGATCTTCAAGGGTATGTTTCTTTCATTTTGTATTTAATTTAGTCAACATGCACAGATCCGGGCTCTTGGGTATTTGATTTTATCTGTTTATTCCGCTACGCATGATGCATCAAAACCCAACAGTGGTATCAGAGCCCCGTTTGTTGTTGATTATTTTAGTATATCATGTTAAAATTGTTTAATTCGATTATATGATATCTACATGATAATAAGATGAATGTGCGATTTGGATTTTATATATGAGATATAAAATATATGAGCATGTATATGGGGATTATGTAATTATTGTATTGATTTGATCCATATGATTAATTGCATGGATTATGTGTATTGATATTTTGGATCTAATTTGTGTAAGTAATAAATTGTTTATTCATGATATTGATTAGATCTAATTTAATTCTTAATCTGTAAATTCATGTTTCTGTAATCTGATTATGTATAAACATGATATTGGATTTGATCGAATTTCTGAAATTCAAAAAAAAAAAAAAACTGGAAATCTGGGATCCTACCAATGGATCCGTACGGATGGTTTGGATGATGCCAAACTGATCTGTACGGATAGTTTGGAAATTCTCAGACTTGATTTTGTTTTCTGGTGTTCAAATTGTTCTGTAAATTGTTTACAGAATTCGAATCTGGAAACTGGAAACTGCTTTCAGACGGCTGGTTTCTGAAACCGTGTTTTCTGAAATAGTTTTCGGCCGAAGAATTCAAAAAGAATTGCAGAAATCAGAGTTCTAAAGAGTTTAGAACTGCTGTAATCTGTGAGATTAAGAGACAATGAACGATCTTGAAACAAGTATCCAATCTATACGGGAATGTGGATGCCTTTTGGCTTAGTTTCGACTGTATAGAGAAGTTCCTTGGTTTCTTGATCTTAGCACGGAAATGTGGATGCCTTTTGGCTTAGTTTCGGCCGTACGGTTTGTGCTTTCAATTTTAAGATGCTCTGTGGTGATCGGTTTGGAAAATTCTGATTCTAATCTTTTTCAGATGACTGGTTTTGGAAACCGTGTTTCCTGAAACAGATTTAAGTTCAGAAGTCCAAACTGTTAATGAGATCAGAATCTTAAAGGAGTTTAAGAGTGGAGTAATCTCAAAGTTTCAGAATTACCGCTATACAAAGTTCAATCGTTTGCAAGAGAAGGAAACTAAATTTGGATTAATTCATTGCATGGACCAATGGCAGGCTTACGCCTTGTTTCTAGGAATGTGAATGAAATATCCAATCTGTAAATTGTTTACAGATAATTTAGATTCCGTCCCCATTATGTTTCTTCATAATTAAATCACAATATTTTGCTTCTGTTAATTAATTGGATTAGTTAACATCAGTTATGCAAAGACTATATTATATTATGTTTGACATAATTAAATATATGATGCATATCTCTATGTAATAAACCTTCTTAAAAACTTAAGTCCTGTGCCAATCCATGATTAAAACCCTTGTGAGAACATGGGTAGTTTTATATGGGTTACGCCCTAGCGTAGGTGCATTAATTCTATTCATCTATGAGCAAGATGGGGAAACAGTGATTCCTATACGTTTAAATTGGGCTATCAAAACAGTTTTGGGCCTAAGGCACAAGATGAGATTAAAACATGTTAGACATTAGATGTCTAAAATCTCATAAAGGATATAAGAGTCACATATGATGTGATTGATAAATAGTTATCTACCTAAATAACCTATTTTGAGCAGTCGTGCCCTAGCCGACTCAAAGTTAGGTGAAATATGAATCTTAGCCCACTTAAATTATATTATACAATTGTTGTATTTGAAGGTGTATAATTTAGTGGGAGTATTTATGAAATACATTAAATGTCTCTAAATGATAATGGTATGAAATATATGTGTATATTTATTTGCATATTTTGTAGAATGTCTTAAACTATAATCATATATAATTACTGCGGTTGACCCCACTTAAAGAGAATAATATTAACTTCCTTGACCTAGTCGTGAGCTTAAGAATTGTTCTAAAGCAAGAACGGAAGTTATGAATTCTTAATAAATCCTTTTACTAAGAAACCTTATGCCTTAAGGGTGGACAAAGACATTGATTAGAAACATGTGGATGATTCTATAGATGTCAACTGTCCTACGACTTGCTGTCATATGATCGGAACTTTAGAAGTATCTTAAACTTATGAATGCTTATGCGATAAGCAATTATATAGGAAGCGTTCCTACAAGCAAGAAAGGCAAATGAAGTTTGAAATTGATTAAGAACCTAACATTCATGTGATGAATGAAAGGTATATTAATATGTTTCTCATGTTTTGAACATGGAGAGGCATATTAATTACCTTAGTTGGCTTGATAATCAAGTTAGTTTGGAACTAACAACGGATTTGGTATTAATTCATAAGCGACATTCGATGTTTAAAATGCTATGTCTTAATATCAAATGGAAACATTCTCAAACTCTAAAGGTTAATAAGGACAAGGATTTAAGATAAAGGCAAGACAAAAGTTGTCAAGTCTAAAGAAAATATTTGTGGGTTAACCTAAAATCCAAATGATATAATTTCTACCTTGGCAATAAGATTGACCGTCGGAGAAATTGCAATTTAAATTAAAAGATCAAAAGAAAGGGTAGTAGGACTACCATTTCAAGTATTTATGTTAAAAATTCTACTTAAAAGGGTAAAGATTAACCTATGTGTTGATAATGATGCAATGGTTGAAACATTAATCACAGGAACTTGCAAAGTATCTTTACCTAGTAGGTTCATATTTGTTTTGAACAAATGTTGTGATGTTCCTACTTTAAGTATAAATATTATTTTGGTTTCTTCATTAGAAGATTATGGATATTTCTTATTTCGAATAAAAAGTGTTCCATTAAATATGATTTGCTTTATTGTATTGCTAATCATATAAATGGGATTTTATATCCTCATCTAGGAAGAACAAAATAATGAGTATAACGTAAATAATGATGTAAGCGTTACATTCTTAAAGAATTGATGTCTATATCAATAATAAGAAACACATATCTAAAATTCCATGGGAAGGACTTTTAAATTCACATGATTTCGAATCTTGTGATAGATGTGAATCTTAGAAATTGATCAAGACACCTTTTGCTAATAGTAGTAAGAGGAAGTACTCTTTTGAACTTATACATTTTGATGTATGTAGTTTATTAAAGTAACAATGCTAGAAAGGATTTCAACACCTCATGGCAAAAGTATTGATGTACTCTGATTAGATCAAAGTAATGAATATTTGAGCCTTGAGCCTTGGACTCGATGAGAATTCTGCAGAAAGTCTGCAATTTAAGAAAAACAAAATCTGGAAACATCAGCCGTACGGATGATGTTCCAGAAGTTTACAGATTGTCTGTAAAATGCAGTTTTTTGCCTCATGATAAGTCAAACTGATCTTTAATTAACCCTCTGGATTATGTGCTGGAAACAGCTGCGCTTACACTAAATTGAGTTTCATCTAAGGACGTTAGACTGATGCCATATGAGATATGGAATGAAAGAAAAATTGGTTTGTCTTTCATAAAGATTTGTGATGTGATGCTTTTGAGAAACGTGTTGTTTGGGACAAAATCACGCCTAAATCTTATAAATGTAATTTAATGGGATATCTCAAAGATATTAATTTACACCCTTAGAGTACAAATCGTTTGTTACTCTAAATAGCACTTTCTAGATAAATCGTTTATCTCTAAAGAACTAGTGGGATTAAAATGTATCTCGAAGAGTTCGAGACCCAGAAAATAACATAGAACCTAAGATGGAAGTTGAACAAAGTTTCACAAGGAGTTGTGGAAATTCATTCAAGTATACACAAGATATTTGCATACATGATAGGATGCTATCTATAACAAGAAATATTGATTTCTCGTAATAGAAAGTAATTAGGAAGATATCATTGCGAATGATTGACCTATTACCTATCAAGATGCAAAGTCCGCTCCGGATTTAGATCAATGACTTGGAGTCATAAAGTCTAAAAGTGCAATACATGCATCATAATCAAGTTTCGAACTTGATTGTTCTACCCTAAGGCTTAAAAACCATATGATAGAAAATGAGTTTTTTCTTGGAGAAAACAAACATGGATCGCAAGGTGCATATTAATAAAGCACGACTAATTGAGTAAAGTTAATTCATAATATTGATTATGATGAAACTTTATCACCCGTAGTCATGCTTAATGTTATTAGAATTCTAATTGTCATGACTTCATATTTCGAATATGTAATATGACAGATGGATATCAAAATAGCATTCCTTAACAGGAACATACTTTAGGATGTGTTTGATACAACCTAAAAGTTTTGATATATAAAATTCTAATAAAATATGCAAGTTGCAGAAATCCATGAGATGGATTGAAGCAAACTACTTGGAGTGAAATTTCATTTTGATGAAGTATTTAAAGAGTTTGAAATTCATCAAGGATGAGACTTGTGATTACAATAAATTTAGTGGGAGCGTAATTTTATTCATAGTCTAATATATATATGGTTGATATATAAATCATTTTGAAAGAGTTTCTAAATGAAAGACTTGGATGAAGCCGCCTACATCTTTGGACTGATTTATGGAGATAAATCTAAAAGGTTGATTGGTTAAAGTCAAAGTACAAATATTGACAATATAGTGAAAGGTTCACTATGCAAGACTCTTGGAGAGGTCACTTGCAAAAGTCTAATGGCATTAATCTTTGCAAGATTTAGTCTTACTGGAAGACTGATGAGCAAAGAGTACATGATTAGGATTCCATATACTTCGGCAATTGGATCTATCATGTAAGCCATGTTAATATACTAAGACCGGATGTCTCATATACTTGGAGTATGATGAGATAATACCAATCGGATCCTAGTGAAAGTCACTAGTTAAGAAACATCCTTAAGTACTTTAGAAGAACTAAAGGATGCATTCTTGATCTTTGATGGAATATAAGATGATCCTGTAAATAGTTACAAAGATGCATTCTTACAAACCATCAAAGATAAATATTGCAGTATAAATACATGTCTAAGTTTAATAATGGTGTTAGAAGAGTTCTAAGTATACCATTACTATTCTACAAAAGGTTGATTATCTAGTCGCATGGGATGCAACTAGAAAATTGTTTTAATAAGATAACAATTAGTAAACTAGAAATTGTTTTTAGTGTCACTAATTTTATGAACCTTCATTGTTCCCATAATTGTTATTGCACAATCTAAGGGCTAATGTCTTATCTAAACATATACTTGGACGTTTCTATCTTTTCGAGAAATCGTCAAAGATAGGAGATGTCTAAATATGCAAAGTACCATATGATGATAACAAGGATTATCATCTTACATAAGCCTGCTTGCAACTATGATGGAGATCATATCTAGCTCAAAGGGTATTGGATACACGTTGATTAGGCCTAGTTCAAGTGAGAGATTTTTAGATATTATGCCCTAGGCCCTTGAGAAAGGCCTATGCGTTATATCATAGCTTCATTGTTATAGAGATAACAAACCCGATTATTATATCTTTTGCATGTTTATTATAATAATCATTGTCCCTAGCACTTATGAAGGGCTAGCATGAGTTTAATGGATAATCATATGATGATTATAGCGCATAGGATGCGGATTAAACTTGTGGGTACATGTTGGAGAACAAGTACTGGATAGACCTGTTATGAGATTTATGTCATGGTCAAATGTCATAATTAAATCTCATAATAGTCTCATCCTTAGACCTGAGATTATCATAGTCTTCCACATGATGAACATTATCTTTGACGTACTCAAACGCTACCCCTAACCGGGAAGTTATAAAGGCTACGATTGGCATAATCGGATTCTTATAGGGAAGAATGATAAGTCAAGATGGGATTTGTCCTTCTCTCAAGAGAGATATATGCTTGGCCACTCGATGAGTGAGATTGATAATAGTGTACGGCCGTACCCAAATGAATTGAAGCATTCAATGTTATTTGCTCATATCAATCTACTCAAGATCGAGAAAGCATTGGACAACATAAGTTGACGTGGACCATGACTTATGTCTAATATGATATCATGTGACAAAGGGATTGTGATATGTTCTATATGGTTACTTTGGGCTTTCAAAGTTATACTAATTGGGTAGTCATAATGGCTTGCTAGAGTCCGCTAATGACTTACGGGTTCTGACTCGTTCGAACTCGTTGCCAACCTAGTATAATCCTATTGGGTCACACACAATAGAACGGATTGAATAAGGCACAGAAAACGGGAAAAACTAGATCCTGGTGGAAGGATCCGTACGGATGGTTTGGGAGCCACTCAACCAATCCTTACAGATGGTTTGTCCAGACGGAAAAAAATTTGTTCAGATCTCTTGTTTGACAAGGAATTCTGATCCCAAAAGGAATTAGGTTTATACCCTATTACATATGTGTGCAGTCGGGTTTGAGAAACCTAATGGTTGATTTTAGAAATCATAACATGTTGTTTGAGAAACAATTACACACATATAGAGGGGATTATTAGTTTTGAGATTTAGAATCATCATAACTCAATAATCAATGAAGCAAAATAATTGTTACGAAGAAATCGTTTCTTCATCAAGCCTTGGGTCTACCAATCCAGATCAAGAAGGTGTTCTTGATATCCGTTCGACGTGTATATACCGATAGAGGGTGTTTGCTTTAACACCTTAAAGTCCGTGTTCATGGATTCGATCTTCAAGGGTATGTTTCTTTCATCTTCTATTTATTTTAATCAACATGCACGAATCCGGGCTCTTGGGTGTTTGATTTTATCTGTTTATTCCGCTGTGCATGATGCATCAAAACCCAACAGAAAGATCCACATGATTGGCCCTAACATATTTACTAAGGTCATCCTCGGTCACGCCAAAAGTTATCAACCTCTTTTCCAATGAAATAGAGTCAAAAGTCAAAGCAATCTCTACTTTTTCCTCACCCCCACAAAGGGCCATGAAATCTTCATAAGTAGGAGTTATTTCATTATAAGAGAAGTTGAAAACATGATTACTCTCATCCCAGAATTTAGCACTAGCATTCAAAAGGTTCGCATTGGAGTTCATATGAAAGAGTGACCGAAGACACTTGACGCCAAACCGTTCATCAAATCTGTTGCGACAAGAAACAGGAATCCTAGCAACCCACTTCTCCAAGGCAGTGGTGTAAGATCCTCTTTCAAGCATTGTAATTCTTGCATGATAATCCATTGGGGAGGCAAGAAAATTGATGTTTAGGCAAGAAAAGTACAAGAAAACTGCTGCTGGTACAAATCCTAATGCTAGGTAAACACTGTTTATATATGGCACAAATTCCAATTCTTGCCTGGAAACAGAAAAGCAAAGGCGGCGCCAGACTTGGCCACGCGGCTGACTTCGCCCTTGGCCACATGGCCAACTTCGACCTTGGCCAGGCGGGCAACTTCACCCTTGGCCACGCGGCCATCATTGCCCCATGCAGAAAATTCGACTCCAATCTTGGTTACTCCCACGCCACAATGAATCCATGCAAACAACGTCACACCCTAACCCCGTGGCTCATGCATTGTATAAAATTAGAAACAATGTAAATAACTAGTTTGTACAAATAGGGTGTCACAAGTTGCATATAAATTAGTACATAAATTCTTTGCATACATTTAAAAATGTTCAGTGCATATTTGTGTTTGTCCCCTACCGCTAACAGTGCAGGAATGAATATAAAAAGGGAGCGGCCCCTGGCTAATCTGAATCTTCCTCAGTGGTGTCCCGTCGCTGCGTCGAACGGCGCAAACCACTGGTACTCGAAATCCATCCCCGGACTGCTCGTCCTCCAGTATGGAAAGAACCTGCCTCAGTAGAAGACAACTCTCGACGCTGTGGTGCGATGACATCCTTCCTACGACAGGTACAAGAGTGATACGCCTATCTCAGTAAGCGTATTAAAATGTTCTCCCGCTGAACGGAACGGACATATGCCTCCCGAGTCACCTGGATGGGTCAAAAGCAATGAATGAGAACAAGAAAGCAAAAAAATTATGTGCAGAAGACAAATCTGAGACAGAATGATAAGTCATACCCCGGCATCAGGCGGTGGAACGAATGGCTCCTCAGCAATATCTGCATCTGTCGGCTCCCAGCTGATCTCCTCCTCCTGGCCACCTCGCACCACTCTAACACTTCTCGAACGAAGAGGCATGTCAACCAAAGGCCGACTCCGACCAACATATCGGGCCGAGCTCGATCCCTCCCCCGACAACATCCTAGCCCGTACCTGTGGGCTGATCAGACGTGTCTGTAGATACCCCGATCTTGCACCCCTTTTCAAACCCCGAATCGGTCTAAACCCTGAAACTGACCTAGAACCCTCGATTTGGCTGTGCGGGACTGCCGTGATCCTTATCGGTGCATCGAATGGACGAACGGACTTCAAATTCATGATCAGAGCGAAAAAACGAGCAAACAGGCAAAAATTTCGTTTTTCGAGTTGCGGGACCGGAAACGGGGCCCGTAACCCCCCGAACTGTTCGCTGTTATCCATTATGTGCATTAAAAATATATTATTACCTTTACTTGCTAATTGACATATTTCAGATATACCGGCGTGACCACAAAATTATTCCAAGTAACTTTCATACTGGGCCCGCGGACAACCGGGAAACCGGAGCGCGCACAACGGAGCAGTTGCGAGCGGAAAGCCAGAGCTGAAAAGATGGTTATCCACATTGCAAAATATCTCAAAATATCTAAGCAAGTGGTCAAGAAGAGGAAAAAGATATTATTGTCGTTCCTTGCTCATAAAAATATTTCAGATATACCGGCCTGACCAGAAAAATATTCCGAGCAACTTTCATGTTGGACCCGCGGACAACCGGGACACCGGAGACGCGCACAACGGAGCAGTTGCGGAGCGGAAAGCCGGAACAGAGATAAGGAAGATGACCGGCTTCTCACTATGATGAGCCGGAACAGTTGGAACAACCATATTCCTTGAATTGGTTTCCACACGATGCGTATCCTCCGTCCGAGGAGTCTCGGAATCCTTTCCCGAACCAGTTGCAGATTTGTTAGCAGTGCTCGAATCATTAGTCATTTCTGAAACAAAACCAGAAGGTATTAGTTACTGTTTTATTTTCTGTTTTCTGTTCTGTTTTTTTTTTTTTTTTTTTTTCCTGTTATCCTTCGATTGGAATCGAAATTGCTTTAAGATTGTTAGACAAAATTTATGAAATAACAGGTAATATACGAAAGAAAACAGATGCAGAATTTAAATAAGCTAAAACAGCAAGCAGAAAATTAAAACCCAATACTGAAATTTGCCCGAGTCTTGTGAAGCACACTCTCCTTAAAGCAATTTCGTCCCCTCACCGAATTGTGCTTGAGGATCAGTCGGACGGTTGCTTCCCAGGATAAAACGGCGCGGACCGGAACGTAAGTGCACAAGGGAACTTCCGGCGAATTGATACTGAGTTTGGTTTTGATCACCACCAATGCAGAATGCAGGAGAGCAATGGAAAGAGGGATTTATCAATATGCAGCAAAAGAAAATTGCAAGGGACTGTTGGTGGTGGAACATTTCGTGTGTGTAAACTGGAGGTGTAGGTTTGTTAATATAGCATCCAAAGATAACTGAAGGGAGGAGGAATTAACACAGAGTTAATTCGGAATCCTAAGTGTTTCAGTTCACCAAAACTGATGAACTGATGGAGAAACTCAAAGGTCTGGACTGTTTTTGTCCAAAAAAAAATAGCAAAAAGTGGGTTCGCGCGAGCAGCCCATTTCGGGGCTACATTCGTGTCCGCAGGACGCGCTCGCACATGAGTTCGGTAGCCTATAGGCAAATCGGGCCCTTGATTTGCACCCCCCCCTGCGCACCTGTGCGCGAGAGAGAGCCTCTATGCCACACATTCATACCACTATGGAAAGCATAGTAGTATATAAACTTACCCACTTTTACATCTTTTTTCAATGTGGGATAACACATTATCCCCATTCCAACCCACTTACTTTGAGCCTTCATATCTTACTCATCCCTTAAACAAATTGGACAAATGAATAATCAATCTTTATGTCCTCATGGAGTAGAACACAAACCCACAAACATTTTGTCATTTAGACAAATAATTCATTTCAGAAAATACTCATTATTTCCTTCAAAACACACTTTTTCCAACAATCCCCCACATGAAGAAATAATGCGGAATATGGTGATCAAGTCCGGCAGACGAAAACTTGCATACGATAGATGTGGGAATGCCCATTGAATCTTCGCTCGTACAAGTATATTTACTCTACTAGCAAGTCGATAGACGCGATGTCCTTGAATCGTTATGCTTTTTGTGTAGCCGATCATATGCTTGACACAAGTAACGTCCTAACTCATTTCAATTCTCATAGTTATGTTCGTTCATGGCCCTGAACATAAGCCTGGTTCTATGAGAGGGTCTAAGAATTGAGCCTCACGCAATTCTCCTCGAAGCGGCCCCACTTCTCTCTCACATAGGTGATTCTTATAAGTAACCCGTATTACCCCGCTCGAATCTTTCGACGCATAAGAATCATTAAAAGCCAAATGCTTATCCTCATCCTTTCGGGATGTCACTAACAGGAATGGACATGGGGTTGGTTCCCCCACAGTGACGCGACAAGTCTTTTAACAGTTAGGTTGTCCCATTGAATCTAGTTCTTGGGATCTCCAGTCATCTAGATTGGGTTTTCCACTGTGTTTAACTTTTAAGAGGCTTTAAGTCCCATTCCCCTCGCTGAACTTTCAACTAACTCTCTATTTAACCCTTTGGTTAACGGATCCGCTAAATTTTCCTTTGACTTAACATGGTCAATGGAAATTGTACCAGTTGAAAGTAGTTGTCTAATGGTATTATGTCTTCGACGTATGTGTCTAGACTTACCATTATATAAATGATTATGTGCCCTTCCAATTGCTGATTGGCTATCGCAATGTATACAGATTGGTGGCACAGGCTTTGCCCATCTTGGAATATCTTCTACAAATTGGCGTAGCCACTCGGCTTCTTCACCACATTTATCTAACGCTATAAACTCAGATTCCATTGTGGATCTAGCTATAACCGTTTGCTTAGAAGATTTCCATGATATAGCTGCTCCTGCTAATGTAAACACGTATCCGCTCGTAGACCTTGAGTCTTTTATATCGGATATCCAATTAGCATCACTATATCCCTCAATCACAGCTGGATGTCTAGTATAGTGTAATGCATACTCTCGAGTGTGCCTTAAGTACCTTAGTACTCTCACTATACTTCTCCAATGCTCCGCTCCAGGATTGCTTGTATATCTGCTCAGTTTGCTAACTGTGTGAGCAATATCTGGCCTTGTACAACTCATCAAATACATTAAACTTCCAATGATTCTCGAGTATTCAACTTGAGAAACTGGTTCGCCTCTATTCTTTGAGAGATGTTGACTCATGTCGATTGGGGTTCTAGCTATAGCTAAATCATCCTTGCTGAATTTTTCAAGAATTTTGTCCACATAATGTGACTGGCTTAAAGCAAGTCCATTTGAAATTCTAGAAATTTTCACGCCAAGAATTACATCAGCTAAACCCATGTCTTTCATTCAAACTTTGAGTTCAACATATTCTTTGTGGATTTTATCATCTTATCACAACTTCCTATGATAAGCATGTCGTCTACATAAAGACACAAAATGACGTAGCCATTTTCCGTACTTTTAACATAGACACATTTATCACATTCATTTATTGTAAATCCACTTTCCAACATGGCTTGATCAAACTTTTGATGCCACTGTTTTGGTGCTTGTTTCAAGCCATACAAAGACTTTATTAACTTGCACACTTTCTTTTCTTGCCCCGCTGGCGCAGAAAACCCTTCCGGTTGTTCCATGTAAATCTCCTATTCTAATTCTCCATTTAGAAAGGCTGTTTTAACATCCATTTGATGTACTTCAAGATTCCGCAAAGCAGCTATGGCAAGTATCATCCTTATAGATGTTATTCTCGTAACTGGAGAATACGTGTCAAAGTAATCAAGGCCTTCCTTTTGCTTGTAACCTTTAATTACAAGTCTTGCCTTATACTTGTCGATTGTTCCGTCCGTCTTCATTTTCCTTTTAAAAATCCACCTATAGCCTAGTGGTTTACTTCCTGGAGGAAGATCTACTAACTCCCAAGTGTGATTTTGTAAAATGGAATCAATCTCACTTTTTATGGCCTCTTTCCACAAAGGTCCTTCCGAAGAGTTCACGGCCTCTTTGTAACTTTGTGGTTCACCTTCAAGCATATAGGTTAAAAAATCCGGGCCAAAAGATTTTTCTACCCTACCTCGTTTGCTCCGTCGAGGTTCCACCTCTTCTTCATCATTTCCATCATGATGATTTTCTTCATCTCCTTCTTATTCTATTGAATCATGTGTTCTTTTAGACGAGCTTGCTCCGTCTCTCTTACATGGAAACACGTTTTCAAAGAAAGAAGCATTCCTTGATTCCATTATAGTATTCTTGTGTATATCTTCAATTTCAGATTTATGCACAAGAAATCTATAAGCACTACTATTGTGAGCATACCCGATAAATATGCCATCAATAGTTTTTGGTCCAATTTTCACCTTTTTAGGTGGTGGAATTGCAACCTTCGCAAGACACCCCCACACTCGCAAGTATTGGTAAGATGGCACTCTTCCATGCCACATTTCGTAGGGGCTCTTATTTATTTTCTTTCGAGGCATTTTATTTAACACATAGTTGGCCGACAATACGGCTTCACCCCACATGTTATCCGGTAGCCCCGAACTAATTAACATGGCATTCATCATGTCCTTTAGAGT
Source organism: Campanula takesimana (assembly GCA_026119855.1). NCBI lineage: Eukaryota > Viridiplantae > Streptophyta > Magnoliopsida > Asterales > Campanulaceae > Campanula > Campanula takesimana. The sequence goes on along the minus strand of JAOWBW010000192.1, from coordinate 1,400,834 downwards.
CCGATTTTTCCGTTCCGCAACTCCATTGGATTGTGGTGTATAAGGTGGTGTTGTTTCATGTTTTATTCCATGTTGAGCACAAATACCTTCAAAAGGAAATTCATACTCACCACCACGATCACTTCTTATGACTTTTATTTTCCGGTTAAGTTGATTTTCAACTTCATTTTTATAGAGAACAAATTTTTCTATTGCCTCATCTTTACTTTTGAGAAGATACACATAACAAAATTTTGTACTATCATCCACAAAAGTCATAAAATACTTATTGCCCCCTCGTGACTGTGTTGACTTGAAGTCACATAAATCCGTGTGAACCAAATCAAGTGGTTCATTATTTCTTTCAATAGAATGGAACGGGGGTTTTGTGAATTTTGCTTCAACACAAGTTTCACATTTATGTTTGTAGTCTATTTTACATTTTGGTATGCAATTCAAGTTAATTAATCTACGTATAGTATCATAATTAACATGTCCTAATCTACCATGCCACAAATTAGAGGACTCAAGCAAGTAAGCAGAAGAATTATTCATTTCATTGACTTTTGGCTTATTAGCCATTACATTTGCAACCATACCACTTGGCTTATTAGCCATTACATTTGCTTTCACAACCATTCCACTAAGCTTGAACATACCATCACTCACATAGCCTTTGCCTACAAACATTCCACTCTTAGACAATGTCACCATATCGGATTCAAACACAACACGAAACCCGTGCTTAACCAAAAGAGAACCGGACACTAGATTTTTGCGGATGTCGGGAACATAAAGCACATTACTAAGAGTCACCTCTTTTCCCGAAGTCATTTTTAACACCACATTCCCTTTACCCTTCACCTCGGAGGTAGCCGAATTTCCCATAAACAATGTTTCTCCACTTTCAAAAGCTTCAAAGGTACTAAACATGTCCTTGTTGGAACAAAAATGTCGAGTAGCCCCGGTGTCGATCCACCATTGATTTGGGTTTGAACCCACCAAATTCACCTCGGAAATTACCGCCACCAAAGTCATATCGGCAACTTCATTTGTCATAACATCAACCATATTAACTTGCTTCTTAGGCTTTCTACACTCGGAGGACTTGTGGCCCGCAATGCCACAATTATAGCACGTTCCAACAAATTTCTTCTTCGAAATTCCCCCTTTAGCCTTCAAACTAGAACCTTTTCTGGGCACAACTTTAGTTTTCCCTTTATTCTTGGAGCTACTACCACCATGCTCCACCACATTAGCTTTTGCCATTAGAAGGTGATTCAACTTCTTTTCTGCAACCCTATTCTCTTCTTCAATACGGAGACGAATAGCAAGCGCTTCCACATCCATAGTCTTTCGCTTATGTTTTAAATAATTCTTAAAATCCTTCCAAGAGGGAGGCAACTTTTCAATGATAAAAGCCACTTGAAAGTTCTCACACATCATCATTCCCTCGGCAAGAATTTCATGAATTATAACTTGCAACTCTTCCACTTGACTCCTAACAGTTTTAGAGTCTACCATCTTGTAGTCGAGGAAACGGCCTACAATAAACTTCTTTGAACCCGCATCATCAACTTTGTACTTATGCTCCAAGGATTCCCATAACTCCTTTGCCGTCTTCTTCACACTAAACACATTGTAAAGTGTATCCGACAACCCATTGAGCACATAGTTTCGGCAAAGAAACTCAGAATGTTTCCAAGCATCAAGAGCGATTACGGCTTGCAGATCAGCCTCGTTTTCACCCAACACAGGCGGATCTTCCTTGAGAAACCTTGCTAAATTCAAGGTAGTCAAATAGAAGAGCATCTTTTGCTGCCAACGTTTGAAATCTTGGCCAACAAATTTCTCCGGCTTCTCACTATGATGAGCCGGAACAGTTGGAACAACCATATTCCTTGAATTGGTTTCCACACGATGTGTATCCTCCGTACGAGGAGTCTCGAAATCCTTTCCCGAACCAGTTGCAGATTTGTTAGCAGTGCTCGAATCATTAGTCATTTCTGAAACAAAACCAGAAGGTATTAGTTACTGTTTTATTTTCAGTTTTCTGTTCTGTTTTTTTTTTTTTTTTTTTTCCTGTTATCCTTCGATTGGAATCGAAATTGCTTTAAGATTGTTAGAAAAAATTTATGAAATAACAGGTAATATACGAAAGAAAACAGATGCAGAATTTAAATAAGCTAAAACAGCAAGCAGAAAATTAAAACCCAATACTGAAATTTGCCCGAGTCTTGTGAAGCACACTCTCCTTAAAGCAATTTCGTCCCCTCACCGAATTGTCCTTGAGGATCAGTCGGACGGTTGCTTCCCAGGATAAAACGGCGCGGACCGGAACGTAAGTGCACAAGGGAACTTCCGGCGAATTGATACTGAGTTTTGTTTTGATCACCACCAATGCAAAATGCAGGAGAGCAATGGAAAGAGGGATTTATCAATATGCAGCAAAAGAAAATTGCAAGGGACTGTTGGTGGTGGAACATTTCGTGTGTGTAAACTGGAGGTGTAGGTTTGTTAATATAGCATCCAAAGATAACTGAAGGGAGGAGGAATTAACACAGAGTTAATTCGGAATCCTAAGTGTTTCAGTTCACCAAAACTGATGAACTGATGGAGAAACTCAAAGGTCTGGACTGTTTTTGTCCAAAGAAAATAGCAAAAAGTGGGTTCGCGCGAGCAACCCATTTCGGGGTTACATTCGTGTCCGCAGGACGCGCTCGCACATGAGTTCGGTAGCCGGTAGGCAAATCGGGCCCTTGATTTGCACCCCCCCTGCGCACCTGTGCGCGAGAGAGAGCCTGTATGCCACACATTCATACCACTATGGAAAGCATAGTAGTATATAAACTTACCCACTTTTACATCTTTTTTCAATGTGGGATAACACATTATCCCCATTCCAACCCACTTACTTTGAGCCTTCATATCTTACTCATCCCTTAACCAAATTGGACAAATGAATAATCAATCTTTATGTCCTCATGGAGTAGAACACAAACCCACAAACATTTTGTCATTTAGACAAATAATTCATTTCAGAAAATACTCATTATTTCCTTCAAAACACACTTTTTCCAACAGTAATCACCTCAAAGGGTAAGATGTAGTGTTCTTATGTAATTTCTTGAGAGGTTTAGCCACTTGTTAGGCTAAACCTCCATTTTATATTCAAAGATACAATATTGATACTCTTGTTGTTTTTTCTCTTCAAATGATATTATAATGATGTTTTGAGCTCTTGAGCATGCTATGCTATTGATCTTGTGTATATATATCATGCTATGTTTTGAGCTCTTGCACCCCCCCCTGCGCACCTTGTTCTACACAGAACAAGGAACATGAGTATATAAATATAATATTTTTAGCCTCAGTGGAAGAGGCTCTTTCCATTTTTTCTTTGAGCTCTCTGTTCTCAGATTTGTGCTTGTCCATTTCTGAGATAAAAAAGTCAGAAGTGTTTTGAATGACTTAAACTTGTTTGTTGGACTTGAAACTATCCAGATCTTAACTTTGACATGTTAGGAGAAACTTTCATGTTTTGTGTCCCCCATGATTCCCCCGTTTTGATGATGAAAAAAGTGGATACGTTAGGGATGTATGAATTTCTGTCAGACTGGGCTGTGAAAAGAATTGCCTTGCATCCTTTGTTTGAACACCATAAAATGCCCCTAAAATCAAGGTAAAAATCATGGTAGATTTTTAATGTGTTAGGAAGTTTAATTGACCTTTACTTTCCATATTGGATGAGTACAAGAACAGGTACACAAAGAAAGGTGCACAGCAGTCCCTGAAAATGTTTAGGGACGGAGTTTCGGACATTTATTTGTTTTGGGAATTGTTTCCCTTTTTGTGCAAATGTAAATATTAATCCCCCACCCCTTTATGTGTGTTATTCACTGTATATAAATGATAAAACCATTTTCTAAAACCAAGTGTGAGTCCACCCAAATCGACTCCCATTTGTGAATAAAAATGAACCTTCCTAGAATAGGAAGACCTCCATATATTAAACCACCATTTTTTGTTAGGGCACAAAATAGCAATTCAAAAGGCATAAAATGAATCTACGTGGCACACATATAGAGACCATCATGGGCGAAGAGAATTCCTAACCCCTTCTCTCTTCGTAACTTAGCCCCCGAACCCACTTTCTCTAAAAAAGGTTTTGTCTTCGTTTTTCCTAAAATTAAAATGAGGTGGCGACTCTTGCAATTAAATCACAGCATCAAGAGGAAACCATTGTGCGGGAACCGAGCACATTTCCAAAAGCGCATCAGCACAAGGCGAACCCGAATCGCTTTCGCGAGCGATCATTTCGAGGTTCGGTTTCGAGCGCGGGCTCTCACAGTGGCGACTCCGCTGGGGAGTTGTTTTAAAGTGGGATAGACTCTAAATCTTTGTGTGTACCATGCTTTATGTGCCTTAATTGGGGTGTATATATCTGTGCCCTAACCTCTGTTTTGCAGGGGCGTTTTTTCGCTTATCTTATTTGTATATATATATATGCATTGCGTGGTGAGTGATTCCCCAAAAAAGGGGTAAAACAAGTAAAAAAGGAAAAAAAAATGATTTTATTGTTTTCTTTACGTGCTTTCAAAATGATTTTTCGAACTCATAGATACCTCACACACATGCACGTTTTTTGAAAAGCGTCTTAGAATCTCAAACCTGAGACGGTAAACCTGGGGCATAAGGGAGCTCACTTGACTTCCCCATAGGGTCAACGGCATACTGTTTCCCCCTTAGAAGCGCCTACGGTCGCTGTGATGGGTGTAAGCCAAGCTTCAAAAGCCGAAATGCGATGTCCATATTCTTTCGAAAATAACACGTCACAGACTTCATGTCGGTTTCTGTCTAAACAATTTTACTTCAATCCTATGAATTCCCAAAAGGTTATAATCGACCTCAATTGTGGATATCATGTTGAAATTCTTGGATTGACTTGAAATTATCAAGACCCTCACATAGACCGTAACCGAATGGTGGATCCCAGAAAGAGTATAGGCCCTTCGTTAGGGGCTCGGACGTCCAATAGTACAGGTGAAAAACGTTTGTCCTATACTTTGAAGAAGGTATCCACTATTCCAGGATTCCATGCGAAAACATGTCAAAACAAAGCAAAGTGCTTGTCCGGCATCCATAGGTTTGTGCATTGCTTGCGCTTCAAATTTCGAACAAAAAGAAAAACAAAAAATTGGCTTCTTTAATTCATAAAGCTTCATTCCCCGGAAATCTAAAATAGGTTTCCTTTTTCGTCCATCTTGTAGAGGGAGAATTTCTTCTTGTTCTCTAGCGCGACATTCAAGGTCCGTTCCAGGCACCGCTTTGATCAAAGTTCTACTCCGGTTTTCATCATCGATTATGGCCAACAAAGGACAGGCATCATCAAACTCGGCTAAGGGTTTCCCGGACTTCGAGCCAGGGTATGCACTGGAACAGTGGATGGAAAGGCGCTTGCATGATCACGCCAATCGTATGATCAGCATATTCCAAGGACATCAAGAAGAAATGTTAGACCTTGTGGATACCCTTTTGAAGAAATTGGAGCTCAAAGATCTCCAAGCACTCCATTTCCAAGATGTCAATTCCAACGCGAACTTTCACTCCACCCGAGATATGGGACTCAAGACTTGTAATGATATCTATGTGGGAGCTAGCGAAATGGTGACAACAAATAATTTGAACCCTACTGCCTCTCTAGAGACACGTGAAACTTCAGTGAAACCCACAGAGATCTATTCATCAAGCAGTTCGCAGAAGAGGTTTTGTCATAATGGTAGATACTTCAACAATTTGAATGCCCCATTGTCTGTGGTTTTTCAAGACCTAAGCGCTCAAGGATTGCTAAAGCCAGTGGAAAACTATCGTCCCGAAAATCCCACCTATGGAGATCGAAGCAAGTTATGCCAATATCACCAAGCCCGCGGCCACGACACTGATTCATGTTGGGCACTCAGGAAAGCAGTCCAAGACCTTTTTGATGAAGAAGTCATTGAAGTGCCTGTGCCAGAGACAAGCCGTCTGTGTAACAATCTCATTGCCCAAAGGCCTGTTACTCCATGCTATGTAAAACCCCATCGGATTTTTGCACCACTTGTCAAAGCTAAGGAAAAAGGTTTGGTACGAAATGGGGATAGGAACTTTGATGAATTCGAGAGCCCGCTATCCAATATCTTCTATGGGTTGGTTGGTCTAGGGATTATGAAACGTATTGAAGGATACAAGCTACCCAGACGATTGCCCAAGCACTTTAACCCCGCAGAGCTCTGCGTGTATCATCAATCCGTGGGTCACGATACAAACTCTTGTTGGTCTCTCAAGCATGTTATCCAAGACCTTATAGATCACAGAGTTATCCCAAGGCCACCTCTAAGGGCCTCATGTTCGAGTAGTTATCCCAGGGACTCATCAACCCCCGAGGAAGGTGTTTCCCCTTAAATATGATTGGATCTCATCAACCCTGAGGAAGGTTATCCCACTTTTTCTGGTAACAGAAGTGTGTTGACTCGTAAGGTCGTGCCTCTAGTGCATGGATCTCTTTTTGCGTGTGACTGGGCTCACCGCCCCAACTCCTAATCCTGTTCTTTTTGCGTAATACTTAGTAATATGCTCACACATCTTCTTTGTCTTCTAAGTCTAAGAGTGTGTTGTTGTCTTCGTGCTTTTATTTTATTGCTTGTCATGTAAATGTTTCAGTCAATGAAATTGCCTTATAACCAAGTGCCTTGTAAATCGCGTATCTTGTAGATTTGGACCCGCAAACAATTAATCTCACTTAAATAAAAGCAATCAATGAAATTTGAACAAAAAATTAGACTGTGATTAATTGAGATGGGAACTAGGGCCGAAGGCAACCGACGAAGTTCACAAAGGCGATCGACAAAGTCACCCGACAAACGAAGATTTCAGGGTGCAATCAAAGACATGTTCAGAAGGGCCAATCAAACGAAAAAGGCCGAAGACTATCACAGTGAGGCCAACGCAAGTGTCGGCGATTTTCCTTTAATGTATAATGTGTTGTAAATTCTCGCATTTTGTAAATTTATGTTTCAAAAGCTATATGTTTCTTCTTGAGTGAAAAAAAAAAAAAAAAAAAAAGATGAAAGCGAGCAAAAAAGGAGAAGTTAAAAAAAAAAAGAAGAAGGAACATTATTCATTTACTTTGGTACATACCATTCGCTTTATTTTTAATTCAATTGTTTTAGAAAGGATATCGCGACACTTCAAGTTTATGTGTATGCCTTCAACGACGACATCTGGCAATTCATAATGAAGACTTCATCGCTCGTTACACTAAGAACGAGACGTGGACCGAGGGTCCGACAATCTCATGTGACATTATCAATTTCAAGGAACACCGCGCTGCGAAGCCAATCTGAATTAATGAAGATCTCGATCTTTCAACTTTGGGCAAAGTACCATCGACGGCGACAACAGGTGACTTCAGTTGGAGACCAACATGCTCTACCAACCCCTTACACTGAGGGAGCCCAAAACGACATAATCAATCTTGGAAAGCGAGACAACAACGAAGGCCTCTCATCAAACAAGGTCAAACGGCGGCGCGAATCATAAGTCATGCCCAACGATGTTCTCATGTTGATTTGTCACGGTCTAATTTGAGTTTAAATGATTTGTGAAGCTTATCTAAATGAAAAATAAAATACTAATCTGACGCTATAAGGGTCCATCTGATTTTGAGGCACTTGACCATTAACGCTTGTTTAAGTCTTGAGTCTTTGATTTTAATGTGTAAGCATACTTTTCCCGAGTATAGGGGCTTCCCCCTACCCTCGTCCTTCCGTCATCTAATTTCTGCGCAAACACAATTTCGGAGATCCCACTGGGATTTCCCTTTGCTTCTCAAAACACTGGCCTCGTCCCTTGCCCTGCCAACTCCTGCAAGTTGTCACAGAAAAAGAGACAAAGGAATGCTATTCCTTATATTTCAAACTCTCAATGTCGGCAAGTGATCTCGAATGAATGAGCACGAGCTGGGGCTGCATGTCAAAGTTTCGGGTTTTGTTTCAAGAGCAATGATGTGGCTTCATGACAGTACTATTTGTTGAGAATGGTTTGTTCCGGGTAACACGAAAATTCAGATGACAGAATGCCAGGGTATAAGACAACTCTCAATGACAGTTGATTCCTCAAAGAAGGAGTATTGAATGTCAGAACATGTGAATCATGATCAACAGCAAAGCCTCGAATGTGGGATGACTCTCATAGACAGTCGGTCCCTTAATGTGGGAATCAATAGAAACAAAGTGCCATCTCGGATTGTCAGTATGGCCTGCGAAGCTCAAAGCTCTTTTCTCAGCAACATCGGGATTGCGTCCCGCCGAGAAACTCTCAAACACAGTTAACCCGACTGATTGGGTATTGTGTATCAGAAATTGTGAATTGCCTCCAACAGCGAGATATCGAACTCTTGAATAACTCTCAATGACAGTTAAGCCCCCAAAGGTTGAAATGCCAAAACATGAAGTTGTGTCCAAACGACAAATGCTACAAGAGGTTCATATGCCTGATTCAGGGGGTTGTCCTATAGCATGACTGGGGCTTCCGTAGCCAGCATCTGAGGTTGATCTTTGCGAGACACTGGGGCTTCAGCAGCAAGAATGTTGGGAGTCGATATCAGAAAGAACAAATGGGGTTTCTTCACCCAGCAACTGGGGCTGACCCAACTATAGCATCCGGAGATACCGTTGAGTAATCTTGATCAAATGGGTGTTCGAAATTGACCTTTTGAGTGCGCCCGCTAGGCTTTCGGCTTCGCTTCACCATACACATATCCATACTCCTCATTTTCGCAAAAATGCAAAATTCATAATAAAGTGCAATCCATTCCATTCATGATTCTCCCTCTGATTCATTCATAAGCTTTCAGTCATTAATTGATAACAAGCAAAGTTTGAGATGCGAGCGATGTACATGAGTCAAATAAAAGTAAAAAAATACAAGAAAAATCAAATGCAAAAGGAATCATCGTGCAAAAGGAGAAATTTGACTTTCACCCTCCAAATGAAAAACGGTTGCAAAATGAAAAGGGAATGTATTCTTGTCCCAATCTTTCTCGGAATCTCTCAATTTTAAGGATTCCAATCCGTGTATGTGTTCTAAAACTTTTGTTGCACATGAATGACACTCTCTAGCACATTAATGTTCAAGATATATTTCGCTTGCTCTTGGAAATCTCTTGCAGGTACAAATCCCACACCCTGCCACATCGTGGTCCTCAAAAGAAGTTTCCTCATCAACATCAATGCTAAGGGAATGAGATTTCCCTATGCCCTTTCTGCAAAATCAGTTTGACTTGCCAACTTCGAACTACGTTGGTCTGATTCTCGAAAGAGATACGTAGGCAGCTTGAATTTTCAGGCACGACCACATACTTGCAAAAAATCTTATGCAGGTACACATCATCCATTCTGCCACATCGTGATCTTCACAAGAAGGATCCTCGACAATATCGACGCTCATATTTCTGCGCAGGGAGCGAAATTTCCCAGTGACCTTTTGAAAAATAAAATGTTCGACTTGATAACGTTGAACTACGTTGGTCTGATTCTCGAAAGAGATACGTAGGCAGCCTGAATTTTCAGGCACGACCACATACTTGCAAAAAATCTTATGCAGGTACGAAGTTGGAACCACACAATGAATCACATCTTGGTTTCACAAAGAAGTTGCTCATTGCAAGCGATCAAAATCCCACAAGAGTTGTAGGAGCTCCAAAAGCGAAGAAGCTTAAACTGTGAAATAATCAAAAACCCCTATTAGGAGAATCAGGGATCCAAAATGAGGTTGCAGCACTCAAAACAGTACCGATGGGTGCGATGGTTCATTGCTTGATAAAGCACAAAAATCTCATCACAGAGCAATTCAAAGGCAGAGGAATCTGAACAGCACAGAATGCAGCGTATGCTTGATTTTATTTTGTGCATATAAATAGCTTCAGTTGTTTATTGCCCTTGGTCTTCTCGAAAGAGCGAGATTACCTCCTTTGAACTGCGCAACGTTGTATGTTCCCCCTTTGAAATGATGTTATTCCACCTTGGTCTTCTCGAAAGAGCGAGATTACCTCCCTGAAACTGCGCAACGTCGTAGGTCCCCCCTTTTTGAAAAGATATGTTATTCCACCTTGGTCTTCTCGAAAAAGTGAGATTACCTCCCTTGAAACTGCGCAACGTCATAGGCCCCCCTTTTGAAAAGATATGTTGTTCCAGCTTGGTCTTCTCAGGCACCCGAGATTACTTCCCCGAACTGCGCAACGTCGTACGTTCTCCATTTATGATTCCCATCCCCTTGCAAAGAGAGATCGAATCTCAATGCACCCCTTTACTCGGATTGTACCTTGCGTCAATCCTTGAGTCGTGATTGGTCTTAAGCCTTCTCTTAAATTGTGTGAGTCGGTTCTAATCAGAACTACGACTCGACTTGATTCCCACGGCGGGATACGTAGGCAGTTCACAACGTTGGACTCAGTCGCCAATTATCGCAATTTGTTGGTCAAATACCAACCCCCCAGAAAAGAGAGATGGAATCTCAATGCTCCCCCCAGCAAAGAGAGATGGAATCTCAATGCTCCCCCCCAACAAAGAGAGATGGAATCTCAATACTCCCCCCCCCCAGCAAAGAGAGATGGAATCTCAATGCAATCCCCAGCAAAGAGAGATAGCCTCTCAATGCTACCCCCAGCAAAGAGAGATGGAATCTCAATGCAATCCCCAGCAAAGAGAGATAGCTTCTCAATGCTACCCCCAGCAAAGAGAGATGGAATCTCAATGCAATCCTCAGCAAAGAGAGATAGCTTCTCAATGTTACCCCCAGCAAAGAGAGATGGAATCTCAATGCTACCCCCAGCAAAGAGAGATGGAATCTCAATGCAACCCCTGCTTTAAATTTTAATAAACCTGAACTACGTTTGGTCTGATTCTCGATAGAGATACGTAGGTAAACCGGGAAACCGGAACCGACCATTTCCTGTGTTTGATTGATTGTTTGAGTTAGAACTACGGAGGCTTGATTCTCGAAAGAGATACGTAGGAAGTCCTACTTTGGACCCAGCCGTTACACCCTAGACGAGATCGAGTGTCTCTTAGTAAATCGTAGAATCCCCTTTAACAAGGAGATTCGACGAGGGGCTCTGTAGATACCCCGATCTCGCACCCCTTTTCAAACCCCGAATCGGTCTAAACCCTGAAACTGACCTAGAACCCTCGATTTGGCTGTGCGGGACTGCCGTGATCCTTATCGGTGCATCGAATGGACGAACGGACTTCAAATTCATGATCAGAGACAAAAAACGAGCAAACAGGCAAAAATTTCGTTTTTCGAGTTGCGGGACCGGAAACGGGGCCCGCAACCCCCGAACTGTTCGCTGTTATCCATTCTGTGCATTAAAAATATATTATTACCTTTCCTTGCTAATTGACATATTTCACCACCACCCTTATTTGCTCTCTCTCAAGTAACCCTAAAACACCCTCAACCACCACCACACCACCACCATACCACCATAGCACCACCACCACACAAACACTAAACTCAAACCCTTTCAAACACTAAGCAAAAGCCTTAGAAAACAAACCAAAAAAAAGACTTCCCTTGGAAGAAAAGGGAGCACAACCTAGGCCTTATTCTAACCTTGTAATCACCTCAAAGGGTAATATGTAGTGTTCTTATGTAATTTCTTGAGAGGTTTAGCCACTTGTTAGGCTAAACCTCCATTTTATATTCAAAGATACAATATTGATACTCTTGTTGTTTTTTCTCTTCAAATGATATTATAATGATTTTTTGAGCTCTTGAGCATGCTATGCTATTGATCTTGTGTATATATATCATGCATGAATGAGTATCAAATCCTTGTGTGTGTTTGATTCAAGGGATTTTCAAAGAACCAACTTGTTTCCCCTCAAAAAACCTTGAATCTGTCCATAGCTTGTAATATCACCTTGTGAGAACTCATGTAATCTGACTTAGAAGCATGGATAAATGTTGTTTTGTGTTGTTAATATGTATATATATGCATGTTCAAAGTTTCATGTTCATAGCTTTTCATTTGAGTTAGTTTTGATAGGTGTTTTCATGACATAAGTGAGATGCCAATAATCTGTCCATATGGTACCTTACTGCCTTGTTGCTTTGTTTAGGCATAGAAAACTTGGGTTTTAGTCTTAGACCACAAAATAGAACTTGTTCTACACATAACAAGGAACATTATTATAGATATAACTCAGTAGCATAACCGACAGAATGCTCAAATTAGCCGCACTCCATAGATAGAACACCACCCCAATGGGTGTGGGCCTCGCAAACACCCTCCTCAAGTCAGCAAGATCCACGGTCCTCCTATCCTTGACCTTGCAAGGAGCCCGCCTGTTACTCTTGCACCAAAAGGACATGATGAGAACCGCCTTGTTATCGTCAATCTCAAACTGAAAAGGGGCGACGCCAAATATCTCGTATACCTACACCTATGCATACAGTAAAGGGAATCGATTCAGAAGTGTGTGCAAATCAGAATTTGTGACGGACAAGTAAAAGAATGACAAGAGTAGTACCTCAAAGGTGAACTGGAATCCATCAAATGCCGACGAGCTAGCCCTCGAGCAGTGATCCAAAGCCCGGTACACCTCAGCCAAGCCAGCTCCACCACAAGAGATGTCGCTCACCTGAGCCAAGTCCTCAAAATCGGCTAGCAGTGAATACCTACAGACGGTGGCCCCACTAGGAAACAGAATATTTGAAAACCTGTACCACAAAAACAATCAGACCAGACAATCCAAACCATACTCCCCTCTCCCAAAGGCCTCTATCACCGACAACACCAACTGGTACACCTTGCCAGCCTCCACTCTATAACCCTTCACACCTCCCCCTGGTCGGTGTCGACACCCAACAAAGCCTGTCGGTACTCTGGTCTACCCACCAAACTCTCGTCAAAAGGTAGGGGGGTCGTAGTGAACCTAAGCCTCGTGATAGCTGTAAAGTCCATGGGCGTAATGGTAATCTCTCCCCAACTGAAGTGAAAGGTGTGAGTAGTATCCCACCAAAACTCCCTGTACACCTCTAACCCTGCCGCCACCTTCAAGGTTTCCCCAACCATGCGGACAGCCTCAAAAAAGGGACCGAATCCCATAGCCTCAATCAAAAGCACGTAAACCGCCTGGGCCCACTGGCAAGGACGCCCACAAATGACCCACGGTCAGTGTAGACCCACGAGCTTTGATTCTCTACAGGTAAGCATAGCACAGGTATGTTACATTTCTAGCAAATTACATTTCACGTTTAATTGCATTTATATTGTCTATCAGATAGATAAATTGTGAATGTACGAAAACAAAAAAGAGGGCAAAATTCAGAATTTACCTCTCGAGTCGCTGGAAGTCCCGCAGACAAATGACGATCCGCATCGATGTAAAAATCGTAGTCATGAGCGAAAGTCGAGTTAAGAAGGCCATCCTGAAAGTTTCGAGTCGCCGCCCTCGGTCTCAATCCGCCCCTCGGAACCATGTAAGCCGCTTGGTCACTGGCATTTTGGCTAACCCCTGCGTTTCCCTCTTCTAAGGGATCCTCATTTCTCTCTCTAAAATTCACCGCTTTCTATCTCTAGCCCGACAATAGTGGAAGACGAAGAAGAAGAAAAAAGAAGAAGAAGAAGAAGAAGAAGAAGAAGAAGAAGAAGAAGAAGAAGAAGAAGAAGAAGAAGAAGAGGAGGGGATTCTGGCGCTGTGACCAAGAATCCAGTCAAACTGGAGATTTAGCCACGCAGCCATGATCACCTCATGCGATCTCAGCCGTTGGATGGTCAATCTGTGTAAAGCAAGATCTGGCTAATAAGAAGCCTTGGCCACGTGGCCATCTTTGCCTCCAAAGGAAAAATGATAGTTTTACCCCTGGTTTATTCCTTGTTTGTTCATTTTAGGCACTCTTAACCTATTTTTGACCGATATTTGTTACTTTTGGGTTCGGAAAGCCCCTTAAAATTTCTATCTCTTTCAAACCTTCGCCGCAATTAACAGAAACCCATCTATTTTCTATATTGCGTGCACCCCGAACACTTGCTTAGGACCATCATGATGTGCAGAGGCCCGTCTACCTCTATATCATGTGTGTTCTATATCTATTGCGATTGACAGAGGCCCGTCTACCTCTATATTGCGTAATATCCAGCACTTGTTATTGCGATTGACAGAGGCCCATCTACCTCTATATCATGTACGTTCTAGATCTGTCACGGTTGAGAGAAGCTTGTTTGTTTCTACATCGCGTAAGCTCCGGATATTACCATTTTACCATCTTAGGATTATTTAGATCCTACCGTCTATATGTCTCGCACCATTGTTGTCCTTACTTCCATTCCCTAGTAGAGTCTGAACAACGACTTTATTGCTTGACGAATGTTCAGTCTTCATACAGGATAGTGTTCGTAGGATTGTTATCCCCAGCAGGAGCCTGATGTCTCGTTCCCCTTAAGAATGTTCATTCTTCATACAAGATAGTGTCCGTAGGATTGTTATCCCCAGCAGGAGTCTTGTCGCGACCCGAAACCCTAGCACTATTTTATTTTATTGAATTTATTTTATTTATTTTATAATTTATGTGTGCATTTTATATTTCATAAATTTCATGTCTAGCATTTTAATTGATCAATTGTGCTAAGTGTGAAGATAAGGGAAATATTTGAAAGTGTGTTATATGGGTTATGTGTTCAAAGTAGAAGTAGAGGGTTATTTGTGAAACTTTTTAAAAAAAATCTCTTACTTACTCCCTCCCTACTCCCCCTTCTCCCTCACTTCTCCTGCATACACACACACACTCCCTCATTTCTCTCTCCCTCCATTGAAAGGTAAGAAAACTCCCTCCCTCTTTCCTTCTTTTGGTCCTCATTTATTCATCATTTCTCATTACTCCTTTTATATAAAATGTTTAGATCGTCGCTAGGATCGTTTGTAGCTAAAAAAAATCGAATTCCGTCTCCATTCATAAATTCAAAGTAAGTTGTTTTTCCCCCATTTATGCTAAAAATGTTCATACTAAGTTTATATGATGCTATGTTTGCTATATATCGATTCTTTGTTTGATTTGGAGTTGATTTTCATTTTATTCATTTTTGTGAGAATTTGATGTTTGAATCATTCTTTGATTTGGGTTGTTTAAATGTGATTATATGAGTCCTTTTAGGCTTATAAGTTGTTTTAGTACCTTAGTTTACTAGTTAGAAGTGTTAGATTTTGGTTGATTGTGAATGGGTAAGAAATTTTTGATGAACCCAGTTCATCTTGCCGATTTCTGGCAGAACAGGGGAAGTGGGCGACCGCCCAAAATGGGGCGTGCGGCCACGCTTCTTTCTGGAAGGTTTTTGTCTTGGTTGAAGGCGTTTTGGGCGACCGCACAACCCTTAGTGGGCAGCCGCACAGTGCTTACTGAAAGTTTATACTTGTTCTTTATGTATGATTTAAGAATGTGTTTTGGTCTAGGTTTTGTGCACGAGCCTTGTTGACCTTATTGAACATCTTAGTACACTCTAGTGTTGGAATTGGGTCCTTTGTGATCAAGAATGTGATGAAATATGATTAAGTGTTAATTGGGAGTTTGGAACATCTTCTTGATGCATTTGTGGTTTGACTTATATTTATGATGACTATTTGGCATGGTTCCCTACTTTGGAATCATTAATTGTTTATTTAAGCTAGTATTTATTACTTGGCATTTATTTGAAAGTCCAGCTGGTACTTGTGTTTTCTTTAGGCAATGGATAATATTATAATGGCACATGAGCCAAGTCTAGTATAGTATCGTCCATTGGTTCCTCTTTTCCCCTTCCAGATGGCCTTGGTTGGGATGAGCTAGCTCCCTTTGGTGAGTATTCTAGCTAGTCGTTTGGGTTATGACTTTGTGTCATATTCCCCTTGTTACTTTATCGTTGTTACATGGTTCCGGTACCGGGTTATTATCTTCAGCTGTATATGCTTCTATGAAGATGGGTTGATTGGTCAATCGATTGAAGCTGCGCAGGGTTTTCTTATTATATCTGTTTGGTGGAAACCTTGGCTCAATATCCTTTGTTACTTGTTTATTTCCGCTGCTATCTATTAACTGCTAATTGCTACGTGCTATGTGAGTTTTATTATTGTTTATTGTATCTTAGCATGTCATGTAGTTGCATAAGTGGCTTATTGAGATTTATCTCACCCCCTTTCTTTTATCTTGGTTTTTCCTTAACCCCCTCTAGGAGGAAAGTAATAGGACTCGCTGATCACGAGAAGGACGTCGAGAGTGATCGTGACTTTTGGGCAGGTTGTTGTTCGGTTTGCATTACTTAACTGTATAACCTTTGGGATAGTATTACCAAACTATGACGTCATTAAGAAGTTGTAAAAGTTTGTATTTTGGTGTAAGCTTGTGGAGCTTATACTAGTGGTTTAGTAATGTTGTTAAGATTTGGATTTCTAAAACTGTGCATTATCATCTTTTGGTATCAAAGGGAATTTTTATATTTTGTATTTTGGTGTTTTATTGTTTTAAATCGACGTCCAGCTCGCGAGCTCCCGGCCCGTGGGGTCGGGGTCGCGACAGTTGGTATCAGAGCCTGGTTTAGCTCTAAGTTTAAGTATAGGTGGACTAGAATGACCTAGGAGGGTAGTTGTGTTCGGAGTGAGTAATGATTGGTGTTTTATGCAGGTACTTGTTAAAAATGGCTAGAAGAAGGGCTGGTGAAGGTCACATTGGGGCTTCGAATCTTGAAGAGTCACGGGAAGAAAATCGTGCGATGTTTCAGGGTATGTTCGATGCTGCTATGAAAGCCATTCATGATCAAGGTCCGAGAGAGGAACAAGCACCACCTCCACGGTATGTGTTGGAACAGTTCTTGAAATTGAAACCGGTTGAGTATGATGGAGAGCCTGATGTGAAAAAGGCTGAAATGTGGATAGAAGCAATGGAAAAGATCTATGACGTCTTTGGTTGTACGGGTGAAGAAAAAGTTCGATTTGCGGCCTATAAGCTAGTGGGAGCTGTTGAACATTGGTGGAAGGCAATTAAGGTGAGTTGGGATGAGGCTCACGTACCGTATACCTGGGAGCTGTTTGTAAGGAAATTCAAGGAGCACTTTATTCCTGTAGTTGATCAGAACAAGAAGGAGATCGAGTTTCTAAAATTGGAGCAGAACTTGTTGACGGTAGCACAGTATTCGGCTAAGTTCACAGAATTAGCTAGGTATTGTGGCTATCTTGTATCAACAGAAGAGCAGAAGGCGTTGAGGTTTATCAGAGGCTTGAGGACAGCTATCAGAACCCAGCTAATAGCTCAGAGGATTCAGACTTTTCAGGATGCTGTAGACCGTGCCTACTTGGTAGAGCAAGCCATTGGAGAGCACAAGAGGAAAACGGAGTTAGTTAACACGGGTAAACAAGGAGGTCAGAACAGATCACAACCACAACAGCGTTTGGATAACTGAGGAAATTCAGGAGGACAGTCTCAGTTCAGAGGACAACCAATCCTAAGGAATCCTGGCACTACTCCGGGAAACCAAGGGAATCAGAATAGAAGACTTTGTTCTTATTGTCAGAGGGAAGGACATTCTGAGGATCGATGTTGGAAGAAGCAAGGGAAGTGTATTAATTGCGGTCAGTTGGGGCACTTCGTAAAAGATTGTCCTAGATCCAAATATCAGCCATCAGGGACAGGAGCTGGTACTTCACAGGGCCAGAAGAGAGATGCAACAGGGAAGCCTAAGGTTCAAGGAAGAGTTTTTGCTATGAACCAGCAGCAGGCTACTGATGATCCTTCAGTGATAGGAGGTATTATTTCTGTGTCTAGTGTGAGCGCTCGTGCATTAGTAGATCAAGGATCATCGCATTCATATATATATCTATGCACTTTGCTTCTTTGCTAAATGCTTCATCTGAGTCCTTACCTTATGTGTTAGAGGTGTCAACTCCTATGGGAGAGTGTCTGCTGACTGATAAAGTGTTTCGTGCTTGTGATGTGCTTATTTGTGGTCATGTTTTGTGTGCGGATTTGGTAGTTCTTCCGATACAAGACTTTGACATTATTTTGGGTATGGATTGGCTGAGAAAATTTCATGCTTCAGTTGATTGTCGTAGAAAGGTCGTTACTTTTTCTATTCCTAATGTGCCTAAGTTTGTTTTTGAGGCTATTCCTTTGAGTAAAAATATTCGTATAATTTCTTATGTGAAAGCGAGGAGGTTGTTGCATCGTGGTTGTGAGGGTTATTTGGCGAGTGTGCTAGATACCAAGAAAGAATCACCTGGGTTAGAGATTGTTCGGGTAGTTAGAGAATTTCCTGATGTTTTCTCTTCAGAGTACAGTATGCCACCCGATCGAGAGATAGAGTTCTGTATAGATCTATTACCAGGTACAGCTCCGATCTCGAAAGCACCTTATAGAATGGCTCCAGCAGAGTTGAAAGAACTGAAGGTTCAGTTACAGGAGTTGCTTGATAGAGGATTTATTCGACCTAGTGTTTCACCGTGGGGAGCACCGGTTTTGTTTGTAAGGAAGAAAGACGGTTCTTTGAGGTTGTGTATTGATTACAGAAAGTTGAATCAGGTAACGGTGAAGAACAAATATCCTCTACCGCATATTGATGATTTATTCGATCAACTTCAAGGGTCAGTGGTATTTTCTAAACTTGATTTGAGGAGTGGGTACCATCAATTGAAAATTCGATCGGAGGATATTCCGAAGACTGCTTTCCGCACCCGATATGGTCATTATGAGTTCTTGGTTATGCCGTTTGGGTTGACTAATGCACCTGCTGTGTTTATGGACTTGATGAACAGAATTTTCCATCCTTATCTTGATACGTTCGTAGTGATCTTCATTGATGATATACTTGTCTATTCTAAATCTCGAGAGAACACGATCAACATCTGAGGACATTTTTATCAGTACTCGCAAAAGAACAGCTATTCGCGAAGTTTAGTAAGTGTGAATTTTGGCTCGAAACGGTTTCATTTCTGGGTCATGTTATTTCTAAAGATGGGATTTCTGTGGATCCTTCGAAGATAGAAGCTATTATTGATTGGAAGCGACCAGAAACAGTGACTGAGATCAGAAGTTTTCTAGGGTTAGCAGGGTATTACAAGAGGTTTATAGAAGGGTTTTCACGGATTGCTACACCGATGACTCAGTTGACCCGAAAGAATGTTCCGTTTGAGTGGACCGAAAAATGTAACAACAGTTTTGAAGAGCTGAAGAAGAGGTTGACTACTGCACCGATTTTAGCATTGCCTAATGGGAATGATGACCTAGTGATTTATAGTGATGCATCGAAGGAAGGCTTGGATTGTGTTTTAATGCAGAATGGGAAAGTTATCGCGTATGCTTCGAGGAAGTTGAGTCCGAGTGAACAGAATTATCCTACTCACGACATGGAATTGGCAGCCATTGTATTTGCTCTTCATAAGTGGAAGCATTACCTTTACGGGGCAAAATTTGAGATTTTCACGGATCACAAGAGTTTGAAGTATCTTTTCTCCCAGAAGGAACTAAATAACCGACAGCGCAGATGGATGGAACTTTTGAAGGACTATGATTGTAAAATATCTTATCATCCGGGAAAGGCGAATGTTGTAGCTGACGTAATTAGTAGAAAATATTATGTGGCTTCGATGATGGTTCGAGAGTGGAAAATGCTTAAGGATGTTCGAGACTGGTGTCCTCGTGAATCGAGACATGGGGCTATTTTTGTGAACATTAGGGTATCCCCAACCCTAATTCAGAGAATAAAGGAAGCTCAGAAAGAAGATCTAGAGTTAGTGAAATAATGGGTAAAATGAAAGAGAAGAACTTCGAGGATTTTTCTATTAGCTCGAATGGAGTGTTAACTTTTCATGGACGGTTGTGTGTACCCGATGTCGATGGTATAAAGAGGCAAGTTTTAGATGAGGGTCATAAATCGAGATATACTATTCATCCCGGTAGTACGAAGATGTACCAAAATCTGAAGCAACATTTCTGGTGGAACAACATGAAGAGGGAAATAGCTGAGTATGTATCGAGGTGTTTAACTTGTCAGCAGGTCAAAGCTGAGCATCAGAGACCCGCAGGACTACTTCAGCCATTAGAGATTCCGGAGTGGAAATGGGAACATGTGACTATGGATTTTGTTACGGGACTACCTCGTACCCGTAGGAAGTATGACAGTGTTTGGGTAATCGTGGATAGACTGACCAAGTCTGCTCATTTCTTACCGATTGATATTAGATACTCGATGGAAAAGCTTGCGACCCTTTATATTAATGAGATTGTGAAATTACATGGGGTTCCGATTAGTATTGTATCAGATCGTGATCCGCGGTTTACTTTTAGATTCTGGAAAGCGTTACAGAAAGCTTTGGGTACAGATTTGAGATTCAGTACAACTTTTCACCCTCAGACCGACGGTCAATCCGAGAGGACTATTCAGATTTTAGAAGATATGTTACGAGCTTGTTCGGTAGACTTTTCTGATTCTTGGGATACGCATTTACCTTTAGTGGAATTCTCTTATAATAACAGTTATCAGGCTAGCATCGAGATGGCTCCTTATGAGGCTTTGTATGGGAGAAAGTGTAGATCACCTATCTGTTGGGATGAGATCGGGGAAGCGAAGATATGGGGTAGTGATTTTATTCAGGATTCAGTTGAGAAAGTCAGAGTTACTCGGGATGGATTGAAGACAGCCCAGAGTCGACAAAAGAGCTATGCTGATCACCGAAGACGGGATCTTAATTTTCAGACCGGAGACTTTGTATTCTTGAAGGTATCTCCGAAGGTGGGTATTCGAAGGTTTGAGAAGAAGGGTAAATTGGCTCCGAGATTTATAGGACCGTTTGAAATTTTGGAAAAAGTGGGACTTCTTGCTTATCGACTTGCGTTACCATCTTCTTTAGACCGGTTGCATAACGTCTTCCATGTTTCTATGGGTAGATACCCCGGGAAACCACAACTTGGCTAGAGCGGTGAATTATCCTAGGATGTCTAACTTGTTTTAGATTGTTTAGAGTCGCCACCTATGTTTTTACAGGAACATAAGAAAAACCTAGAAATAGCCTAATTTATGTACAAAACCAGATATTCGGGAGAGAAGGGTTCGGGGGTTAGGTGACGAAGTGGGAAGTACTTAAACACCCACTCCGCCCCGCTTACGCGGGTCTTGCTACTATTGGTGTTCTAATATTTACATGTCCTTCAATTAATTAAATAGAAATGTGCTAACAATTGTGATGAGAAGAAAAGGGGAAATAAAGGGGAAATAAAATAGAATTGTTTTATTTATTTAATGATAAAGATTACATGTAACAAGTAATGTTAAAGAATTACATTAAGAGATGAAGAGAAATTAACATGGTGAATTAAAGTTAAGATTAAAATGTAGGGAGATAACCTTAACTAACTTCAATATGTGAAGTAGTCATGTTGGTCATGTCCCATTAATGGGGATTGCATACATCAAGAAGAATAAAACAAAGGAAGAAAATGGAGTTGTACCTTGAGAAAGAGGACTTGGAACCTTGACTTGAAAGTGTTGTTGTTGTAATGAAATTGTTGTAGAACAATTTGTTGTATAAAAACTCTTGTTGGAGAATTTGTGTAGAGAATTGTGTATAGTGTAGGTGTAGTGAAAATGTGAGATTAAGGTCCCAAGAGTGTAAAAAGAGTCCCTTTCTAAGGTAGAAGATGATGGTTTTTATAGGTAAAAAAAGAGAGGGAAAGGTTGGAGGAAAATTGGTCAATCCATGTGAGATGGAATTGACCAATAGAAGATAAATAAAATAATAAATGAAAGAAGTAAAAGAAAATCAAATAAAATAAAAATGAATTATTTTGTTTTAAAGAGATGGCTAGAATAATGGGATTGGAGGTTATAAAACTAGGGGGGGATGAATGTGGATGAGAAAAGAAGTCTTTTGTGATCAAAATGGGAAGCGCGCGAGTCCCGCTTTTGGGGCGAGACGCACGCGCAGCCCGTTAACAGTTCTGGAAGCGCCCGCGGCAGGAAAGGACAGAATGACAGAATGACCCTAAAATTTAACTCTGTTATGCAGTTTAGTCCAAAACTAATGGGATCAGTTAGGAACTTAACCGAAGTAACAGAAATTAACGAAAATGAGTTAAATAAAAATACTTTGTATGCAATCAAAGTGAGAGGTCCAAGGCGGGGTGTCTACAGAGCCCATCGGCGACGTGGATTGCAAAGCAAAACGCGTCGACGAAAGTAAAAACACCCGCCGAGGACATCGGGAAAGAAAAGAAAGCAAAGACTCGATGAAAGCAGTAATTTGAAATTGCTAGAGATAGGGGTGCGCTCCCTGTGTGAGCGTCTTTTGTTGATAGAGGGGGGTGGCATGATCCGTTGGTAAACCTGGCGGCTGAATCCGTTGAGTGAGGCCGTTAGTGAACCTTTGAATGAGGCCGTTAGTGAACCTTCGAGGAGGCCGTTAGTGAACCTTTGAATGAGGCCGTTAGTGAACCTTGAGGCCGTTAATGAACCCTTGAATGAGGCCGTTAGTGAACCTTTGAGGAGGCCGTTAGTGAACCTTGAGGCCGTTAGTGAACCTTTGAGGAGGCCGTTAGTGAACCTTCGAGGCCGTTGGTGAACCCTTGAATGAGGCCGTTAGTGAACCTTTGAATGAGGCCGTTAGTGAACCTTTGAATGAGGCCGTTAGTGAACCTTTGAGGAGGCCGTTAGTGAGCCTTGAGGCCGTTAGTGAACCTTTGAAGAGGCCGTTAGTGAACCTTTGAGGGGACGTTAGTGAACCTTTGAAGAGGCCGTTAGTGAACCTTTGAATGAGGCCGTTAGTGAACCTTTGAGGAGGCCATTAGTGAACCTTTTGACGAATCCGTTAGTGAAATCGTTGATGAGGCCGTTAGAGAACCTTTGTTGACGAATCCGTTAGTGAAATCCGTTTGATGAGGCCGTTAGTGAACCTTTGATGAATCCGTTAGTGAAATCCGTTGATGAGGCCGTTAGTGAACCTTCGAGGCCGTTAGTGAACCTTTGTTGTCGAATCCGTTAGTGAAATCCGTTGATGAGGCCGTTAGTGAACCTTCGAGGCCGTTAGTGAACCTTTGTTGTCGAATCCGTTAGTGAAATCCGTTGATGAGGCCGTTAGTGAACCTTCGAGGCCGTTAGTGAACCTTTGTTCACGAATCCGTTAGTGAAATCCGTTGATGAGGCCGTTAGTAAACCTTTGATGAATTTCTGCTTTGAAGCCGTGTGCTGTTTGGCGTTGCAGTTGACTTTTGTGGGGATGCGGGCATGGTTGAATGTGGACCATTTTCTGCTGGGGATGAAGTGCCTCGAGTTGCAGATGCTGTTTGACTTCGCGGTCGTACCTGTTATGTGCTTTGCAGGTATATGTGCTAGTGCAAGAAGATGCATGAAGTGTGAAATGAAGAGAGAAATTGTGCTCGTGGTGCAATGTGATTTGAAAGCAGTTTTGCATGAGAGAGAGATTTGCAATAATGAAGAAATTGCTTTTGTGTGCTGTGTGATTTTGAGGAAAGTATTAATGAATGATGTTCATACCTTCACTTACCATTGCCGCTTGAGTGGAGATGGATTTATGATGTCCGCGGAGGATGCTTTGATGGAGAATGTCCATTCTTTAGATGTTGATGAGAGAACGCTCTTGATGATGGGTTGGCGAGATGGTCGTGCCAAAGGCTGCCTACGTATCCCTTGAAGGGAATCAGACCAGCATAGTTCAATGATGATGGAGAATGCTGGAGGAGAAGCTAGGAGCAAAGCACATACTTTTGCACATAAAAGGAGAAAAAGAAAAAGAAAAAGTTTTTTTTTTTTTTTTTTTTTTTTTTTTTTTAGATTAGAAAGGAAATAATATGCACACATGTGAGGAAAAGATTTTTTTTAGTTCGTGGGTTAACCATTTTAACCATTGTGTGCTTGTGAAGCCAACCCAAGATCAAGTCATGTTCAGTCAAAGTCCGGATTGCCTCACTTGAATTCTGTTGTCGCCGGTGTGCCCAACGAAGATTGATGTCTAGCCCCAAGAGATTTGTCGATTATGGGGCTTCAAAAGGCTTTTGATGCCGAGATGAGGGGTTGCTGATTGTAAAGCCCCTAGAATGCCTTTGATGCCAAATTTTGAGGGACTTGCATAGCTCCAAGATAAATCAGCTCTTGGCCCATTCGAGTAAATCGCCCTTTGTTGTTGTAGTGAGCAAGCCCCAAGAGGAGATCGTTGATGCCAAGCTTCGAGAGATTGCAAAGCCCCAAGTGTCGTGGGCTTGTAGATGGCGGGATGTGAAGACCTTTCATTGTAAAGCCCTAAATTATCTCGTGATTGGCTCGGCATTGAGAGCGGATGTACAGTTTGGTAGAATTCTTGATAGAGATCTCCTTCTTGCTCTTAATGGGGAGATGAATGGCCTCATTATGGTCGATACCCAAATGGCTGAGGGCTTATGTCAAAGGATGCAGTAATGTCTTGCGGTGCCGTCGAGGTCGCGGAGGATAAGGTCTTGGCGTGATAAAGTCTCAAATGAGTATGCTTGCTTGACTCTTCTTGAGTTGAACTAATGACGGATCTTCGGATGCAACTAGTGCTGCGGCCTAACTTTATCTGAGCTGCACCTTGTGCTTTTGATCTTGGAGAAGGGGGTGCTGAATTGCAGAAACATTGGGATTGGCCGTGGCATTTCCCGCTATAACCCTGTTTTGATTAGAGTTTAGCATATTGAATCTTTTCCTTTTCCCTAAGACTTCCTTCATAATCTCGTTGTAAGTTCTAACAAGAATTATCAAATTCATTCATATCATTGGAGCCTTCATTTAAAACCAAGGGGCCTTTTGACTGGAAGTGTTGAGAGACTCTTGAAGCTTGATCGTTTTCATGGATCCATAAGACTATTCCACATTGCACTTGCTCGAGTATTGTTGCCCAAAAGACTGTTGGTCACGAAGCCCTAATACTGCCCTTTGCTTGAATTACTGTAATGCCGTAGCCCAAAAGATTGTAGATTGCGAAGCCCTTGGAGACCTTTGGTGCCGAATTGAGGAAGCTTCCAATGTTGCACATGACTTGGCTGGGGATACTGCTGGGGAGTTAATTGCTCTTTGCCGAGGGAGCCTTTAAGACTTGACCGTAGCCCCTAGAGTGCCATCATTGATTGCGAGAAAGGTCCACCCTTGATCGGGGAAACGAGCACGGGCACACATGACAAGAGGGCTTTTTGACATCCCTTTTGAGGGACTTTGAGGATAGTCTCACAAATCTTTCTTGAGCATAGCCTCTAGGGCGTATTGATTGTCAAGTGAAGCAAAAGAAGTCCTTGTCCTTGAGTCACATAGCCCCTAGGGCGTCACCATTTATTGAGCAAAGCAAGAGTGACTCATCCTCATGCGAGGGAACAAACATGAGAGGACATGGCACGAGCTACTCCATTTCTTGGGAGCCTTTCGGCGTACTTTAGAAGCACATACTTGAAGAAGCTTTGAAAACTGAGACACATGTTGTTGCTATTTGTTGCCCAAGCCAATTGACTAGCTAGGGATTATTTGTGCAACCTCGTGCCCTTTTATGATAGGCTCGTTCTCGGATGGGTCATGGCTACCACGGGCCTTCTTTTCATGAACCCAAAAATGCACACTGCTGGAGAATGATGCCAATAACCCAAAACAACCTTTGATGGTGCCATATCTTGTTGAGCCTTTTGCAATCCCAAAGTTGACTCAGTGGGGAATTGACTTGCTGAGGAGATCCAATGTAGAGCTCGTGCAGTTGTCTTCTTTAGAGGCCGGAGATCTCCATTTCTCTTTCCCTTCTCTCTCTCACTCTCTCATTTTTTTATGACGCACCCTATTTTTTGCCTAGACCGCCCTTTTGGGTTTTCAATCTAGCGGGCATCTCTTTTGCGTCATCATTTTGACTCGATTAATGAGGGAGTGTGCATTGACTCTAGCTGAGGAGATAAGACATGTGATTTTGCGGTGGAGACCTCTTGTCACTAAAGGTGAGTGACATTGACTTGATTAGAGAAGTGTCCCTAGTATTGACTTCATGTATTTGACCGTTTTTTGAATGACTCATGAAGGCAAGTAAGTCATTAAGAGAGAAGAGAAGGAAAGCCCCAATTTGATTGCAAGAAATTGAGAGTATGCAGAAAGAATAGAAGTCCCTAGACTCGTCAAGGAACGCGAAATGATTCCAAATCTAAGAAAGTTGTTCAATCTTTTTGGTGATTAATTCATTGGCAAATGAATCGTACAAAGATGTCTTGACAAGTTCGAGATGAAGGCCGATCACCATAACGCGCTAGGGCTAAACATATCTTCTTTCTTGCATGTGACCGGACCCGAAGGTTGCCTACGTTCCTCCAGTGTAGAGGCTCGGGTCACCGTAGTTCTTGTGAATTCTCCATTCTTCGGGATGGAATTGTTGCTTCGTCGTGTAGCTTCGTCCTCCTTTGTTGGATGGAATGATGTTGATCTTGATGTGAACTTCTTTGATTGAGGGGGATTTTTTTTTTTTTTTTTTTTGTGCTCTAACTTTTGCCTAGGTTGATTTTTCAACCTTTTTTTTTTTTTTTTTTATCCCCTTTTGAAAACTTTACTTCATGATTGTTGCTCCACCTTTCTTTGTCTTGATTTCGTCATTGTTGATGTCTTCGTTGTTGATGCCGTCGTCGATGTTTAGCCCCTAGGCGTTCAAGCGATGGCCTTCGTTCTAAAACGTGTTTAGACATCTTTTCATCATTTTGCCAAGAATTAGATTGAACAACTTGGAAGAGTGTATGAGCACAAGAACGACTTTTATTTGATGATTGACTCGAACATTCACACAAGTGGGACGAAAGAAAACTTTAATGCACACATTAGAGGACTTTTGACTCTTTTTTTTTTTTTTTTTATCTTATTTCTAGGTAGAGAAAGAGAAACGGAGATTGTTGTCGTCATCCCCCATGTCGTTGTAGTCCTCATTGTCGTTGTAGTCTTCCATGTCACTACATTCTTCCATGTAATTGCTTGGGAACCCTTTGTCGTTGAAGCTTGTGTCATAGGAGGACTCGGCCACTTCTTGGAGAAAATCGTCAATTCTAACCCCCGCATCATACATGCTTGAAAAATCGGAGTGAAAAGCCCCACTAAGATTAGTGCGGTAGTCCATTTTCAAACACTTCAAGAAGATGTCCATTTGTTCCTTCTTGGAAGGCCTATCAACCATCTCGGCTATCTTGTCATTCCAACGGCGATAGAAATCCCCAAATGATTCATCACCCATTTGCAAGGTGCTCTCCAATTCCTTCTTGGTGGGGCGGAATATGGAGTTGCCTTGATATTGTGACTTGAAGGCAAGCATAGCGGCATCCCAATTGAGGCGGGTGGAAACTGGAAGACCCATATACCAATCTTTTGCGACCCCTCCAGAGTAAGCGGGAAGCATTGTGCCATTATTTGAGGAGACACTTACTTTTGTAGCATGGCCCAAACGTAGGAGTCAACATGAGCGTCGGGGTAAGAGTTGCCGTTGAACTTGCCAATATCGGGCATCTTGAACTTTTCGGGAAGAGCCTCCATTGTGTTCATGAGGAGAGAAACTTGATGAAGATTGGTGGTTTGGCCCTTGTGCAAATTTAGCCCACTAAGCCTTTGGTCAATGTAGGACATGAGAGTGTTGACCAAACCGATATCAATGCTTTGGACCTTTCTTTCACTCATGAGCCCTTTCAATTGGTTCTTCAGTTGAGAAACTTCTTTCTTGTGGGCCGTTTTCACATGCTCGTAACGGGCTCGCCATAAATCATCTTTGCGGCGGACATTCTCGGCTAGTGTATCAACTTGCCCTTTCAATGCTTCCACCATGCGGAATAACCCTTTGTTGGACACGGGAATGCCGTTGTCGTTGCCGTTTGAAACCATTGGACCTATTGAGAGAACACGGTCGATCTTAGGATGGCCCCACAAACACCTTTTGAGTGAAATGATTTCACCCATAAACAAGAAAAGACTCAACCACATAAGAAAATGACTCTTTTTTTTTTATTTACAAAAGTCGGAAGGACGTGGTCCTTTTTTGGGGTTTCTAGAAAAATAGTCGAATCGTCACACTAGTATATAGACCTTCTCGCAGTCCCATATACTCATCGGATTCCACCACGCTTGTGAATCCTACATGTGTCGGGATTAAACTAAATTAATGTAGTAAAGCATACATGCGGGGACGGATTTTTTATTTTCGTCCATAGTAACCACTTTTGGGGACGGATTTTTATTGCGCCCGTTTCAACAAGTTGGCATGTATGTTTTGAAGACATTAGTTTAGGGAAATCTCGGTACATGGAAACCGACTTGAGTCACGGAGTGTTAGACCCTAACTAGAATTGTGTGGCTTGTGCTCGGCTTGAATATGAGGCTCAAAGGTCACCCCCGGCATGTAGTCATGAACTACGCCACGGGCTGAGGTTTACCGCTTCGAAAGAGCCAAGGTCGAGTGGAGCTTGAAACTTTCTAGGACGGGCCTCGACAGGTTTGGGGTTGGACTTGTGCGACTCGATAGTGAGCACTTGATAAGAATATGTGCATGTAGTGTGAGGTCTATCACGTGACAAAATTTTTATATTTTTTTTTTAAAAGAAAAGAAATTAAAAAAAAAAACACATAAGCACATAATTATAACTTTCGAATCACCCGTGTGACCGATAAAAATAAACAGAACGTAAAAGAAATTGTATGCAGGCCCGGTGCCCACACACTGTCATTCTGCTCTGTTCTGTTTTCTGTGCACTGTTCTGTTCTGGGAATGCGCCCAGAAGCGCGCGCATTGGGTGGCCTATGCGGAAGGCGCGCGCGGTAGACAAAGAGGGGCAGAGGCGCCCGATTCTGGGCAATACCTGCGAATCAGTGGGTTCAAGGGATTGCCTTGACCCTAAATAAAAAAATTCTTTCCCCTGCAGTAATTGTTAGCACAGAAACATGGAATTGAAGGACAAGAAGGAAGGTGGGCGATTCTGGTAATTGGGGTCGGACGCGCGCGCTTTAGGCCAAGGAGGCCAGAGGCGCGCGCTTCCCACCCTTTTTACCAGAATGCCCAGAAAATAGTAATAAGAACACCAAAAGTTAAGAACGCAAGTTTAACCCTCTAAATCGTCCCCAGCAGAGTTGCCACTGTAGATACCCCGGGAAACCACAACTTGGCTAGAGCGGTGAATTATCCTAGGATGTCTAACTTGTTTTAGATTGTTTAGAGTCGCCACCTATGTTTTTAAAGGAACATAAAAAAAACCTAGAAATAGCCTAATTTATGTACAAAACCAGAGATTCGGGAGAGAAGGGTTCGGGGGTTAGGTGACGAAGTGGGAAGTACTTAAACACCCACTCCGCCCCGCTTACGCGGGTCTTGCTACTATTGGTGTTCTAATATTTACATGTCCTTCAATTAATTAAATAGAAATGTGCTAACAATTGTGATGAGAAGAAAAGGGGAAATAAAGGGGAAATAAAATAGAATTGTTTTATTTATTTAATGATAAAGATTACATGTAACAAGTAATGTTAAAGAATTACATTAAGAGATGAAGAGAAATTAACATGGTGAATTAAAGTTAAGATTAAAATGTAGGGAGATAACCTTAACTAACTTCAATATGTGAAGTAGTCATGTTGGTCATGTCCCATTAATGGGGATTGCATACATCAAGAAGAAGAAAACAAAGGAAGAAAATGGAGTTGTACCTTGAGAAATAGGACTTGGAACCTTGACTTGAAAGTGTTGTTGTTGTAATGAAATTGTTGTAGAACAATTTGTTGTATAAAAACTCTTGTTGGAGAATTTGTGTAGAGAATTGTGTATAGTGTAGGTGTAGTGAAAATGTGAGATTAAGGTCCCAATAGTGTAAAAAGAGTCCCTTTCTAAGGTAGAAGATGATGGTTTTTATAGGTAAAAAAAGAGAGGGAAATGTTGGAGGAAAATTGGTCAATCCATGTGAGATGGAATTGACCAATAGAAGATAAATAAAATAATAAATGAAAGAAGTAAATGAAAATCAAATAAAATAAAAATGAATTATTTTGTTTTAAAGAGATGGCTAGAATAATGGGATTGGAGGTTATAAAACTAGGGGGGATGAATGTGGATGAGAAAAGAAGTCTTTTGTGATCAAGAAAGAGATGTTGCAAATAAGAAAAGGGAGGGAAATAAGGTGCAATCCGTTACTGCCAAAATGGGAAGCGCGCGAGTCCCGCTTTTGGGGCGAGACTCGCGCGCAGCCCGTTAACAGTTCCGGAAGCGCCCGCGGCAGGAAATGACAGAATGACAGAATGACCCTAAAAGTTAACTCTGTTATACAGTATAGTCCAAAACTAACGGGATCAGTTAGGAACTTAACCGAAGTAACAGAAATTAACGAAAATGAGTTAAATAAAAATACTTTGTATGCAATCAAAGTGAGAGGTCCAAGGCGGGGTGTCTACACTATGTTTCGGAAGTATTTGCACGATTCATCTCACGTGTTATCGAGGGTACCTGAGGATATAGAGCCTGACATGTCATACGAGGAACGACCGGTTCATATTCTTGATACCAAAGTTCAAGAGTTGAGGAATAAAAGCATAGCGTTGGTGAGAGTACTATGGAGGAATCACAATGTCGAAGAATCAACGTGGGACCTTCGAGAAGAGATAGAGAGGAAGTATCCGTGGCTATTTAATTCGGGTAAGTATTTTTTTAAAATTCGGGTCGAATTTTCTTTTAGGTGGAGTGAATATCGCGACCCGAAACCCTAGCACTATTTTATTGAATTTATTTTATAATTTATGTGTGCATTTTATATTTCATAAATTTCATGTCTAGCATTTTAATTGAATAATTGTGCTAAGTGTGAAGATAAGGGAAATATTTGAAAGTGTGTTATATGGGTTATGTGTTCAAAGTAGAAGTAGAGGGTTATTTGTGAAACTTTTAAAAAAAATCTCTTACTTACTCCCTCCCTACTCCCCCTTCTCCCTCACTCCTCCTGCACACACACACACTCCCTCATTTCTATCTCCCTCCATTGAAAGGTAAGAAAACTCCCTCCCTCTTTCCTTATTTTTGTCCTCATTTATTCATCATTTCTCATTACTCCTTTTATATAAAATCTTTAGATCGTCGCTAGGATCGTTTGTAGCTAAGAAAAATCGAATTCCGTCTCCATTCATAAATTCCAAGTAAGTTGCTTTTCCCCCATTTATGCTAAAACTGTTCATACTAAGCTTATATGATGCTATGTTTGCTATATATCGCTTCTTTGTTTGATTTGGAGTTGATTTGCATTTTATTCATTTTTGTGAGAATTTGATGTTTGAATCATTCTTTGATTTGGGTTGTTTAAATGTGATTATATGAGTCCTTTTAGGCTTATAAGTTGTTTTAGTACCTTAGTATACTAGTTAGAAGTGTTAGATTTTGGTTGATTGTGAATGGGTAAGAAATTTTTGATGAACCCAGTTCATCTTGCCGATTTCCGGCAGAACAGGGGAAGTGGGCGACCGCCCAAAATGGGGCGTGCGGCCGCGCTTCTTTCGGGAAGGTTTTTGTCTTGGTTGAAGGCGTTTTGGGCGACCGCACAACCCTTAGTGGGCGGCCGCACAGTGCTTACTGAAAGTTTATACTTGTTCTTTTTGTATGATTTAAGAATGTGTTTTGGTCTAGGTTTTGTGCACGAGCCTTGTTGACCTTATTGAACATCTTGGTACACTCTAGTATTGGAATTGGGTCCTTTGTGATCAAGAATGTGATGAAATGTCATTAAGTGTTAATTGGGAGTTTGGAACATCTTCTTGATGCATTTGTGGTTTGACTTATCTTTATGATGACTATTTGGCATGGTTCCCTACTTTGGAATCATTAATTGTTTATTTAAGCTAGTATTTATTACTTGGCATTTATTTGAAAATCGAGCTGGTACTTGTGTTTTCTTTAGGCAATGGATAATATTATAATGGAACATGAGCCAAGTCCAGTATAGTATCGTCCATTGGTTCCTCTTTTCCCCTTCCAGATGGCCTTGGTTGGGATGAGCTAGCTCCCTTTGGTGAGTATTCTAGCTAGTCGTTTGGGTTATGACTTTGTGTCATATTCCCCTTGTTACTTTATCGTTGTTACAAGGTTCCGGTACCGGGTTATTATCTTCAGCTGTATATGCTTCTATGAAGATGGGTTGATTGGTCGATCGATTGAAGCTGCGTAGGGTTTTCTTATTATATCCGTTTTGTGGAAACCTTGGCTCAAAATCCTTTGTTACTTATTTATTTCCGCTGCTATCTGTTAACTGCTAATTGCTACGTGCTATGTGAGTTTTATTATTGTTTATTGTATCTTAGCATGTCATGTAGTTGCATAAGTGGCTTATTGAGATTTATCTCACCCCCTTTATTTTATCTTGGTTTTTCCTTAACCCCCTCTAGGAGGAAAGTAATAGGACTCGCTGATCACGAGAAGGACGTCGAGAGTGATCGTGACTTTTGGGCAGGTTGTTGTTCGGTTTGCATTACTTAAATGTATAACCTTTGGGATAGTATTACCAAACTATGACGTCATTAAGAAGTTGTAAAATTTTGTATTTTGGTGTAAGCTTGTGGAGCTTATACTAGTGGTTTAGTAATGTTGTTAAGATTTGGATTTCTAAAACTGTGTATTATCATCTTTTGGTATCAAAGGGAATTTTTATATTCTGTATTTTGGTGTTTTATTGTTTTAAGTCGACGTCCAGCTCGCGAGCTCCCGGCCCGCGGGGTCGGGGTCGTGACAAGTCTGATGTCTCATTTCTTTCTTCCTTCTTTCCCCAGTATCTCCGAACTACGACCGACTTTATTCCTCCGAAGATACGTAGGAAGCCTGAAAAGGTTCAGCCACCCGACCGCCTTGGTCATTTCCTATCCCCTCCGAACTACGACCGGCTTGATTCCTCCGAGGATACGTAGGAAGCCTGAAAAGGTTCAGCCACCCGACCGCCTTGGTCATTTCCTATCCCCTCCGAACTACGACCAGCTTGATTCCTCCGAGGATACGTAGGAACCTTAAAAGGTTCAGCCACCCGACCGCCTTGGTCATTTCCTATCCCCTTCGAACTACGACCGACTTGATTCTCTGAGGATACGTAGGAAACCTGAAAAGGTTCAGCCACCCGACTGACGTGGTCATTTCTCATCCCCAGCAGATGTTTCCCTCGCAACTAGAAGTTATCCCTAGCGGAAGGCGTTGCTCCCCACCAGAGGACAATCGTTTACAATTTCCCCAGTGGATTTGAACTACGTTTGGCTTGATTCCCCCATGGATAGATAGGTCGCCTGCCAAGGTTCAGCCGTCCCATCACCCTTCATCTGTTTTGAAACTCATGTTTCAGAACGGATCCTTCTTTTATCGTCGACCCCCCATTGCCTTGCAAGAAGCGTCGCCGAGAGGCTACTATTAGTACCCGACCTGAAAATGAGTTTATTAGGGCTTTCCCAAATATACAAGGACTTTATAGGAATTAAAAACCTTTGAAAGACTTATCCTGGATTCCAAAAATACATCTCATTATTCTAGAACATCTTAAAAATGGCCAAAATAGGGTTTCCATAAACCAAATAAAACCCTAGCTTGAAAATCACGTCTGATCCCTCCATCAGTTCACTATATAAAGCCATTCCATCCTCTTGGTTAAAGGTCGGAATTTTGATCAATCTCAAGCTCCCTAAGTGATGGATTTTCTCTCTAATTAAGCATTTCAAGCATCCAAGAACATCCTCAAGAATCCCAAGAAGATCAAGGTTTATTTCTTGCCAACATAGGTAAGTTTTCTGACTTTTTCTTCATATTCTTGCCATGTTCTTAGTTTAGATCCATAATATTCATGTTCTTAATATGTGTATTCATGTGTTCTTCATAATATTCATGTTCTTAATATGTTTATTCATGTGTTCTTCATAATATTCATGTTCTTAATATGTTTATTCATGTGTTCTTCATAATATTCATGTTCTTAATATGTTTATTCATGTGTTCTTCATAATATTCATGTTCTTATCATGTTTATTCATATGTTCATAATATGTTCTTCGCATGTTCTTCGTATTCATAGATTAAAACCTTATTTATGCCATATTTAGGGTTGCGATCTTCATGTTTACATGTTATTTCATAGCTGATGATGATCTAGGGTTCATCAACCCGAACATGATCTAGGAACTACTTCTAAACCCTAATCTATAGGTAATTTCCCCCTCATTATGCATGATCCCGATTCTTCTGCCTATTCTAAATTCTTCTCGAACTACGCTGACCTGAGCTTCTCACATTGAGAGGAACGTAGGCAATCTTCGGATCCGGTCTCAAACACATTGCACACTACATACACCGCATCATGATAGAAAGACCGATCATTCTGGCGATAGGAGTGATAACATTCAATATTCTTCTCTTGTCGTAATTTGACCCCCGAACCCATTAACATGCTTTATTCAATGTTTTGGCTATAATTAAAACAGCGTGGCGACTCTCATATTTTTAATGTCGTTATGAATATTCCCTTTGATAATAGAAATAATTGCAAGATACTACCCATGCGTCGCTTCATCGGAAAGGGGTATTCACACTACTCTAGCCACCGGTGCAAATGTTCATTGAAATCAACTCCGGGCTGTTGTGTATAGCCTTTATCAACCAATCTTGCGTTTTTTTTTTGCTTAATTAAACTGTCAAAAGTTATCTTAACGTTAAAGAGCCATCTCACTCATACGATCTCCTTGTCTTTTGGATTCTCAACTAGCTCCCAAGTCTTGTTCTTCTATATGGCACGAATTATTTCTTCTATGGCTTTTGCCTTATCTTCCTCATAGTTTTTTCCAATCATTCTCCTTGTAAGTTTCATTCAAAATTTTCTTGTTCTGAAACACAAAAGTGCTGCCTCACACAAACTCTCAAGTTTTGTTGCAAAGTTGGGAGAAGAAGAACTTGCATTTGGACTTTTTAAATAACAACTATGTGATTTTGGGCTATTATTTTGACGTAAATGATCTTCATGTTCACAATCTTCCTCTTCAACTTTAGTTTCATAATCATCAAGGAAAACTACACCATTTGCAATTCCTTTGTTCTTCCAATCTCATGCAACATTCTCATTAAACAACACCTCTCCAACACATATCGACTGATCAAAACTGTGTTGTCTTTCAAGCTCCAAACTTAGTACCCGTTTGACATGTTACCATACACAATAAAGAAGCAATATTCACTTGTTTCATCCTTCTTTATTTCTGAAATTAAGATTAATAAATGCAGCCAAACACCTTTAAGTATTCAATGATGGCTTCCTTCATATCCAAACTTCTTGTTGTATTTTGATGTAAAATGCCTTTGTGGGACTCCTATTAATTATGTTAAATGTCATAATATCGTACCTAGAGCATTCACACCAACAATTTCCCACTTGCACTAGGCCCACATAATGTATCTAATACCCATACACCTAACATGACCATCATGTTTAGGTTGTGAAAGTCTCATTGTTAGTGGATCAGCTTTGTTATTCTCCATTAGTACTTTGGATATATTCACGTCTTCCCTCTCTATGATTCTCGAATGAGATGAAAATCCCTAAGTATGTATTTGGATCATGGATGTGCTTTTGGTTCGCTTGCTTGAGCAATAGCACAATTTTATCACAATGAAGGTCTATTGGATTAGCAATGCTAGGAACCACCTGTAATTCACGAATGAATTTCTTGATCCAAACAGCTTCTTTAGCAGGAGCTGATGCAGCTATATACCTAGCTTCTGTTGTAGAATCAACTACTGTATTTTGCTTAGACCTCTTCCAATCTATAGTACCACCATTTTTCAAAAATATAAAACCTGGTTGCAATCTACAATCATCCTTGTAGGTTTGGAAGCTTACAACAAGATCATCTTCGATACCTTCATATGTCAAGAACGAGTCTTTAGTAATTCTCAAGTACTTAAGAATCGTTATGACAGCTATCCAATTACACTCATAAGGATCCGATTGGTATCTTCTCATCATGCTCAAAGCATAACAGACATCCAGTCTAGTACATATCATGGCATACATAATGGATCCAATTGCAGCAGCATATGGAATTTCATTCATGTGTTTTCGCTCATCAGTTGTCTTAGGACTCTGAGTCTTGCTAAGACTCTTACCATGAAACACTGGAAAGTTACCTCTTTCAGATTTTTCCATGCGGAATCTCTTAAGAACATTTTCAATGTATGTATTTCGACTTAAACCAAAAAACTTCTTAGATCTATCTCTATAGATCTTAATGCCAAAAATATAAGTGTCTTCTCCCATATCTTTCAGTCAGAAACATTTCCTAACCAAGTCTTTAAAGACTGAAGTGTTGGGTTTTGGCAATCAAGCGCAACAGAAATAAACCCAAAAGCCTAGATCCATTCAAGATGATTAAATTAATAAAAGGATGAATTTAGAATACTAATTGTGATGATGCTTTAAATTTTTTGGGATCGTTGAATCTTTGTTCTTAAGGGTTTGAATCTTCTCCAAGCTTTCCACAAATCTTGATTGTAGGGACACAAACTTAAAAGATGATAAAAGAATCACCCTCTGTGGATATTGTAGACACCCCGCCTTGGACCGCTCACCCCGATTGCACATTTGATCTTGTGTTTCTACACGTTTTAAGTGTTTCTCGTCAGTTTCTGTCACTTCCGTTAAGTTCCTGACTGACTTCGTTAAGTCCAGGGACTAAACTGAATAACAGGGCTGACTTTCTAGTCCATTCTGTCAAAATTGCCTTCTCTGAGTCGCGCGCCTCCGACAGGAAGAGCCAGGCGCGCGCGCCTCCCGCCCCCAAAGCAGGAAGCGCGCGCCTCTGGGCGTCAATTACAGATTTCTGGCCAGGATTCTCTCCCTTGCTCAATTTACAGGATTTTGCCCGAGAAGGATTTCTTGGTGACTGAGTTTTGGCACCAAAAACACCCCTCTTTCACCTATAAAAAGCTCCCTTTACCTCCATATTCAAGGACTGGAAATTGAACTTACAAAAACTATACCAAAACCACTTTCTAAAGGTTCTCCAAGGATCTCATCAAGCAATATTTGAAGGTCTTCAAATTGTAGGTAAAAGTCTATCTTTTCCTTTCTTTTCTACTTCATCTCCTCTCTCCCTTTTACTCTAATCAAATGTGCAATCACCCAAATCATTTTGGGACATGACTCTAATGATCACCTCATCTCATTGAGGTTGGTTAAGGAGTTATCTCCTACATTCCAAACTCTATTTTAAAACCCCCTTTTATGACTTAAAGAAGAAGAAGAAGAACATTTTCATTCATGTAGATTTTGATCAAGCAAGACCAACTTTAGTTGGGCGAGATGGGTGTTTCGGTACTTCCCATCTCGTAATCTAACCCCCGAACCTCAAAACAAAGAATCTCTGTTTTCGTAATCAAATCTAGCCTATCATCAATAGGTTTTTCTTATGTTCCTCAAAACATAGGTGGCGACTCTAAAACAAGTTAGACATCCTAGGATAATTCACCGCTCTAGCCAAGTTATGGTTTCCCGGGGTATCTACAGTGGCGACTCTGCTGGGGATGATTTAGAGGGTTAAACTTGCGTTCTTAACTTTTGGTGTTCTTATTACGGTTTTCTGGGCATTCTGGTAAAAGGGGTAGGAAGCGCGCGCCTCCGGCCTTCTTGGCCTAAAGCGCGCACGTCCGACCCTTATTACCAGAATCGCCCGTCTTCCTTCTTGTCCTTCAATTCCATGTTTCTGTGCTAACAAATTCTGCAGGGGAAAGTTTTCTTAATTAAGGGTCAAGGCAATC
This sequence comes from Campanula takesimana, assembly GCA_026119855.1. NCBI lineage: Eukaryota > Viridiplantae > Streptophyta > Magnoliopsida > Asterales > Campanulaceae > Campanula > Campanula takesimana. Next base: position 1,363,038 of record JAOWBW010000192.1, on the reverse strand, counting down.
CCTTGAACCCACTGATTTGCAGGTTCTCACCTAGAAGCGGGCGCCTCTGCCCTTCTTCCTCTCACGCGCGCGCCTTCCGCATAGGCAACCCAATGCGCGCGCTTCTGGGCGCATTCTCGGAACAAAACAGTGCACAGAAACAGAACAGAATGACAGTGCGCGGGCACCGGGCCTGCATACAATTTCTTTTACTTTCTGTTTATTTTTTATCGGTCACACGGGTGATTCGAAAGTTGTAAATTACGTGCTTATTATTTTTTTTATTTCCTTTAAAAAAATATAAAAAAAAAATTGTCACTTGTTAGACCTCACACTACATGCACATATTCCTATGAACTGCTCACTATCGAGTGGCACAAGTCCAACCCCAAACCCGTCGAGGCCCGTCATAGAAAGTTTCAAGCTCCACCAGACCTTGGCTCTTTCGAAGCGGTAAACCTCAGCCCGTGGCGTAGTTCAAGACTACATGCCGGGGGTGACCTTTGAGCCTCATATTCAAGCCGAGCACAAGCCACCCAATTCTAGTTAGGGTCTAACACTCCGTGACTCAAGTCGGTTTCCATGTACCGAGATTTCACTAAACTAATGTCTTCAAATCATACATGCCAACTTGTTGAAACGGACGCAATAAAAATCCGTCCCCAAAAGTGGTTATTTTGGACGAAAATAAAAATCCGTCCCCGCATGTATGCTTTACTACATTAATTTAGTTTAATCCCGATACATGTAGGATTCACAAACGTGATGGAATCCGATGAGTATATGGGACCGCGAGATGGTCTATATACTAGTGTGACGATTCCATTATTTTCTTAGAAACCCCAAAAGGGATCCATTCCCTCCGACTTATAAAAAAAAAAAAAAAAAAAAAAAGAGTCTTTTCTTATGTGGTTCGAGTCGTGTGCCCAACTGTGTGTTCTAAGACTCTTCATGGACCGCAAGTGTTACTCAAGACTGACAAGGGCCTCTTCTGCAATATAGGTTCAATTGGTACTTACAGAGTCTACCGGGATTCGGCAAATCGGTTAGTCCGTGAAGAGATCACTCAAACAGCTCCAACATCAACCATGACCGGCAGCAGCAACACCATGTCTCTCGAACAGCTTTCAACCATGGTCCAACTCCTCCAAGAGCAAGTCTCCACCCTTAATAAGGAGGCACAAAGCAAAGACGACATTTGGCAATCCCACCTCGACAGCCAAAGGGAGGCCCACGAGGCCGAGATGGAGCTAATGAAAGAAAAGCTCACTAATCTTGCCAAGGGAAAGAACAAGAATAATGATGATGAATCCGAATGGACCGAGGGTTTGTTCAAAAGTCCTTATGTCAACACCCGCACCAAGAAAATGGGGGAGCCGAGTTCCGAGAACAATGAGCCCAAAATGGTAGATTCTATCATGGCCTACATCGACCAAAAATTCAATGGGCTCAACATGGGGAAAGGCTCTGACACAAGCCTTTATCAATCATCCATCCTCATGAGTACTATGGCCGCTCTTCCTGATAAGTTCAAGATGCCCGACATAAGCAAATTCAAGGGCAACTCTTGTCCCATGGCTCACATTGAGACTTATATTTGGGCAATGGTTCCGAAGAAGGTCTCCCCCAAGGTGATGGCTCAATGCTTTCCTCTCACTCTCGAGGGGGCGGCAAAAGATTGGTATGCTACTCTCCCGCTCACTGTCCGTCTTGATTGGGACTCCGCCATGCTTGCCTTCAAGAACCAATACCAAGGCAACACCATTCACCGGCCCACAAGGAAAGAGCTCGAGAATACCACTCAAAGAGACAATGAGTCCTTTATTGACTTCACAAGGAGATGGAATGACAAACTCTCTGAAATTGTTGAGAGGCCAAACACAAAAGAGCAAATGGACATCTTTCTCAAGTGTCTCAAGATTGATCTCCGCACCCACCTAAGTGGGGCTTGCTACTCCGACTTCTCCCAAATGTATGAGGCGGGGGTACGCATGGATGACTTGCTCAAGGAGATTAAGAAGGCCACTCCTACTTACCGATACAAGGCCGCTTCCAACTCCACAAAAGAGGCCTCGGTCAACGCCGTCACTATCGATAAGGGGAATTACAAAAAGGTTCCTCCACCTCAAGGGAAGAAGTCCCGAAATGACCGTGTCTACACGCCTCTCCAAGGCATGACTCAAACCGAAGTGTTCGAGGTCCTTAAAGCGAAGGGTCAAGTCACACCCGTGCAAGGGTACCAACCCAAGACGGTCAACCCCAATCATGCTCACCACAAATATTGTGGTTACCACCAATATAGTGGCCACACCACCGAGGATTGCTTCGTTCTCCGCAATGTCATTCAAGATCTCATAGATAAGAAAGAATTTGTAGTGACTAATGGCGAACATGTCAATGTAATAGAGATAGGAGAACTCGAGGGGACCACCCATTCAATCCCAATTGTGAATGGGGGCCCCAATGTTATAAATAAACTTGACAATTCTTCCTATGTTGTAACTTACGATGAGGTAATGAGGGAAGTACTAGAGAATAGGAAAAAGATGCAAGATGGGAACGTCAACATGCTAACTCGATCCGGTCGAGTCATAGCAAGCAACCCCTCCACTTCCGCACCAAGCTCCTCTTCTCAAAGACCGCAAGCTCGCGACACTCCCGAAGACCCTCTACTTGTCCAACTCAAGAAAACTCAAGCCAACATCTCTATTTGGGACCTCATTGCATCCTCAAAGAAACACCGAGATCTTGTCATCCGCAATCTCGATGATACATCAGTTTCTCCCGATACTACTCCCGAGGACCTCACGGCAATGATCGGTCACATTCATTTTGGCAACGTCATCACCTTTGCCGATATGGACCTTCCACCATTTGGTTCCGACCACAACGAAGCTATTTACCTCAAGGTACGAGCAAGGGGGAGGCCCGTCTCAAGAGTCTTAGTGGACGGTGGTTCCGCACTCAATCTCATGCCTGGCAGAATCATGGGCATACTGGGGCTTAAGGATTCCGATTTAAAGCCTTCTACTCAAGTAATCCGAGGTTATGACAGCACTGCCCGTACAGTCATGGGTATGATTGAAATAGACATTGAGTTTGGGAGCATGGTCATGTCCATTCCATTCCAAGTGCTTGATATCCCGGCCTCGTTCAACTTACTTTTGGGTCGACCATGGATTCACAGTGCTAATGCCGTACCGTCAAATCTCCACCAATGTATCAAGATCCGAAATGGTGATGAAATAGTGACCGTCATGGCTGAAAACGTCACTATCCACAGAAAAGGCGAGCCCGTCCACCAAGTTCAGCATGGTTTACCAGACTCCACTCTCTTCGGCGTCTCAATCAACGCCATTGACAAAGAAGGGGGAAACGGATCATGGACCCCCAGCAACCACAAAGTCCTCCGCATGATGAGGAATATGGACTACTTCCCTGGTTTAGGCCTAGGGAAATATGGACTACATCCTGTGCAAGTCCCATTTGTCAAGAACACATTCGGTTTGGGATACGAGCCTTCCAAATAAGACTTAAAACAAGAGCAAGCAATCAAGAACGGAAAGGTCCGAGCTCGTAAAGAAGGTCGTCATTATGAGGTCCCTAATCTAAGGCCTTATCGCAAGACGTTGAATGGCTATTTTGTCCGCCAAGGGGAAGATGTTCCATACATGATCTTTCCCGAGCCATGGGTTAACAATAAGGGTGTCAAAAAGCCCGGTCTCGAAATCTTCTCCGATTGTGAGATCCAGAAATCCGAAAAGGGAACCAACTCCCATGTCGTCCCGTGAATGGTGGGGAAGGAAGATGACTATAGAGTCCGAGACAGAAATCACCGTGGGGGAAGAACTGACAGATTTAGCCTCCATGTTCGAAGTGCTTGCCATAATGAATGAATGCCAAGTCAACGCCATCCATGACACCGTCATCATAAACGAGACTCTCAGTGAGATCCCGCCAAGCACCGAGCCGATCAACAATTGGTATTCAACAAAAGGGCCCGTGGTATCCGAGGAATTCTTAGTCCAAGAAATGGGTTGCATACCCCGCACAACAACAAAGGAAGAGCGGCTCACACTTACTTTCGAGTCCGAGAGTGTCTCTAATACCCTCACCCAAGAGGATTTGGAGGCCATAGCCGAGCGTGTGTTTCCTTTCTTTGCTAATGAAAAATTTGATATTTCTGAGTACCCTGAGATTGCAAACATCATAAATGATGAATTAACTAATAATGAACTTAACGAACAAGTTAATAACGATTCAAATTATGATGAAATAGACCACGAAAACACAACATACTTAAATGAACTTGCTCAACAAGTCCGTAGTTGTGGTGAGAATGGTCCAAAGGCTGACGAAGAACTGCATGTTGTTAATCTGGGTACCAAAGAAGAACCAAGAGAGACTAAGATTGGAAGCTTCTTTAAGGGGGACGACAGAGACATATTGACTGCACTACTACGGGATTTCGTGGATGTGTTCGCATGGTCATACAAAGACATGCCGGGTTTGGACAAAAAGGTAGCGGAGCACAGAATTCCGATCAGAGAAGATGCCAAGCCAGTAAAGCAGAAGCTCAGAAAGATCAAGCCAGAATAGTCTCTGCAAGTCAAAGAAGAGATTGAGAAGCTCCTCAGTGTGGGTTTCATCAAGGTTATCGAGTATCCGACATGGTTAGCCAACATCGTGACAGTCAGAAAGGCAAACGGCAAGGTTCGAGTTTGTGTGGACTTCCGGGATTTGAACAAAGCTTCCCCAAAGGATGATTTCCCACTCCCTAATATCGACATGCTAGTCGACTCCATGCCTACGAGGTTCGCTCATTCGTGGATGGGTTCGCTGGGTACAATCAGATTCTCATGGCCGAGGAAGACCAACACAAGACAGCCTTCACAACACCGTGGGGTACCTTTTGCTACACAGTCATGCCATTTGGGTTAAGAAATGCTGGGGCTTCCTAACAAAGAGCCGTGACAGGCTTGTTCCACGATATGATTCACAAAGAAATCGAGGTCTATGTGGACGACATGATCATTCACTCCAAAGGGACCGATGGTCAACATTTAATCGATCTCCGCAAGTTCTTCGAAAGGCTTCGTCAACACAAGATGAGGCTCAACCCTGCAAAGTGCACGTTCGGGGTTATCCGAGGCAAAGTTCTTGGTTATATGGTCACTGAAAGGGGAATTGAAGTAGACCCCTCCAAAATCAAGGCAATCATTGACATGCCTCCTCCAAAGACGCAGAAAGAGATCAAAGGTTTCATGGGCAGACTGCAGTACATCAGTCGGTTTGTGCACCAACTCACTTCCATGTGCGAGCCAATCTTCAAGCTACTCAAGAAAAATGTGGCTCTAGAATGGACCGACGCGTGCCAAGAAGCCTTCGATCAAGTGAAGCATTACTTGACGTGCCCTCCTGTTCTAGTTCCGCCGCACAAGGAGAAACCTCTTTTGCTCTATCTCACTGTCAATGATGAAGCCCTAGGGCTATGTTAGCACAAGAGCAACGAGAGTCCACAAAGGAGAACGCCATTTATTTTGTCAGTCGTCGATTCCAAGGAGGCGAAAAGAACTACTCTGTCTTAGAGAAGTCATGTGCAGCATTGGTTTGGGTCACTCAAAAGCTCAAACACTATATGGAAGCTTTTCCGATCAAGCTAGTAGCAAAGGTGGACCCGCTCCGCTACATCTTCGAGAAGCCTTTCATGTCAACAAGAATAGCCAAATGGTACTTCATGCTCGCCGGCTATGATATCACTTACGTCACACTAAAATCCCTCAGGGGGAAAGTGTTCAGTGACCAGCTTGCCGAATTCCCGTGTGACGAAGTGAAGGGGAAAAGATGTACAGTTCCCTGACGAGCATTTAATTTGTACTGCAACTGAGGAAATTAAGTGGCAACTTTTTTTCGATGGCGCAGCCAATAAACACGGTTTTGGTATAGGAGTATTGCTTGTCGATCCAAAAGACATCTACACTCCCATTGCCATCCGCCTGGAATTCGAAGCTACCAACAACATTGCTGAGTACGAAGCATGTATAGCGGGGCTCGAAGCAGCTCTCGACAGAAACATCACAGAACTAGAAGTATTCGGCGACTCTTTGCTCCTTATCAATCAGTAATCGGGTAAATGGCGAACCCAAGACCCAACCCTACAACAGTATGGTCAACACCTTGAAGAATTGGTTGAACAATTCCAAGAGATCACTTTCAACTACCTGCCAAGGGATAAAAATCGCTTCGCCGATGCACTGGCCACTATAGCTTCATTAGTCGAAATGCCCAAAGGGAAAATGGTGAAGCCTTTCAAAATTGCCCGAAGGAACAGTCCGGCATATTGCATGAGTATCGAGATCAACGAGGTTCAAACAAACTCTCTGTGGTATTCGGATATCATGAATTTCCTCAAAGATTGCACTTATCCCGAGAATAGCAATAAGAAGTCTCAAGAAGCTCTGCAAAGGCTAGCCTCTCGGTACGTACTGATTGGGGACCGAGTCTATAAAAGGCACCACGACGGGATCAATCTCTTATGCGCCAATGAGGCCGAAGCTCAAGAAATAATGTGTGAAGTGCACGAAGGAGAGTGTGGACCCCACATGAATGGGTTTATGCTAGTCAAGAAGATACTTCGCATTGGTTACTATTGGAGCACTATGGAACGAGACTGTATCGAGAAAGTCAAAAGGTGTGCCAAGTGCCAATTCCACGCTAATCTGCAACATGCTCCACCCTCGCAACTTTACAACATGGTCACACCTTGGCCTTTCTCTTGTTGGGGGATAGACATCATCGGTAAAGTTCATCCTGCTGGGAGCAATGGGCAGTCATTCGTCCTAGTGGCGGTCGACTACTTCACAAAGTGGGTCGAAGCACAAGCCTATCGGACCCTCAACGCCAAGAAAGTGGCTGAATTTGTAAAGATTAATATCATGTGCCGATACGGTGTGCCTCATGAAATCATTTCCGACAACGGCTCTCACTTTGAGAAGGAAATCGATGCACTTTTGGTAGAATACAAGATCACCAAGCACAAGTCATCTCCTTACCGTCCCCAAGCAAATGGCGCGGTTGAAGCAGCAAATAAAACCATCGAGACCATCGTCAAGAAAATGGCCTCAACAGGAAGGGATTGGCCCGAGAAGCTACCATTAGCATTGTGGGGCTACCGCACATCAATACGGTCCGCAACAGGAGAAACTCCTTATGCATTAGTCTATGGTTCTGAAGCCGTACTCCCTATCGAACTTGAAGTCCCATCTCTACGGGTTCTCCTCGAGAATCAAGTCAACGAGGTCAACTGGATGCAAAGTCGATACGAACAGCTAGCCTTACTCGACGAGAAAAGGTTAAGAGCACTCGAACGCACAAGGGCGTATCAGCAAAGGATGGCAAGAGCTTTCAACAAAAAGGTGAAGCCTCGAAACATCAATGTGGGAGATTTGGTCTTAAGACAACATCCTCCTAACGCCATGAATCCCCTGGGGAAATGGGGACCCCGATGGATCGGTCCGTATGTGGTCAAAAAGATACTAAGCGGCGGTGCAGTCCGGCTCGTGGATTTGGATGGTGACCAGCTGCCAAAGGAGGTCAACCTCGACAAGCTCAAGAGGTTCTACGCTTAATAAACAAAGACCATAAAAAAAAAAAAAAATCGCTCGCTAGGTTGAAAACCCGCAAGGGCGGCCTAGGCAAAAATTAGAGCACGTGCAAAAAAGAAGCCCGCTAGATTGAAAACCCGAAAGGGCGGTCTAGGCAAAAAACAGGGTGCACACAAAAAAAAAAAAGGTCTTTGTTTGTTTGAACTACGGAGACCTGAGCCTCCCAACTGGAGGAACGTAGGTAACCTTCGGGTGCGGTCTAAAACATATCAAAAATACCCAATTCACTTCAAATAACAAAATGCAATTCTTATTCATTCAATGAATTATTCAAACCATTACAACGGATTTATTGAGCAACAAAAGACATCAAAACATTAAATCCTAAAACCAATTGGTCTAATTGCAATCTCTTGGGGTACAAAGAAAAATCTAATCTTTCTTAGGTTTGGGAACCCATTGCTTCTTGTTATGTCCTTTAGTCTTCTTGGATGGGGACGGAACATTCTTGGGACCGCCAAGACGGGAGAAAACGCTAGGACGGGACGGAGCTTCATCAACGGCTTTCCCTTTACCCTTATCAAGCGGAGCCTTAGCGGGGACAACCATGGGACGCTTCCACACATATGAGGATTTTCCCTTACCTTTCTTCTTCTTGGGAAAATGACGGGGTCTATAGTCCCGCACATGAACCACCGGTCTCACGGGGTCAACGACATCGTCATTGGGCCTTCCCAAACGATCAAAAACGCTCGGACGCTTCTCCACCATTGGAACGGACTTCTCACCCTCGGGGACGGAAACCTTAACTTCAAAGGAGAAAGTCATTGGGGCCATTATGACAAGAATTTTGTGGTTTAGGAGGAGAAAGTGTTTGAAAAAGAATGTTGTGTGACCATTCTGGTCGAAAATGGTTCAAATTTATAGCTGTTGGAACATTCTGATCAGAAAAAGAAAGGGGCTGTAATTCAGCAGGCCAGAAGCGCGCGCCTCCGACCAAGGCTGCACAACGCGCGCGCCTCCCACAAGCAAGGCCCGACGCGCGCGCCTTTGACAGCAGTTCAGACAGAAACAGCCCTTGTCAGTTCAGAACAGAACCCAAACACTTCAACATACCCAACCTGCAGCAAAATCAAATCCCAGCAACAAAAAGGAGTTCAAGCATCGACAACAAGCATCCTTTGGGCACACATTTGTTTGTAAAGAGTCGACATCTAAGATCGAGTCGCTAATAGAACATAAAATGAGTAGTAAGATAACTAGGATTGTAAATACATGTTAAATGTTATTACAGGCAAAAGTAAAAGTGTTTCAATCCCTCATTCTCTCAGCCTCAACAGCTCGGGCACATCATCACCAGCACTGTGCTCACCCCCTGCTACCGCTCTCGGTCTCCTCATCGTCATCATCATCCTCATCATCATCATCGTCATCATCATCCTCAGACTCAGATGTCTCAATCACAACATCAGGACGGGTCCTCTTGGCAGCTCTCCCTGACAAACTAGCGCCACCCCGGCTCTGGCTACCCTCTCGGCTCAGACTCCTACTATGGCTCAGACTCCTGCCCAGCGACTGCCTCGCCGAAGAGACAGCCTCATCAATGTCCAGTGCAGCATCCCTGCAGCCTCGTCCCATGCCCCGAGCACCTCGGGCAGCTCCTTTCGCAGCACCAGAGGCAGCACTAGCAGCATCTCTAGTCATGGCAGCAATATCCCTGCACAGCTCCAGCACCCTCTCCTCCACCTGATGGAGCCTCCGCCTCATCCTTTTGTTCTGCCTACCCAAGTGCCTATAAGCAGCCACGGGCACCTGTTGCAACAAAGAACAGGAAAAAGGAAATTACATCAATACAAAGGACAGAAAAACAAGACTGGAACTGAGAAATGCAAAGATGGTCAGAAAAACATACCACAGCAGCCTGAGCGGGAGGCTCTCTCTCCGGTGACATATCCTCGGGAACAATCTCCCTCTGCTCCTCAAAGACCCCGAAGTTGGAATAAGTGTAATAAGGAGGAGGCAAAGGAGGATCAAAACAATACCCGGCTCCGGTAGTATAAAACCGAGCGGAGGTCGAAGGAGCAGCCTGTGATCTCCTCGGATCAGCAAACATAAAGCCTTGCATCAAGTTGTTCTCCCTGAAGAGGCCATAATCCTGGTCCAAGTGAATATAAGGGACGGCATCAACCCCTACCATATATGCCGTGCGATCAGCCTCTGAAAGTGACCTCCAGTTACGAGGGCAGAAAGGAGGAACGTCTGGAACTGCAGGACGAGGAGGGGTGTAAAAGTCTGTCACCTGGGTACCATGCTGCCAAAACACTCTGTCCCCAAGTACAGAGCCATGCACTCACCGAACTCATCAAAAGCCGAGAACGGGTAGGAATAAGAGTGTGCTCAAACCAGTGCTGAACTGATCTCCACGGATACAAAGAGAAGGCAACAGACTCAGGCCTCAAGGTGTACAAGTGCCGTCGGGCCGAAGTAAGACTAATGGGGTTCGTGCCAGTCTTCACATTCCTCTCCTTGTACGCCCACCGTGCGCAGTCCGGATACTGGGGCTGGCCTTCCTTGGCAATCTTGAAATCCCTCAGATTTAGGATAGCAAAATCCCAAAGCTGTAGACAAGAGGCAGAAACAAAGTTAATGACAGTCAACGAAAAAGGCAGTTATGACTAAGGCAAGGAGAATATAAAAGGGACAGTAAGTGGTATACCTCCCACAGCAATCTGAAGCCCGTAACAGAGCTAGTGGTCGAGCGGCTGGTCAAATCCATGCCGTGGTAACAAGAAGCCAAGCCCGCTGCGCCCCAGTTATACTGACCGATCTGGTCCAAGACCACTAACAAGTCAAGCAAAGCCAAAGAGGCCGAAGATCCCCCGTTAGCAAATATAGTATGGGATAACAAGTACCAAATGAAGCAACGGGCCACGACATCAACCCGATCAGCAGTAACACCTCGAGCCTCATCCATCAAGATGCTGAAATAAGCCCGGATTCACCCCCATGTGACTCGAGAATTCTTAACCTCAAACCGGCAGTCAACCAAGGCCAGTAACTCGTCCGGAGTCCGAACAGCCCCTCTCAAACCAAAAGGGACAGGCACCCCATGAACGGCAAACCCGTCAAAGCTGTGAAATCGGTAGGCGTCATAGTCACCTCGCCCATGGGTAAATGGAAGGTATGGGTGGTATCCCACCATCTCTCCCTCAATGCCTGGACCACATCGGGGTCATTCTTCAAAGCTGGAAGGCTAGTGACAAAAAGACCAAAATGAGTCCCTGTGACTCGGGCCCGAACATTCTCAGGCAACCTCTTCCATATAGAGATGGGCCCATGAGCCCCACCACGAATCTCTATCAGACGGGTCCACTCCTGAAAGGAAAGAAGGAACAACAAAAATTTCATCAGCATGACCGCTAGAAAACGGATGAACTCAACACAGAGATTTCAATGGCAGAACAATGTACAAGCAAGTGTGTGAACATGAAAATGGACGTCCCAACATGTTTCTTACAACAAATCAGCAACAACAAACAACATGCAAAGAATGATCAATAAAGCTGCTGCAGCAATATTTCGGGTAAAGAAAACGGAACTTCATGAAATCCGAAATCGACAAGAAAGGTGAGGCATTCTTATCAAACCCGAAGTCACGAAGTGAGAAATGTGGGTATGAGGCCGGAAAGTAAGCAAACTCGGGTCCATGGCTTCAACCCCAATTTCGGGCTCCTCACTCTGTGGCATCTCGAACGGAGGCGATTGCTGACGATCCGACATCGTTTCTTTGACGGAATTGATCCTAGAGCAGCAAGAAAGTGTTTTAGGGTGATTTCTCTACGAAAATTGGGCTTGGAATTTGGAGGGTTCTTCAAATTTTTAAAAATTGACCGAAAGCAGCAAACTGCCTGTTTAAATATGCTGAACTTATGCGCCAGGCGCGCGCCCCCTGACATACTCATCAGAAGCGCGCGTGTCCCATAACTAGGCCCAGACGCGCGCTCTTCCCATCATCAGGGAGGTTCAGAAGCAGTCTCCCATACAAGAATCCATGCACCGTATCAAGGTTTCCCCACGGATTCCGAACTCCCTAAGTTCTGTCACGGGTGCCATACCCCCCTCAAGAGTCAATCTCAACATTTCATCCCCAGCAGGAACATCTTCTGGTCGCGGTCAACTGTGCCCGTACCCCACAATTCAAAAAAGTCAAGTGTGACTCCAAGTGGCACGAGACTCCAAAGCAATAACTCATCAACGAATTTCACTAACGGATTCGTCTACAAAGGTTCACTAACGGCCTCCTCAAAGGTTCACTAACGGCCTCCTCAAAGGTTCACTAACGGCCTCATTCAAAGGTTCACTAACGGCCTCTTCAAAGGTTCACTAACGGCCTCAAGGTTCACTAACGGCCTCTTCAAAGGTTCACTAACGGCCTCATCAATGGATTTCCCTAACGGATTCGTCCTCAAAGGTTCACTAACGACCTCCTCAAGGCCTCCTCAAAGGTTCACTAACGGCCTCATCAACGGATTTCACTAACGGATTCGTCCTCAAAGGTTCACTAACGGCCTCCTCAAAGGTTTACTAACGGCCTCTTCAAAGGTTCACTAACAGCCTCATCAACGGATTTCACTAACGGATTCGTCCTCAAAGGTTCACTAACAGCCTCCTCAAAGGTTCACTAACAGCCTCCTCAAAGGTTCACTAACGGCCTCATTCAAAGGTTCACTAACAGCCTCTTCAAAGGTTCACAAACGGCCTCAAGGTTCACTAACGGCCTCCTCAAAGGTTCACTAACGGCCTCTTCAAAGGTTCACTAACAGCCTCATTCAACATATTCAGCCGGCAGGTTCACCTAACGAATCACGCCACCCCCTCTATCACCAAAAGTCGCTCACACAGGGAGCGCACCACTATCTCTCGCAATTTCAAATTCCTGCTTTCATCGAGTCTTTGCTTTTTCTTGGTGATGTCCTCGGTGGGTGTTTTTAACTTTCGTCGACGCGTTTTTCTTTGCAATCCACGTCGCCGAGGGGCTCTGTAGACACCCCGCCTTGGACCGCTCACCCCGATTGCACATTTGATCTTGTGTTTCTCCCCGTTTTAAGTGTTTCTCGTCAGTTTCTGTCACTTCCGTTAAGTTCCTGACTGACTTCGTTAAGTCCAGGGACTAAACTGAATAACAGGGCTGACTTTCTAGTCCATTCAAAAAGATAAATCTATCTTCATCCAGAATCGGTAAGTGATTCGAATTGGATGTTTGCATGATATGGGTGTTTGTGTTTGCCATTGGATCAGCACCCAAGCGGTTAAGCTTGTAAAAACAAGTTTGGTGGATATGCTCTGATACCACTTGTTGGTCCCAGAGGGCAACAAGGGTATAGAACCGCTAGAGGGGGGGATGAATAGCGGTCCAAAACTTTTTCAAAAATACCCTTAAAATCAACCGAGTAATTATCAGTTTGGCCAACTACAGTTCAAAGCACAACAACCGAACTGATAAAATGCACAGCGGAGTTTGCGGTTTGGCCAAATAGGTTAGTTAAAGAGTTGGGAGGTTTGACTCAGGTTGAGAAAACACTATGATGCAACTGAATAGTTAAACTTAAAGTTCAAAGGAAAACACAATTCATCTTTCAAGTCATTTCGTATATGGAAACAAGTTAAAAGACCACAAACAAGAAAGATAAATACCATGATAGAAAATAAAGATCAAACACACAAATTGAAGAGGTTCGTTCTTAAATGAACTACGTCCTCTACCTAGATGGTTAGTCTAGGATTTTCTAATAGCTACTAGACTTGTATTAATTTAGAGGAGGTTTTACAAGATGAATCTAAACTCTAAACAATAAGTCTAACCTAAGCTATAATAACAACCGGTGTTTTTGAAGTATATAATCTATGTGATCATATAAATCGGGTGTGTGTGTGAAAATAAATCAAATGCTCTAAGTATCTAAATGATGGTTGAGCAAATGGAAGTCTTTTGGTGTAAAGGTTGAATATGAAAGGTTGTTAGGCTTGAAGCTTTGATGAAGAAAACTGGGTTTGCTAAGGAGATGGTTTGAAGATATGAATATCTGGGTTTGAATCTTCAAAGCAAACTTGAACACTTGGGAATGAATCTCTTAAAGCTCAGTAACCTTCATTGTTGAATAATGGAGGCTATTTATAGGCAGAGCACCCTTGTGACCGTTGGGTAAAGATTTGAATCAAATCTGAAGGGTACAATGCTGTTGAAATCCCATTGGTTGAGCTGTCATTTTCGGCCTAGGTTTTTTCTTGTAGTCCTAAGTAGTTGTTGCACCACTACCTGATTCAAACTGATAGACAAACCGACATTCCTTGCAGAAACTCCAAGATAACTTAGAGTTATTTTGACATGACATCAACATCCTTTTACGGTTAAAAAGGGAATGTTTGTCTAAGGAATAAATGACATATCTTTAAATCTTCAATAACTGCTCTGCGGTTTCACCAAGCATAGGAGCGGTTTGAAAGATGATCTTGATGGGCGGCTTCATCAAACATGCAGACTGCAGTTTGATGAAAAATGAAAGACTCCATGCTGGCGGTCTCAAGATGACGGCTTAAAGCACTAAACCGCTAAGGTATAAAACCGAACTATACTCAGCCTAGACAATCAAAAATCTAGAAATGGACTTATCTAAAAATTGAAGTAGAACTTCATTACATGCAGTCCTAAAGTCCATAAAAAGACACGTGGCATGGATCAATCAAATTAAGGTGGGTGTACTAACAATGAATCCTAACACTTATAAAACTAGATCTATAGAAAAAGGTTATAGGCAGATTCATGGTATTGACTATGATAAAACCTTTTCACCCGTAGAAATGATCAAGTCTATAAGAAATTTAGTTGCCATAGCAGCATATTATGACTATGAGATATGACAAATTGGTATCAAAATAGCATTTATTAACAGGAATTTACTTGACGATGTGTATATGACATATCCTGAAGGTTTTGTAAATCCTAAAAATTCTACTAAAGTATGTAAGTTGAAGAAATCCATCTATGTATTGAAGAAAGCCTCTAGGAGTTGGAATATTTGATTTGATGAATTGATCAAAGTGTTTGGCTTCATCAAGAATGAAGATAATCCTTGTGTATAGAAGAAAATTAGTGGGAGCAAAGTTTTATTTTGGGTGCTATCTTTTGATGACATATTGTTCATTAGAAATGATATTCCTGCAATTCAGTCTGTAAAGATTTTGTTAGGAAAATGTTTCTCAATAAAAGATATGGGTGAAGTCGTGTATATCCTTGGCATTAAGATCTATAGAGATAGATCTCAGAAACTGATTGATTTAAGTCAAAGTACATACATTGCAAGATTTTTAAGAGATTGCGCATGAAAAACTTTAAAAGAGGTAACTTGCCAGTATTACATGGTAAAATTCTTAGCAAGACTCAATGTCCTAAGACAACTGATGAGCGGTTAACGCATGAATGAAATCGCATATTCTTCTGCAATTGTATCCATTATGTATACCATGATATGTACTAAACCGGATGTCTCTTATGCTTTGAGCATGACGAGCAGATACCAATCATATCCCGGTGAGAGTCACTAGATAGCTCTCAAGATGGTTCTAAAGTAATTGAGAAGGACTAAAGACTCATTCTTGATATATGGAGGTTTGGAAGATGATCTTGTTATAAGTGGCTACAAAGATGCAAGCATCCAAACTGACAAAGATTATTATTGCTCGCAATCTTGTTTTGTGCTTATGCTTAACGGTGGTACTTTAAGCTGGAAGAGTTCTAAGCAAAGTACAATAGCATATTTTGCAACGAAAGCCAAGTATTTAGCTGCATCTGATGCCGCTAAAGAGGCTATTTTGATCAAGAAATTCGTTAGTGAATTAGAGGTGGTTCCTAGCATTTCAAATCCAATAGACCTTTATTGTGATAATAATGGTGGTATTCCTCAAGAAAAGGAACCAAGAGAACATCAAAGATCCAAACACATACTTAGGAATTTTCATCTCATTCGAAAAATCATAGAGAGGGAAGACGTAAAGATATGCAGAGTACCAACTGATGATAACATAGCTGATCCGCTAACAAAGGGACTTCCACAAGCTAAACATGATGGTCATGTTATGACTATGGGTATAAAATATATTGAATGGGCCTAATGCAAGTGGGAGGATTGTTGGGGTATAAGCCCTAGGCACGTTATTATGTTATCATTTAATCATTATATAAAGAGATATTATTTGATTATTATTTGTTGTTACATGTTTTGTTAATAATAATCTCCATCCCTAGTACTTAGGAAGAACTAGTATAAGTTTAATAAGATGATTAAGTGTATGTGATACAAATTAAACTTATGGGTACATGTTTGTAAACATGGTACTGGACTTGACCCGTTTATGAGATTTCTGTCACGCTCAAATGTCGTAAATCTCATGATAGTTATATCATTATATTCCTTAGACCTGAGATTATTGTGATCTTCCATATAATGAACATTATGTTTGACATATTCAAACGGCACTCTTAACCAAGTTATCATAAAGGATATGATTTGCATGATCGTAGTTATGTAAGGAAGTTAAAAAGTCAAAATAAAATTTGTCCCTCTTCATGAGAGATGTCAAGCTTGGGCCCATCGATGAATAGTATTTATGAAATGCATGGCTGTGCTCAAATGAATAGATGAGATCAATGTCATTTGAAGTATCAATATATTCAGAATCGAGAAATGTATTGAACATTGTAACTTGAGTATGGACCATGACTTACGTTCAATGACATCGTGGACAAAGGGATTGTGATATGTTCTATAAGGATAAGCAAACATTGACAAGTTATATTATTTGGGTAGTCATGATGGGTTGCTAGGGTCCGCCCATGATTTATGAGAACAAAAGTATTTGGACTCATTCCCAACTTAATATAATCCTATGGGATCATCACACACAAAATAACGAAACAATAAAAGGCTAAAAGGTTGTAAAAGTGCTTGGCACGGCCATGCCAAATCATGATTACGACTGCGCGAGAACCAAAGCATAACCATGCCATAAATGCCTTGTGCATTCGCACCATTTGGCATGACCGTGTCACTTTGTGAGCACGACCGTGCCAAGTGGTCTGGGCCGAAAATCCTACTTGTTTAATTTTGTGACAGTTATTAGGACTCTAAGTTCTTAATGATTTTAGAGTTTAAATAGTTCTCTTTCACCAGCCATCATACATATTAATCCCTATTGTTTGAGAAATAATATTCTTGCTCCAAGATTGAGAATCAAAGACCAAGAAGCCAAAAATCATATAGCCTAGTTTGGATATAGCAGTTTGGATCAAGAAGGAGTTCTTGATATTCGTTCGCATATGGATATCTGTAGATACCCCGGGAAACCACAACTTGGCTAGAGCGGTGAATTATCCTAGGATGTCTAACTTGGTTTAGAGTCGCCACCTATGTTTTGAGGAACATAAGAAAAACCTATTGATGATAGCCTAAATTTGATTACGAAAACAGAGATTCTTTGTTTTGAGGTTCGGGGGTTAGATTACGAGATGGGAAGTACCGAAACACCCATCTCGCCCAACTAAAGTTGGTCTTGCTTGATCAAAATCTACATGAATGAAAATGTTCTTTTTCTTGTTCTTTAAGTCATAAAAGGGGGTTTTCAAATAGAGTTTGGAATGTAGGAGATAACTCCTTAACCAACCTCAATGAGATGAGGTGATCATTAGAGTCATGTCCCAAAATGATTTGGGTGATTGCACATTTGATTAGAGTAAAAGGGAGAGAGGAGATGAAGTAGAAAAGAAAGGAAAAGATGGACTTTTACCTACAATTTGAAGACCTTCAAATATTGCTTGATGAGATCCTTGGAGAACCTTTAGAAAGTGGTTTTGGTATAGTTTTTGTAAGTTCAATTTCCAGTCCTTGAAAATGGAGGTAAAGGGAGCTTTTTATAGGTGAAAGAGAGGTGTTTTTGGTGCCAAAACTCAGTCACCAAGAAATCCTTCCAGGGCAAAATCCTATAAATTGAGCAAGGGAGAGAATCCTGGCCAGAAATCTGTAACTGACGCCCAGAGACGCGCGCTTCCTGCTTGAAAGATAGGATGATGAAACACATGATTTCATGTGATCGTAGACTGTGGACCGCGGTTAGTGATGGACCATATGTTCCTATGAAAGCTAACACACGTATAGGAACCGCAGGAGAAGAAGCTGAAGTTAAGAAGTTAGAAAGTGAATGGACTGATGCAGACCGCATCAATGTGGATTTTGATGGAAGAGCTATGTCCATGCTAGTGTCAGCTATTGACTTGAGGACTCATTCTAAGGTGCTTCACTGCACAACCGCAAAGGCTACCTGGGATGCTATAGTTGACTTTCTGGAAGGAGATTCAGATACCAAGAAGAACCGCCTCTATCAACAGAGAAGACTCTTTGACTATTTTGTTAAAGATCCTAAGGAATCTCTTAGACAATGCTATGAGAGGTTTATTGATATTGTTAATGTGTGTTTTTCTCTTGGACATGTCTATTCTAATACAGATTTGAACATGAGATTCATGCAAGCACTTGGAAGCAAATGGCTGATCAAAACTACTAATATTGAAGACAACAAGGACTTGGAAGCTCTTGATCTTCGACACTTGTATGCCATACTGAAGGTTTTTGAATTCAAGCTTGAAGAGGTACATGAAACCGAAAGCAGATTTAAGACACTCTCTCTAGCTGCATTCAATAATACCTCATCTCCTATCTACAATCCAGACCATCATCAAACCGCTCCTCACCTCCACTTGCAAACCGCTCCTCCTGACTAAAATGCTCCTAGATTCAATCCTCAAACCGCACCTCCTGAGTATTACCAGCAGTCTCACCAATCCTATCCTCAATCACATCAACCATATCCTGAACCTTATCAATCTTATCAGTAGTCTCATCAACCTTACACTCCTCCTCAAAGTTCTTATGCTCAGAGTGTAGGATCACAATCCTCAAGTTCTACTCAAGTTGATTATGATGAAATGGATGATGAAGAATTTGCTTTGTATGTGAAGAAATACACCAAGTTCAGGAAAAACAATAGATCTCAATTTCCATCCAAAGGCCTATAGATACCCCGGGGGACCACGGCTTAGCTAGGGCGCGTGAATTACCTAGGATGTCTACTTGATTTTAAGAGTCGCCACCCACGTTTTAGAGGAACGCGAGAAAACCTAAGAAAATAGCCTTTTTATTGATTACGAAACCAAAGATTCTTGAGATGAGGGATCCGGGGGTTAGGTTACGAAATGGGAAGTACTTAAACACCCATTTCGCCCGAGCAAAGTTGGTCTTGTTTGTTCATAATTCACTTTTAAAGATAAATGTGTTCTTCCTATTAAAATGATGATAAAAAGGGGGTTTTAGAGTTAAAATGTAGGGAGATGACTCCTAGGCCAATTCAATGTAATGAAAGGACCATTGGTGTCATGTCCCAAATGGTTTTGGGTGATTGCACATTTGATTGAAGAAGAAGAAGAAGAAGGAGAAGAAGAGAAATGTTTAAGACATTTACCTGTTGTATCCTTCAAAAGAGAACCTCTTGTAAAGCCTTGAAGAAGAGGTTGAATACTTTGTTGAAGAAATCCCAAAGGAGAGGTCTAGGAAAGAAGTGAGTAAAAGGTCTAAAAATAATGATTTTCAAGGTCCTCCTCCAATGATAGATTGGAGGGGTTTTTATAGTTGAAAAATGACTATTTTTTTGAGCCAAACGGAGTCTCCAAGAAATCTTTCTCAGGCAAAATCATGCATAATGAGCAAGGGAGAGATTCTTGGGCAGAATCTGTAACTGACACGCCCCAGAAGCGCGCGCATCCCACCTAGGCGGTGGAAGGCGCGCGCGTCTGGCCTCAAGGGGCGGAGGCGCGCGACTCTGAGGAGTAATTTTTGACAGAATGGACTAGAAAGTTAGAACTGTTATTCAGTTTAGTCCCGGGACTTAACGGAGTCCGTCTGGAACTTAACCAAAGTAACAGAAACTAACAGAAAACACTTAGAAGAAGGAGAAACACAAAACCAAGGGTGCAATCGGGGTGAGCGGTCCGAGGCGGGGTGTCTACAAAGCTCCTCGGCGGCGTGGATTGCGAAGCAAACGCGCCGACGAAAGACAGACATCCGCCTAGGACATCACCAAGAAAAGGAAAGGACTCGATAAAAGCAGGAATTTGAAATTGTGGAGGATAGAGGTGCGCACCCTGTGTGAGCGGCTTTGAGAGATAAGGGTGAGCTCCCTGTGTGAGCGGCTTTGCCAATAGCGGGATCCGTTTGCTGAGAGCGGGATCCGTTTGCTGAGAGCAGGACCTGTTTGCTGATAGCGAGATCTGTTTGCTGGAAGCGGGACCTATTTGCTGATAGCGAGATCCGTTTGCTAGAAGCAGGACCCAGAGGACCGTCTGCTGAAGTGCGGGACCCGGAGGACCGTCTGCTGAAGTGCGGGACCTAGAGGACCGTTTACTGAAGTGCGGGACCCGGAGGACCGTCTGCTGAAGTGCGGGACCTGGAGGACCGTCTGCTAAAGTGCGGGACCCGGAGGACCGTCTGCTGAAGTGCGGGACCCGGAGGACCGTCTGCTGAAGTGCGGGACCTAGAGGACCGTTTGCTGAAGTGCGGGACCCGGAGGACCGTCTGCTGAAGTACGGGACCTAGAGGACCGTTTATTGAAGTGCGGGACCAAGAGGACCATTTGCTGAAGTGCGGGACCCGAAGGACCGTCTGCTGAAGTGCGGGACCTAAAGGACCGTTTGCTGATGTGCAGGACCTAGAGGACCGTTTGTTGAAGTGCGGGACCTGGAGGACCGTCTGCTGAAGTGCAAGACCTAGAGGACCGTCTGCTGAAGTGCGGGACCTAGAGGACCATTTGCTGAAGTGCGGGACCTAGAGGACTGTTTGCTGAAGTGCGGGACCCGGAGGACCGTTTGCTTTGGATGGATGTAGATTTTGTTTGATGAGGAAGCAGTGATTCTGTGGCTCATCCCGGACCAAATTGTTGTCGTGAGTCGTACTTTGAATGTTTGACTTTGACTTTTGATGGGGTATGGGCACAGTTGACTGCGGAGTGCTTTTTGCTGGGGATGAATTGTAAAAAACTGATGTTTGAGAAAATAAAAGACGCCCTACTTTGAATGGGAGTTTCTATCTTATTTCAGTTTTTAGACATGCCTTAAGGGCGGAACAAATTAATGTGTGGCCAGCTGGGTGTTTGCTGTCGTCGTTTGAGCTTCCCTTGTTGCTGGGATTGATCTTTTCTGTAGGTTGAAGGTGCTGGAATACCCGGGTTCTGTTCTGAACTGACAAAGGCTATTTCTGGAGTATTTTCTACCTGGGAAGCGGGAGCTTCCCTCTTGTATACGGGACGCGCGCGCCTTGTGAACTGGTGTCGGGAGGCGCGCGCCTCTGGGATGCAGAATTCAGGGCCTGATATTTGCTGACCAAAAGATCCCCCAACAGCTATAATATCAGCTCCTGGTCGATAATTCGATTCCAACAGCCTTTTTTGCCATTTTGAACACCATTTTATTTCTCAATTTTTCTTGTGATCTTCTTTCCCATTGCTTCCAACCTTTTTAGTCTTGGTGCTGCGGTCGTCAAGAGTTACGAGAAGGATTTGTCGACATTTGTTTATTCTTTCAAGACCCATCCCAAGATGCTCTCATCAAAGATTTAGGATTTCGAATTCTTTTTACTTTGCGAACATTGAAGCCGGATTGGGATTTGTTGAAGGCTGCTGCAGCCTTCTGGGATTGTAATAGCCATGCTTTCAACTTTTCGGCTAATGAAATGGTGCCGACTGTAGATGATTTTGGGGCCATTTTTGGCATGCCTTTGGCCGGTCGGATTGCCGTCCCTAAGTATCATCGCGGTGCTGTTGATTCTTGGGTTGACCTCCTGAATATCCCTATTGGAGAGGTGAAGAAAATGATGCACGGGACCGCTGTTGACATAACTGAGCTTCCGATGTTTTTCAGTTTGCATTCGGAAGATGTCGCGGTTCAGTCTTTTAAGAGAAATGCCATGGCTGTCTGCCTTTTTAGCGAGGTTTTGTTTGTCACTCCTCTGGGTACTGCGGATGCACAGTTGGCTGAGATCGTGTTGCAGGCGAAAGGATAGCAATTTGGCATAGTTCCGCTCATTGTAGGAGAGTCCTTGCATGGTTTGGACGAGTTGCACCGTCCAGGCGAGATGCGACGAGGAAGCCCCATGCTTTTTACCATATGGCTTCGGGAGCATTTCAGGCTTTATGCGGCGGATGGCGACCTTTCTCCTCTTGCTGTCCATAGGCGATGGTTGTTGATTAGATATTTGACCGAAGAGGGTTGGAGGAGATTTTTTGCTTCTCGTCTTACAGCTGACATTGAGTGGTGCCCTTGGGGTCTTCGCCCTTTTGTTGAGTGGACCTTCGGTTTTCAGCATGTTGTTCTACCCGGATTGAGGGGCTCTTCGTTTTATCATCCAGAACGGGTTTTGAGACAGTTCAGTCGTCAGTAAATAATTCCTTTCCCGAAGAATGGGGTACTTCATCCAGTTTCTTATATGGGTCCGGACTTCTCGAATGAGCTTCAGTTGGCTTGGGGAGATGATCGTGACCGTTGGGCTTCCTTCTTGAACTGACAAGGTCACGTTCTGTTTCTGTCTGCTGTCAAACGCACGCACGTCTGGTTTTGGTCGCGGGAGGCGCGCGCATCTGGAATCGTTTGTCGGAGGCGCGCGCTTCTGGCTTGCTGAATTCCAGCCCCTTTCTTTTCTGAGCAGGGCACTCGAACAGCTATAAATTCAAATCATTTTCTATCAGAATGATCACACAGCAATACTCTGCATCCTTTTCTTTATTCTATACCTCAAAATTCTTGTAGCGATGGCCCCGATGACCTTTACTTTTGAAGTCAAAGTTTCCGTCCCCGAAGGTGATAAGTCCGTCCCCATTGCTCCAATTGTGAAGACGCGTCCTAGTGTCTTTGATCGTTTGGGAAGACCAAATGAGGATGTTGTTGACGTGGATTCCGTGAAGCCGGTGGTCCATGTGAGGGATTATAGGCCTCGTTATTCGCCTAAGAAGAAGAAAGGCAAGGGGAATTCTTCTCATGTGTGGAAGCGTCCCGTGGTTGTTCCGGTCAAAGCTCCTTCTAGCAAGGGCAAGGAGAAGGTTGTTGATGAAGCTCCATCTCGCCCGAGTGTCTTTTCTCGTCTTGGTGGTCTCGAGAATGCTCCACCTCCGTCCAAGAAGACTAAAGGCCGTCCCCAAAAGCGATGGGTCCCCAAACCGAAGAAAGATTAGATATTTCTTTTGTACCATCGAGATTGCGATTAGAATAGACCGCTTGTTTTAAGATTTTAATGTTTTAAGTCTTTTAGTAGCTCAACGTTTCCATTGTAATGATAAAGATGATTTAGTGAATGAATAAAAATTGCATCTCGTTAATTTGAAATGATTTGGGTATTTGTTTATGTTTTAGACCGCACCCGAAGGTTGCCTACGTTCCTCCAGTGTAGAGGCTCAGGTCTCCGTAGTTCGAACAAACGAAGACCTTTTTTTTTTTTTTTTTTTTTTTGTGTGCACCCTGTTTTTTGCCTAGACCGCCCTTTCGGGTTTTCAATCTAGCGGGCTTCTTTTTTGGACGTGCTCTAATTTTTGCCTAGGCCGCCCTTGCGGGTTTTCAACCTAGCGAGCCTTTTTTTTTATGGTCTTCGTTTATTAGACGTAAAATCTCTTTAATTTGTCGAGGTTGACTTCCTTTGGCAGCTGATATCCGTCTAAGTCCACGAGTCGGACTGCACCGCCGCTTAGTATCTTCTTGACTACGTACGGACCGATCCATCGGGGTCCCCATTTTCCAAGGGGGTTCATGGCATTAGGATTGTGTTGTCTTAGGACCAAATCTCCCACACTGATGTTTCGGGGCTTCACCTTTTTGTTGAAAGCCCTAGCCATTCTTTGTTGATAGGCCCTCGTACGCTCGATTGCCCTTAGCCTTTTCTCGTCGAGTAGGGCTAGCTGTTCATATCGACTGTGCATCCAATCGACTTCGTTGACTTGGTTCTCAAGGAGGACCCGTAGGGATGGAACTTCGAGCTCTATTGGTAGTACAGCTTCGGAACCATATACCAGTGCATAAGGAGTTTCTCCAGTCGCTGTCCGTATCAACGTGCGGTAGCCCCATAACGCTAGAGGTAGATTTTCAGGCCAATCCCTTCCAGTGGAGGCCATTTTCTTCACAATGGTCTCGATTGTCTTATTGGCTGCCTCGACCGCGCCGTTTGCTCGAGGGCGGTATGGAGATGACTTGTGCTTAGTAATCTTGTATTCTACCAGGAGTGTGTCCATCTCTTTCTCGAAGTGAGAGCCGTTGTCTGAGATGATCTCATGAGGAACGCCGTATCGGCACATGATGTGGGTTTTCACGAATTCGGCCACTTTCTTGGCGTTGAGAACTCGGTAAGCCTGTGCTTCGACCCATTTTGTAAAATAGTCCACGGCTACTAGGATGAAAGATTTTCCGTTGCTTCTAGTAGGGTGAACTTTTCCGATGATGTCTATGCCCCAACAAGAGAAAGGCCAGGGCGTAGTCATATTGTAAATCTGTGAGGGTGGAGCGTGCTGTAGATTGGCATGGAATTGGCATTTGGCGCACCTCTTGACTTTCTCGATGCAGTCCCTTTCCATGGTACTCCAATAATAACCCATGCGGAGTATCTTCTTGGTCAATATAAACCCGTTCATGTGGGGCCCACATTCACCTTCGTGGATCTCATGCATTATTTCTTGAGCTTCGGTCTCATTTGCGCCTAGGAGATTGATCCCTTCGTGGTGCCTTTTGTAGACTCTGTCCCCAATCAGTACATATCGGGAGGCTAGTCTTTGCAACGCCATTTGAGACTTCTTATTGCTATTCTCGGGATAAGCACCATCCTTGAGGAGATTCATGATATCTGTGTACCACGGGGAGTTTGCTTGGACCTCGTTGATCCCAATACTCATGCAGTATGCCGGACTGTTCCTTCGGGAAATTTTGAAGGGCTTCACCATTTTACCCTCAGGTATTTCAACCAGTGAAGCGATGGTGGCTAGTGCATCAGCAAAACGGTTTTTGTCCATTCTAGAGCCACATTCTTTTTGAGTAGCTTGAAGATCGGCTCACACATGGAAGTGAGTTGGTGCACAAACCGACTGATGTATTGAAGTCTGCCATAAAACCTTTGATTTCTTTCTGCGTCCTTGGGGGAGGCATGTCAATGATTGCCTTGATCTTGGAGGGATCGGCTTCAATTCCTCTTTCAGTGACCATGTAACCTAGAACCTTTCCTCTGATGACCCCAAAAGTGCACTTTACGGGATTGAGTCTCATCTTGTGTTGTCGAAGCCTTTCAAAGAATTTGCGAAGACCGATCAAATGTTGACCATTGGTTCCCTTCGAATGGATGATCATGTCGTCTATATAGACCACGATATCTTTATGAATCATGTCATGGAATAGATCAGTAACAGCCCTCTGGTAAGTAGCCCCAGCGTTCCTTAGTCCGAACGGCATGACTGTGTAGCAGAAAGTGCCCCACGGAGTTGTGAAAGCTGTCTTGTGTTGATCCTCTTCGGACATGAGAATCTGATTGTAACCGGCAAAACCGTCCACAAATGAGCGGACTTCATAGTTGGCAGTTAAATCGACGAGCATGTCGATGTTTGGTAGTGGAAAATCATCTTTCGGGGAAGCTTTGTTCAAATCCCGGAAGTCCACACAAACTCGAACCTTTCCGTTTGCCTTTCTGACTGTCACAATGTTGGCTAGCCAAGTCGGATACTCAATGACTTTGATGAAACCCACACTGAGGAGCTTTTCAATCTCTTCTTTGACTTGTAGAGACCATTCTGGCTTGATCTTTCTGAGCTTCTGCTTTACTGGCTTGGCGTCCTCTCTGATCGGAATTCTATGCTCCGCAACCTTTCTGTCCAAACCCGGCATGTCTTTGTACGACCATGCGAATACATCCACAAATTCTCTGAGCAGTGCAGTCAATTTGTCTTTGTCTTCCCCCTTGAAGAAGCTGCCAATCTTCGTTTCTTTCGGCTCTTCGTCGGTACCCAGATTAACAACATGCAATTCCTCATCAGCCCCTGGACCATTTTCACCACGACAACGGACCTGTTGAGCTAGTTCATTTAGGTATGTTATGTTTTTGTGGTCTATTTCATCATAATTTGAATCTTTATTAACTTGTTCATTAAGTTCGTTATTAGTTAATTCATCATTTATGATGTTTGCAATCTCGGGGTACTCAGAAATATTGAATTTTTCATTAGCAAAGAAAGGAAACACACGCTCGGCTACTGCCTCCATATCCTCTTGGGTGAGGGCATTAGAAACACTCTCGGACTCGAAAGTAAGTGTGAGCCACTCTTCCTTTGTTGCTGTACGGGGTATGCAACCCATTTCTCAGACCAAGATATCTTCGGACGCTAAGGCCCCTTCGTTGAATACCAGTTGTTGATTGGCTCGGAGCTTGGCAGGATCTCACTGATGGTTTCCTTTCTGACAACGGTGTCGTAGATGGCGTTGACTTGACAATCGTCCATGATGGCAAATTCTTCGAACATGGAGGCTAGATCGAATAGTTCTTCCCCCACGGTAATCTCTACCTCGGACTCTATAGTCACTTTCTTGCCCCACCACTCTCGCAGTGACATTAGAGTAGGCTCCCTTTCTTGTGTCGGTATTTCACAATCAGTGAAGATCTCGAGAGCGGGCTTTCTGACGCCCTTGTCGTTAACCCACGGTTCGGGAAAGATCATGTACGGACATCTTCCCCTTGGCGAACAAAGTAACCGTTTAGTGTGTTGCGGTAAGGTCTCAAGTCAGGGATTTCATATTGTCGACCTTCTTTGCGAGCTTGGGTCTTTTGATTCTTGACTGCTTGCTCGTATTTCAAGTCATCTTCAGTGGGCTCGTACCCCAAACCAAACTTGTTCTTGACAAAAGGAATTTCTACGGGGTGTAATATCCCTTGTTGATGCTTCCCTAGGCCTAGACCGGGAAAGTGATTCATGTTCTTCATCATGCGGAGGATTTTAGGATTGCCGATGGTCCATTGTCTGTTTCCCCCTTCTTTGTCGATGGTGTTAACGCCGGATAGAGTGGCATCTTCTATCCCGTGTTGGACTTGGTGAACGGGTTGTCCCCCACTTCTGTGGATGGTGACATTCTCGGCCATGATGGTGACTATCTCGTCCCCATTTCTGATCTTGACACACTGATGGAGAGTGGAAGGTACCGCATTAGAACTGTGGATCCAAGGTCGGCCCAGAAGTAAGTTGAATGAAGCAGGGACGTCAAGTACTTGGAATGGGACGGACATGATCATGCTTCTATCATTCCCATGACTGTACGGGAAGTGCTGTCGTACCCTCTAATGACTTGTGCGGAGGGTTGTAAATCGGAGTTTTTGTGCCCCAGTATGCCCATGACTCGGCTAGGCATTAAGTTGAGTGTGGAACCACCGTCTACTAGAACCCTTGAGATGGGTCTCCCCCTTGCCCTTACTTTGAGGTAGATGGCTTCATTGTGTTCGGACCCAAATGGCGGGAGGTCCATGTCGGCAAAAGTAATGACATTGCCGAAGTGAATGTGACCTATCATTGCTGTGAGGTCCCAGGAGTCGTGTCGGGAGAGACTGATGTGTTATCCAAGTTCTTCTTGATGAGGTCTCGGTGTCTTTTTGATGATGCAATAAGGTCCCAGATGGATATGTTGGCTTGCGTCTTCTTGAGTTGTGTTAACAAAGGATCTTCGGGTATGTCGCGTGTTTGTGATCTTTGAGAAGAGGTGTTGGTTGCTGCGGTATTGGGAGGGATTGCGCTCGTTGTTACTCGGCCACTGCGAGTGAGCACGTTCACGGTCCCTTGTAGCTTCTTCTTCCTATTCTCTAAGACTTCCCTACCTCTATTACATCGACACCACCCTCATTAGGGATTATGAATTCCTTCTTGTCTATGAGGTCCTGGATGGTGTTGCGGATGGAGAAACAATCCTCGGTGAGGTGGCCGGTGCATTGATGGTAGTTACACCATTTGTGGTGAGCATGATTGGGACGGAGCAGTTGTGGTTGCTTGTACCCTAGAAGAGGAGTGATTTGCCCCTTGGCCTTTAGAGCTTCATAGGCCTCAGTGATGGTCATACCATTGAGAGGAGTGTAGACGCGGTCGTTTTGGAACCGCTTGCCTTGTGGTGGGGGAACCTTCTTATAATTCCCCTTGTCAGTAGTAACGGCATTGACATAAGCCTCTTTGTTTGAACTAGAGGCGGCCTTGTATCGGTAAGTAGGAGTGGCCTTTTTAATCTCCTTGAGCAAGTCATCCATGCATACCCCCGCCTCATACATTTGGGAGAAGTCGGAGAATCAAGCCCCACTTAGGTGGGTGCGGAGATCAATCTTGAGACACTTGAGAAAGGTGTCCATTTGCTCTTTTGTGTTTGGCCTCTCAACAATTTCAGAGAGTTTGTCATTCCATCTCCTTGTGAAGTCAATGAAGGACTCGTTGTCTCTTAGAGTGGTGTTCTCGAGCTCTTTCCTTGTGGGCTGGTGAGTGGTGTTGCCTTGATATTTATTTTTAAGGCAAGCATAGCGGCATCCCAATAAAGACGGACAGTGAGCGGGAGAGTTGCATACCAATCCTTTGCCGCCCCCTCGAGAGTGAGAGGAAAGCATTGAGCCATAACTTTTGGGGAGACCTTCTTCGGAACCATAGCCCAAATGTAAGTCTCGATGTGAGCCATCGGGCATGAGTTGCCCTTAAACTTGCTAATGTCGGGCATCTTGAATTTGTCGGGGAGAGCAGCCATCATGCTCATAAGGATGGATGACTGATAAAGGCTTGTGTTGGAGCCTTTTCCCATGTTGAGGCCGTCGAATTTCTGATCAATGTAGGCCAAGATGGAATCGGCCATTTTGGGGTCGCTGTTGTCGGTGCTTGGTTTCCCCACTTTTTTGGTGCGGGCGCTGACATATGGGCTTTCAAACAAACCCTCGGTCCACTCGGATTCCTCATTGTCATTAACACCCTTGTTCTTGGAGAGCTTGAGGAGCTTGGCTTTCAGTTGGTCAACCTCGGCCTCGTGGGCCTCCCTTTGACTGTCGACATGAGCTTGCCACAAGGCTTCTTTGGTTTGAGCCTTTTGGTTAAGGGTAGAGACTTGTTGTTGGAGTGTTTGAACCATGGCAGAAAGCTGTTCGAGAGTCATGGCGTTGTTGGTGCTGGAGTCGCCGGCCATTGATGATGTAGAAGCTGTTGGAGTGATCGGTTCACGGAAAAGCCTATTGGATGAATCCTTGTAGATGCGGAGAGTACCAATCGGACCTATAATTGGAGAAGTAGCCCTTGTCAGTCTCGGTTCACACTTTCGGTCCATGAAGAGGTTGAGAAAACACAGTTGGGCACACGACTCGAACCACATAAGAAAAAAAGACTCTTTTTTTTATTTTATAAGTCGGAGGGAATGGGTCCCTTTTGGGGTTTCTAAGAAGATAATGGAATTGTCACACTAGTATATAGACCATCTCGCGGTCCCATATACTCATCGGATTCCATCGCGTTTGTGAATCCTACATGTGTCGGGATTAAACTAAATTAATGTAGTAAAGCATACATGCGGGGACGGATTTTTTTTTATTTTTGTCCATAATAACCACTTTTAAGGACGGATTTTTATTGCGTCCGTTTCAACAAGTTGGCATGTATGATTTGAAAACAATAATTTAGGGAAATCTCGGTACATGGAAACTGACTTGGTCACGGAGTGTTAGACCCTAACTAGAATTGTGTGGTTTGTGCTCGGCTAAAGAGAGGTTTAAAGGTCACCCCCGGCATGTAGTCATGAACTACGCCACGGGCTGAGGTTTACCGCTTCGAAAGAGCCAAGGTCGAGTGGAGCTTGAAACTTTCTAGGACGGGCCTCGACGGGTTTGGGGTTGGACTTGTGCGACTTGATAGTGAGCAATTTATAGGAGTAATGTGCATGTAGTGTGAGGTCCATCACGTGACAAAAAATTTTTACTTTTTTTTTTTCCGAAAAGAAAAGATAAAAAAAACACATAAGCACGTAAATTACAACTCCCGAATCACCCGTGTGACCGGTAAATAAAACATAAAATTAAACAGTCCAAGGGTTCAATTCTGTCCTGATGCAGGCAACTGTGCCCACACCCCACTGTTCTGTTTAGTCACTGAAATCTGTTCTTGCCCTGGAAATTGACCCAGAAGCACGCGCATCTGGCTAGTGTTGTGGGAAGCGCGCGCCTGACGCATTGTACCTGGGAGGCGCCCGCTTCTGGGCTCACCTGTCAGATTATCAGAAACTTATGGACTCAGGGGTTTGCCCTGGTCCTGATTATGTGATGGAACCCTTGCAATGTTTGTCAGCACGAAATAGTAGGAAGAATAGGAAGAACACATGGAAGGCGGGCGATTCTGGAATTTGACGCGGGGCGCGCGCGCTTTGGACCATGAAGGTCCGAGGCGCGCGCTTCCCATGTCAATTTCCAGAATGCCCAGAAAAATGAATTATGAACAGAAACACAAGTTTAACCCTCAAGCATCCCCAGCAGAGTCGCCACTGTAGATACCCCGGGGGGACCACGGCTTGGCTAGAGCACGTGAATTACCTAGGATGTCTACTTGATTTTAAGAGTCGCCACCCACGTTTTAGAGGAACGCGAGAAAACCTAAGAAAATAGCATTTTTTATTGATTACGAAACCAAAGATTCTTGAGATGAGGGGTCCGGGGGTTAGGTTACGAAATGGGAAGTACTTAAACACCCATTTCGCCCGAGCAAAGCCGGTCTTGTTTGTTCATAATTCACTTTTAAAGATAAATGTGTTCTTCCTATTAAAATGATGATAAAAAGGGGGTTTTAGAGTTAAAATGTAGGGAGATGACTCCTAGGCCAATTCAATGTAATGAAAGGACCATTGGTGTCATGTCCCAAATGGTTTTGGGTGATTGCACATTTGATTGAAGAAGAAGAAGAAGAAGAAGAAGGAGAAGAAGAGAAATGTTTAAGACATTTACCTATAGTATCTTTCAAAAGAGAACCTCTTGTAAAGCCTTGAAGAAGAGGTTGAATACTTTGTTGAAGAAATCCCAAAGAAGAGGTCTAGGAAAGAAGTGAGTAAAGGGTCTAAAAATAATGATTTTCAAGGTCCTCCTCCAATGATGGATTGGAGGGGTTTTTATAGTTGAAAAATGACTATTTTTTGGAGCCAAACAGAGTCTCCAAGAAATCTTTCCCGGGCAAAATCATGTATAATGAGCAAGGGAGAGATTCTTGGGCAGAATCTGTAACTGACACGCCCCAGAAGCGCGCGCATCACACCTAGGCGGCGGAAGGCGCGCGCGTCTGGCCTCAAGGGGCGGAGGCACGCGACTCTGAGAAGCAATTTTTGACAGAATGGACTAGAAAGTTAGAACTGTTATTCAGTTTAGTCTCAGGACTTAACGGAGTCCGTCTGGAATTTAACCAAAGTAACAGAAACTAACAGAAAACACTTAGAAGAAGGAGAAACACAAAACCAAGTGTGCAATCGGGGTGATCTGTCGCGACCCCGGACCCCGCGGGCCCCGGGACCGTGATCTGGACGTCGACTCTAAAACCGAAACTCAGAAATACTGAAGTTAAAAATTCCATTTGACACCAAAAGGTAATAACCCAAAGTTTTACAAAACCAAGTTTAATAAAATCAATTACCACTAACATAAACTTCCACAAGTTTATGCCCAACAAAATACAAATATACAAAATCCTAATGACGTCAATGTTTGGTACAAATACCCCAAAATGGTTACACATTTACATAATGGGAACCAACCTATAATAACCTTCCCCAAAAGAATGGATCCACACTCGACGTCCTCGCTCTCGTGATCAGCGAGACTAATCCTTAGCACCTGGGGGGGGGGGGTTAAGGAAAAACAAAGATAAAAGGAAAGGGGGTGAGATAAATCTCAATAAGTTACTAATGCAACTACATGACATGCTAAGATGCAATAAGCAATAAACAATAATAATTACCACATAGCACATAGCAATTATCATATATCAGATGGCAGCGGAAATAAACACATAACAAAGGATATAGCCAAGGTTTTCCAAACCGGAACATCCAAATAAAGGATCGCTGCGCAGCTTCAATAATCAACCAATCATCATCTTCATAATAACATGAAAGCCGAAGAGAAAACCCCGGTACCGGAACCAATAACCAAAGAAGTGTCACAAGGGACGGGAGACATGCCACAAATTCATGCTCCAATAAGCTAAAATGCACACAAAGGAGCTAGCTCTTCTCACATCCAAGGCCAATCTGGAGGAGGGTAATAATGGGGCAAAACAATGGTCAACATCATAATGGACTTGGCCGTGCCATCATAATGTTTCGCATCGCCCAAACACACACAAAATACCAGCTGGACTTTCAAATAAATGCTAAGTAATAAATACTCGCTTAAATAAACAACTTAAGGTTCCTAAGTAGGGAACCAATCCAATTAAATCACCACAAAGGTAAACCAATACAATTCGCACATCAAAGATGCCCCACATTACCAAAACGGTACTTAAATAAATTCCATATCATTTTTATTCACAAAAGAATCAAATCCAATCAGATAAGTGTTCCACGGTGTTATCTTAAGTTAATTAGAAGGATTAAACCTATACTAGTTAAGCCTTAAGTCTTAAACCAAGCAAAAAGTCAAATTCCTGGAACAGGGGGCGGGCGGGCGCTTGGTATGGGGCAGGCGGGCGCCTGTTTGGCCAGTAGGTTTGGTCTTCAGAAAGGGGTATGTAGGCGGGCGCCTGGTCTGACCCAGGCGGGCGCCTGGTCTACGGGCTGGGTAGATTTCAGCTGGGTTTCTCCAAGATCATACCAAAACAACCCCAAAATTCTTACCATTCCAAAAATCAACCAAAATCAAGACTCCCAACGAACATACTAAGGTACCCAAACCACATTTAACTAAAAAGGGGATCTTAACAACACCCTTTAACAATCAAAACCCAAGATTAAATCAAGACATTCATCCTTTCACCATTTTTAGCCAAGAACTCAATAAATTCAAAATAAATTCAAAACTCAATCAAACTTCCAAATTAACACATCAAACATCATATAAACATAGTATGAACATTTTAGCATCAAAATGGGGGAAAAGTAACTTACTTGCAAATTCTCAAAGTTGACGGAATTCAAATCTTTTTGGCTCTCTACGATCCTATCGACGATCTAAACAATGTTCATGTTTTAAGAAATGAGAGAAGATGAGAGGAAGAAGGAGAAAATTAAGAGAGAATGGAGAAGAGAAAAACTTACCCAAACTTGGAGGAGAGAGAGAGATTGCTGGGAGGAGGGAGTAGGGTGAGGGAGATGGAGTGTAAGAGGGAGAGGGTAGGAGTAGGGAGGGAGTAATTTGAAATGATACACCTAGCCCCCTTCCCTTACTAACTAGCTCAACTAAGATACTCCCACTAATTTATTAAGACCCAAATAAAATACTAGGCATAAATATTATAACACATAAATTGCACACATAATTATTTAAATAAATAATAACTTAAATAAATAAATAAGCAAATAATTAAATAATAATTATTTAATTACTAATAAAATAGAGCCTATATTTCGGGTCGTGACATTCACTCCCCCTTAAAGAAAATTCGACCCGAATTTTAACGAGACTCACCTTAAACAAAAAGCCACGGAAATTTCCTCTCGATCTCATCACGAAGCTCCCACGTTGACTCCTCGATGTTATGATTCCTCCAAAGAACTCTAACCAAGGAAATACTCTTGCTCCTCAACTCTTGAACTTTAGAATCTAGGATCCGAACCGGTCGTTCCTCATAACTCATATCGGGCTCAATATCCTCCGGTATCCTCGGTAACACGTGAGACGGATCATGAACATACTTCCGAAGCATAGAAACGTGAAAAACGTTGTGCAACCGGTCCAAAGATGGCGGTAACGCAAGACGATACGCAAGAAGTCCAACCTTTCCCAAAATCTCAAACGGACCAATAAACCTCGGAGCCAACTTACCTTTCTTCCCAAATCTACGAATACCCACCTTTGGAGATACTTTCAAGAACACCAAATCACTAACCTGAAAACTAAGATCTCGCCTTCGGTTGTCTGCGTAGCTCTTATGTCGACTCTGGGCTGTCTTCAATCTATCCCGGATAACTTTAACTTTCTCAACCGAATCCCGAAGCAAATCGATACCCAAAACTTTCGCTTCACCGACCTCATCCCAACAAATAGGCGATCTACACTTTCTTCCATACAAGGCCTCAAACGGTGCCATCTCGATACTAGACTGATAACTGTTGTTGTAAGAGAATTCCACTAACGGTAGGTGCGAATCCCAAGAATCGGAGAAGTCTATCGAACACGCTCGCAACATATCTTCCAAAATCTGAATAGTCCTCTCGGATTGACCATCGGTCTGAGGATGAAAAGCCGTACTGAATCGCAAATCTGTACCCAAAGCTTCCTGAAACGCCTTCCAGAACCTAGAAGTAGACCTCGGGTCTCGATCTGACACAATGCTAACCGGAACCCCATGCAATCTAACAATCTCATCGATATAAAGGGTCGCAAGCTTCTCCATCGAATATCTGATATCAATAGGCAAGAAATGGGTACTCTTGGTCAATCTATCCACTATTACCCAAACACTGTCATACTTCCTACGGGTACGAGGCAGTCCCGTAACGAAATCCATAGTCACATGCTCCCATTTCCACTCGGGAATCTCTAACGGCTGAAGCAATCCCGCGGGTCTCTGATGCTCGGCTTTGACCTGCTGACACGTTAAACACTTCGAAACATACTCAGCTATTTCCCTTTTCATATTAATCCACCAAAATCGTTGCTTCAAATCCTGATACATTTTCGTACTACCCGGATGAATAGTATATCTCGATTTGTGACCCTCATCAAGAACTCTCTGCTTAATTCCATCAACATCCGGAACACACAAACGACCACGGAAAGTCAAAACTCCACTCGAACTCAAAGAAAAATCCTCGAAGTTCTTCTCTTTCAGTTTACCCATTATCTTCACCAACTCGGAATCTTCTTTCTGAGCCTCTTTCATCCTCTGAACTAGGGTCGGAGACACCCTAATATTCGCAAAAATAGCCCCATGTCTCGATTCACGAGGAGACCAATCTCGAACATCCTCAAGCATTTTCCATTCACGAACCATCATCGAAGCCACATAAGATTTTCTACTAATCGCATCGGCTACCACATTCGCCTTTCCCGGATGATAAGAAATCGTGCAATCATAATCCTTCAACAATTCCATCCATCGACGCTGTCGGTTGTTCAATTCCTTCTGAGAGAATAGGTACTTCAAACTCTTGTGATCGGTAAAAATTTCAAACTTCGCTCCATAAAGGTAGTGCTTCCACTTGTGCAACGCAAATACTATAGCCGCTAACTCCATATCATGAGTCGGGTAATTCTTCTCACTAGGGGTCAACTTCCTCGAAGCATAAGCAATTACTTTCCTATTCTGCATCAACACACAACCCAAACCCTCTTTAGAAGCATCACTATAAATCACTAGGCCATCGCTCCCATTAGGCAAACTCAAGATCGGTGCGGTAGTCAACCTCTTCTTCAATTCCCCGAAACTCTTGTCACATTTCTCGGTCCACACAAACGGAACATTCTTCCGAGTCAACTGAGTCATCGGAGTAGCAATCCTCGAAAACCCTTCAATAAACCTTCGGTAATAACCGGCTAAACCCAGAAAACTACGAATCTCGATCACTGACTCGGGTCTCTTCCAATCCACTATAGCTTCAATCTTTGAAGGATCCACCGAAATACCGTCTTTCGAAATAACATGACCCAGAAATGACACCTTCTCGAGCCAAAATTCGCATTTACTAAACTTCGCAAATAATTTCTCCCTCGCAAGAACGGATAAAACTGTCCTCAAGTTGTCCCAAACCGCGTTATGAAGCCGCGCCAGCAAAGAAACCATTCAACAAGAAGTTCGTGAAAAGAAGAGGAATGGTAGCTGACCAAGGAGATCAACCGCTGACATGGATGGGTTCAGACTCAGATGAAAGTGATGAAGAAACTTCTAATCTCTGCCTCATGGGATTTGAAGAAATAATTGAAATTGACGAAAGCCTTCCACTGCCAAATCAACAAATGAAGTCAGTTTCACCTAAGACTCCTGAGGCTAGATTAAGCAAAGCTCCTACAACACCAAACTACACTCCTGAGGTTCAAGCAGACCAAAGTCATGATGACCAGGTACTAGAACGTGCTAATATTATATGTCAACAACACACTGTGCTTAAAAAGGCATATAAACTAATGACTGCGGAACTTGAAGAATCCTAACGTGTATGTAAATCCCACAAGGAGGAAATTGAAAACCTCAAGCTCCAAATTGCTGGGATATCTACTATTGTGGATGAAAACCGCTATCTGAAGGACAGAACCGAGGTACTTCTCACCCAAATCCATGAGCTTATCGTACAAAGGGATGGCCTTCAAAAAGTGACCGATGTATGGACTAAGTCTGGTGTCACTGTGGAACAAATCCTAAATTCACAAATTCCTACTTCAGATAAAAGTGGATTGGGGTTTAAAACCGATGATGGGTGTAAGTGTCCTTGTCTCTGTGCCGAAGGTGGTGTGAAACCTACTGAACAAACGAAAGAAATTCCTAAGGTTAATCATGCCGGTAAAAAGGGCTCAAAACAAGAAATTAAAAGGCAAAATTATTTCTTTGAGTATCCTAAAAACCAGACTGGGAGAGATTCAAAGTGGAAAGAGAAATCCATAGCGGCTGACGCAACCAAGGAAGTATTGAGTGATGAAACCGCTCCTAGTCGGTTTAAGGAAATTCCTATCATTTTCGCTAAAGCCGCACCTAAGAGGAAGGTTGAACTCAAGAAGGTAATCTTTGTTAAAGGCAAAACCGCTGACCCAGTAAAACATGAGAAACCGAATGTCAGTAAAGGGTTTGTAAAACCGCAACCAAAACCTGGATTTATTCATTGTGCCATTTGTGCTGATTATGGTCATGGTGCTGGTCATTGTCTTTTAAGGTTCACACCCAATGCCAAGGGACGTAAAAATCCTAAGGTCAAATAGGTGTGGGTTCCAAAAAGCTGCTAACCCTAGGACCCAAAAGAATAAGGGGGACCAAAATCTTTAATGTTTATTTTTCAGATCTTATGCTGTATGGCTGGAACAGCAAAGAAGAATAAGGATCTTTGGTACTTGGATAGTGGTTGCTCACGACACATGACCGGAGATAATGAACTTCTTTGTGATTTAATCAATATGAGAGGCCCCCCAGTAGTGTTTGGAAATAACAAGAAAGGAGAAACAATAGGATATGGGGCAATTAAACGTGGAAAGGTGACCATTGAAAATGTGTCACTAGTAGAAGGACTCAAGCACAACCTTCTCTCCTTATCTCAGTTTTGTGACAAAGGAATGAACTGCAACTTTACTTCAACTAATTGTTTCATCAAAGATGCAGCTTCCGGAGTTACTCTACTGACTGGCAACAGAACAGGTGATGTATATATGATAGATTTGAGTAATATTGTTTCTATTGCTGACCTCTGTTTTGTAGCCAAAAATGTTAGTGAAAGCAGCTGGTTATGGCATAAGCGGCTCAGCCACTTGAACTTCAAGTATCTAGCAAAATTACAAAAGGATGGTCTTGTCAAAGGACTACCCAAAGTGGCTGACCATCATGATAAGAAATGTAAAGCATGCCAGCTTGGTAAGCAGCCCAAACAGTCATTTCCAAGCAAAACCGCTTCTTCAACGAACCGCTGCTTACAACTGCTTCACATGGATTTATTTGGACCTGTCCCAACCGTCAGTATAGGAGGAAACCACTATACCTTGGTGGTTGTTGATGACTTTTCAAGATATACTTGGGTGGAAATGATGGCCTCAAAAGATGATACTTATGGCATCGTAACCGCTCTATTTAGACAGCTCCAAACTCAGAAATTGGATGACATTGTTGCTGTGCGTTCAAATAATGGAACCGAATTTACAAACAATGGTGTTGCCCAATATTGTGATGATCATGGAATTGATCATAACTTCTCTGCCGCTGGGGTTCTACAACAGAATGGAGTTGTAGAAAGAAAGAACAGGACTTTGATTGAAGCCGGGAAGACCATGATTGCAGAAGCAAAGCTTCTCAAATACTTCTGGGCCGAAGCTGTCAATACCGCATGTTTCACCCAGAATCGCTCCCTAATCATCAAAGTTCACAACAAGACTCCTTATGAATTATGGAGAGGCAGATCACCCAACATTGCCTTCTTTAAAATATTTGGATGCAAATGCTACATCTTATACAATGGCAGAGAGCATCGAGGTAAATTTGATGCTAAATCCGATGAAGGTATTTTTGTTGGTTATTCAAAACACTCCAAAGCTTTTAGTTGTTTCAATAAAACTTCATTAAAAATTGTAGAGTCAGTCCATGTTACATTTGATGAACATGATCTTCTTGAGCCACATATGGCTCCAAATGTTGCTGATGATTTTAGTGGTTTTGAGACAGGTACATCTTACCCTAATCACGCAACCCCAAATGACCAACCTACTCAAACCGCTCCATCAGGTTCTCCAGCCGCTCCAAATCAAACCGAAGGTGTTGCTGTAGAACCGCACTCTTCTGATCCCATTCAAACCGTTGATCCAGTTCCAAACATCACCTTCAATGAAGATTTCAATGATTATCAAGAAGAGCCTCCGCTAGAAAATCTTAAAGAAATAGTGGTTCATGAAGACCTCCCTCCAGAAATCAATGAGCATAGAGACCATCCAACAACCAATGTTATAGGTCCTATCAGTTCTGGTGTTCAAACAAAAGGAAGCTTAACTCATAGAGATAACCACAGTTTGTTCTCAACCGCATTGTTATCTCAGATGGAACCGAAGAAGGTAGATGAAGCTCTAAGTGATCCAAGTTGGGTATCTGCAATGCAAGAAGAGCTCAATCAGTTTAAAAGATGCAGAGTTTGGACTCTAGTTCCAAGGCCCAGGGATCACACTGTAATTGGAACAAAATGGGTATACAGAAATAAGATGGATGAAAATGGTACTATAACAAGAAACAAAGCAAGGTTGGTTGCTCAAGGTTATAGGCAAGAAGAAGGGATTAATTATGATGAAACCTTTGCCCCTATAGCCAGACTTGAAGCCATTAGATTGTTCCTGGCCTATGCCTTCTTCAAGAAATTCAAGCTATATCAAATGGATGTGAAGAGTGCATTTCTGAATGGTGAACTACAAGAAGAAGTTTATGTAGCTCAACCACCAGTATTTGAAGACAACAAATATCCTAATCATGTCTTCAAGCTCAAGAAGGCCTTGTATGGACTCAAACAAGCTCCAAGAGCATGGTATGACACTCTATCTAAATTTCTTATTGAACAAGGCTTCTCTAGAGGTAAAATTGATACAACCCTATTTATTGCTAAACATAAAGGTCATTCATTATTAGTTCAAATATATGTTGATGATATTATTTTCGGTTCTACCAATGAAACTATGTGTGTTAAGCTTAAGAAGCTTATGAAAGGTAAATTTGAGATGAGTATGATGGGAGAGTTGACATTCTTTCTTGGACTCCAAATCAAGCAATGTCATGATGGAATCTTTATCAACCAAGCCAAATACACCAAAGAATTGATCAAGAAATTTGGGCTTAAAACTGCTAAGCCAGTCGATACCCCAATGCAAAAGGCCTGCAGTTTGGATCGAGATGAACAAGGTAAGAAAGTGAATCAGACACTCTACCGAGGTATGATTGGCTCTCTTCTTTACTTAACTACAAGTAGGCCAGATATAATGTTCAGTGTGTGTGTTTGTGCTAGATTTCAAGCTGACCCTAGAGAATCTCATCTTATAGCTGTTAAACATATTATTAGATATTTATGTGGCTCTGTTAACCTTAGACTTTGGTACTCCAAAGAATCTTCATTTGATTTGTTAGGTTATTCAGATGCTGACTTTGCAGCATGTAAGATTGATAGAAAGAGCACTAGTGGTACATGTCAGTTCCTTGGATCTCGGCTTGTATCATGGTCCAGCAAGAAACAAGCATCGGTTTCAGTCTCAACCGCTGAAGCTGAATACATAGCAGCTGGAAGCTGTTGCTCTCAAATTCTCTGGATGAAACAGCAGTTGGAAGACTATGAAGAATTTGAAAAGAATTGCCCTATCTACTGTGATAGTACTGCAGCAATTTCTATCTCCAACAATCCAGTTCAATACTAAAAAACTACGCACATTGACATAAGATATCATTTCCTCAAAGATCATGTTGAAAAGAAGAATATTTTTCTAGCAAAGGTGGGAACCGATGATCTAATTGCTGATATCCTCACCAAACCGCTTGAAAATTCAAGGTGCTTTCATTTGCGAGGAGAAATGGGTACGCTGGAACTAACTTAATATATTTCATTCCTATTTATTTCTTAGTCTAATAATATTTGTTAAGTATTTTGGCTCTATTAAGAAAAAGGAAATAGTGTTCGGTTCTATCAAAATTTGAAACCGCTATAAAAGTTCGGTTGAAGATTCCGGTCAAACCGAAGAGTCAAGAATAATAATGTCAGTTTGATCCAAACCGTAAGAAGAAAGCAAACTATCGGTTTAATTGAGTGAAACCGAAGCACATCTGAGAGATATCGGTTTCATAAAAACCGAGAATGAGAAAAGGTAAGTCGGTTTACTCAAACCGCTCAGGTATGATATTGCAACTTAGTCCCTACTTTATGTCACTTCATTCTTTAAGGATCTTTATGCAATTATCTCTGCCGCATTAAATGCGAATCGACAGGTACACTGACGGTTAAGTTTCCTTCAGCCGTCATGCCCGCTCCACTACCCGAGGTGGTTAATTGAGTATAAAAGACAAACCATTTTTCAATTTTACTTTTTAACTTCTTACTCTTTTTAGCAAAAAAAAAGAAACCCTTCTCTGCTCACACTCTCCACTCTCTGTTCTCACTCAAATTTTCTTACTTAAACGATTTTTTTAATGGCACCAAAGAAATCAATCGATCTTGCTTGTACTTCTACATCTTCCAAACCTTTGAAGCCTGATATGGTATGAATTTCTGAACCCTAACTCAGTTTATTTCATTTGTCCGCCATTGTTGAAGCTTAAAAGCTTGTTCATCTTCCCTTGATCATTTTATGCTTTTTCTTCGAATTTTTGGTTGGCCTGAACTCGCATTGTCATATATATACTATTTGATTACTTTATTTTGTGATTTGTGTTCAATTCTTGAGCAAAATCGATTTTGGGGATATTTGGTGTTCTTGCGCAGTTGTGCAGATTCTGGGTTCATGTGTTGTTATTTGTCTTAATTTATTTAGAACTTTGTTAGGATCTGCTCTTTGTGGTCATTTTGGTATAATTCTTTCACATTTTGGTTAAGATTGTGTTTTGCATATTCATACTCTGTTATTCGTGTTCTTCATGCATTCAAACTCTTCTTCAAAATTTTCCCTCTTTGATCCATTTTATCTTTACTGTTCTCTCATTTTTTTGGTTTTACATTTTTACCCTTACACTCCTTGAACCGCATGTTTTCATTGTTAGGATTCCTCGTTATAGTTTGTAAATATTTCTCAAACTGCGGTTTGCTTAAGGCTTCAAACTGCCATTCTTCAAATTATTTCTAACTTAGAATATTTTTCAGGATCCTTCAAACTTTGTACCCAGCTCTAGGATACTAGAAGAGGAAGTTAAACAAGATGCAGTTGGAAGGAAGCTCCTTAAACTGTTGAATGATGCGAAGCTGCTCCCTCTATTTCTCATGGACGAACCACAGTTCGTGACTATCATCTGTGCTGAATTTTTTGAAAATGGGATTGCTACTGATGCAGCTTTGTTGGACGTAAGGGGAGAAAAAATAAGAGACCTAGAAACAGGTCAGGTGAAGTATGAGGATGCTATCAGGTCCACCGTCTGTGGCAAAGAAGTGATCTTAACCGCTTCCAAAATTGCAGTTCTAGCAGGACTTGAGAATTCTGGTGTTTTGGGGATTAAACCGGAGGTTCTGAGCAATAAAACTATGGAGTTGATTGGAGTTAATTTTTTCTCCACCAAGAATTCCTCTTAAAAGGACTTTGGAGAAGTAATGGCTCATTTATGTGAATTAGTTGATTCTGGAGTAATATGCAAAAATGGGAACCACAATAACTTTACAAGTGAACAGTATGCTTACTGTGTGGCAATTCTTAAAGGGAAGAAACTGCACTGGCCCAAGGTTGTGATGAAGGAGATCATCAATGCCCTAAACCGCCTCCATGCCGCTAAAACCGCTAGGAAGTCTAAGATCAGGACCCACTGCAGGCTTCTGACCAAGTTCTTGCATCAAGATGTGGATATCTTCAAATTCAGTTCAGATAACAAAGACTATTGGTTGGATCCAATTGAGAAGTCAGTGTTTGGGTTATCAAAGCTCGATGCATTCAGAACTGCATTTGGATGGCGGTATGCACAGGCAGTTTGAAATGAGGATTCATTGCCTGAAGCTGAACGTGGTCCATTTCCTGAGGCTCGGCTCAACAAGTCTGGGAAACCGTATGCTGGTGCCATTGTCGATCAGGCCCATGCTACGATGTTAAGAAATGAAGGTCAGACCGCTACTTTGAACAGGTTAGGTTTAAGCCATCTTTCCCAGACCGCGGTACAGGCTGAGGGGGAGCCTGCGGTTGAGGGGGAGCCTGCAGTTCGGTCTAAACCTGCGGCTCGTCCCATGGAAACCGCTGCTCTAAGGAAGAGAAATGGAACCGCTCAAATCCCTTCAATTATTACAAAG
The DNA here is from genome assembly GCA_026119855.1 of Campanula takesimana. NCBI lineage: Eukaryota > Viridiplantae > Streptophyta > Magnoliopsida > Asterales > Campanulaceae > Campanula > Campanula takesimana. Next base: position 1,320,513 of record JAOWBW010000192.1, on the reverse strand, counting down.
ACTGACCTATCAAAACCGCCCTCTAAACCCTCTTCCAAACCAACCTCTAAACCATCTTCTTCAACCTCTTTTCCCCCTATCAGACTATCACCTACTCTCTCTAAACCTATCACTTCTAAACCCTCCATCCCAAAACCACTAATTAAACCTCTCTCCCCATTACATCAGAATGTGGAGAAATCCCTCAACTTTGCAATGGATGCCTCCTCTCTCATAGCTGCCAAAGCCAAATCAATTCCAGAACTCATTCCTTCACCTCATCTTTTCATTCCTATATCTTCTCCTCCTAAACCTCCAACCTCTAAAACGCCCTCTATTCAGTTCACTGATGAACAGTTGGCTGCCATTTATAATGCCTTTCCAAACCTTAAACCTTCTTTTCAAACCGAGCCTGAGCAGACCGAAGTGTCTGAGGTTGCGGTACAGCCTGAGCAAACCGAAGTATTTGAGGCTGCGGCTATGCCTGAGCAGACTGATGCGTCTGAGGCACTTGGTGAACCTGATCAAGACATTGAAATCATTGAGGTTCAACCGCCAAAGAAAAGAGGAAGGTTAGTGACGAAAAGTGATTTTGTGGAACATTGGCAGTCAAGGCCACCAGGAGCAGTAGACTTCAGTGAGGCTGACTACAAAATAGATCATTCACCTCATGAAGGCTCATTTTCTAAGAAGCTAAGGAAAATGGCTTAAATGAGGAAGGCAGGCATCGATCCTATGATGATTGAGGACTCACCTCCAACTCTTAAGAAAAAATTGGAGTTTGACTCACCAGAGCACACTCCGTCTCTGGTTCAGTCATCTCCAGTTCAACCAGGATCCAGTCATTCATCTCCAGACTTACCGTATGCTACAGCGGTTCTACCATTACTAGTTCTCTCAACCGCTCAATCTTCGGTTTCTACATTTTCAGCTCAACCATCTTCTTCGGTTCAACCGCTAGCTTTAACTGAAGTTCAACCGTCGGTTCTATCTACTGCTTCTCCTTCGGCTCAGACAATGGTTTTAATTATCAAACCGAAAACAAGGAAAAGGAAGAGTGCTTCAGAACTGGCTTCCTACTTGAAGCGGTTCAAATCAGAGACTTCAAGGGAAAGAAGGGCTGGGGCTCGTGCTCGTGCCGCTGCTAAAGCCGAAGAAAGGTTTCTCAAGTCAGGCCGCCCCAACCCTTATGCAATTTTTCCCAAAGATGATATGGAAGTTGTTGTGGACCAAATCATTCTAGCCACTGCAGAACAGCTCTTGGCTGAAATAGCCTATCAGGTTATGAACGATCCCACTCTTGCCTCCCAATTCTTTCTGTTCTTTAATTGTCTTTGCATTCCCAATCTCAATAGAATATTCATTGTACCTTCTCCTTCCATCTTTCTCTATGATGACTATATGAGATATGATGCTCCTCCTCCCCCTCCTCAAACCGAAATTATTCCTTATTATTTTTCCCTTCCTTTTGACCCCATAGAATTTGAAACCTCCATTAGGGTTTCTATGGGTGAAACCTTAGAAGATGCACATACTCTCCTGAAAGGCAAATCTAAACTGCATTCTTCTCCTTCCCATCAAACTGATGATACCATCTCTCTTTCTTCCGATGATGAGTCTGTGCCAGACTACACTCCTTCTGATGAACCTCCTCCTTCAGTTTCTTCCTATCCAGTTTTACCACTTCGTGCCTCAACCACCGATTTGATAGATGCGGTTAGGAATATTCACTTTCATCAGCAAGCCGCCACTTCTCGGTTTGACACCCATCTCCTCACTATTCAGTCTGATCTTGATGCCATTAAGGGGGAGAGAGTGAATGATATTTTTGAGATCAAAAATATGCTGAAAGAAGTTTTGGAAAATCAACTTACCCTTCAAGACATGGTCAGAACCAACCATGAGATTTATTCCTTAAAGCAGCAGGCAGTTGATACCAGGATGGACTCTATTGAAGGAAAGCTTGACATCTTGGCTCAACATTCATTTGACATCTCTGAGCACCTATTGCTTAGAACCGACAGTCTTGTTAGACAAACTGCTGCTATTAAATGTAGAATCAATGAACCGACTGTGGTTCGGCTTCGTGCAGCAGATTTGGTCGTTGAAACCGCCCATGCCTCCGGTTCTAGAAATGCTGCCCAATCCAACAATGCTAATGTTGATCAAGCCGCCCAAGATCAAGCTGCAGTTGATGATCAAGCCGCGCAGGCCATTATTGCTGAAAATGCTGAAGAAGTTATAGCTCCTGCTGCCGGTGTTGAGATAGACTAGATTGTAATTTCTAAGTCTTTTGTGTTTTCTCTTATAATTCATGTACTTTGTAAGTTTCAAACCTTTATGATTGAATTATAATGAGAATGACTGCATAGCATTCTGTTTCCAAAACTTTGTTTATTCAAACTGCTTGTTTGTAAAACAATGCTTGCATTTCTTAAAACCTCATGCACTACATTCATCATGAAAATACTTTTAAGTGCATTGTGTTTTAAACATTCAGTTTAAACATGCGTTTCTGATTCTCAAAATCATATCATTCTATATGCATCTGAATGCTTTTCTTTTCTATCTTTTCTTTATTTCCTTTGTTTTTTGATAGATTAGAAATCTATGATCTAGCATAGTGTGTGCATTGACTTGGGACATGCAATTTCATGAAATTTATTTCGGACATGTTCTTACCAAGTACAATGTTTTGCTATTATCATAGTGTGGTAATGGCATCAATCAAATAGGGGGAGATTGTTAGGATTCATTGTTAGTACACCCACCTTAATTTGATTGATCCATGCCACGTGTCTTTTTATGGACTTTAGGACCGCATGTAATGAAGTTCTACTTCAATTTTTAGATAAGTCCATTTCTAGATTTTTGATTGTCTAGGCTGAGTATAGTTCGGTTTTATACCTTAGCGGTTTAGTGCTTTAAGCCGTCATCTTGAGACTGCCAGCATGGAGTCTTTCAGTTTTCATCAAACTGCAGTCTGCATGTTTGATGAAGCCGCCCATCAAGATCATCCTTCAAACCGCTCCTATGCTTGGTGAAACCGCAGAGCAGTTATTGAAGAATTAAAGATATGTCATTTATTCCTTAGACAAACATTCCCTTTTAACCGTAAAAGGATGTTGTTATGTCATGTCAAAATAACTCTAAGTTAATTTGGAGTTTCTGCAAGGAATGTCGGTTTGTCTATCAGTTTGAATTGTTTACCGTTAGTCCTTTCTGCAACAAAGGAAAAATGTCAGGTAGTGGTGCAACAACTACTTAGGACTACAAGACAAAACCTAGGACGAAAATGACAGCTCAACCAATGGGATTTCGACAGCACTGTACCCTTCAGATTTGATTCAAATCTTTACCCAACGGTCACAAGGGTGTTCTGCCTATAAATAGCCTCCATTATTCAACAATGAAGGTTGCTGAGCTTCAAGAGATTCATTCCCAAGTGTTCAAGTTTGCTTTAAAGATTCAAACCCAGATATTCATATCTTCAAACCATCTCCTTAGCAAACCCAGTTTTCTTCATCAAAGCTTTAAGCCTAACAACCTTTCATATTCAGCCTTTATACCAAAAGACTTCCATTTGCTCAACCATCATTTAGATACTTAGAGCATTTGATTTCTTTTCACACACATACCCGATTTATATGATCACATTGATTATATACTTCGAAAACACCGGTTGTTATTATAGCTTAGGTTAGACATATTTTTTAGAGTTTAGATTCATCTTGATAAACCTCCTATAAATTAATACAAGTCTAGTAGCTATTAGAAAATATTAGACTAACCATCTAGGTAGAGGACGTAGTTCATTTAACAACGAACCTCTTCAATTTGTGTGTTTGATCTTTATTTTCTGTCTTTGTATTTATCTTTCTTGTTTGTGGTCTTTTAACTTGTCTCCATATACGAAATGACTTGAAAGATGAATTGTGTTTTCCTTTGAACTTTAAGTTTAACTATTCAGTTGCATCATAGTGTTTTCTCAACCTGAGTCAAACCTCCCAACTCTTTAACTAACCTATTTGGCCAAACCGCAAACTCAGCTGTGCATTTTATCAGTTCGGTTGTTGTGCTTTGAACCGTAGTTGGCCAAACTGATAAGTACTCGGTTGATTTTAAGGGTATTTTTGAAAAAGTTTTGGACCGCTATTCACCCCCCCTCTAGCGGTTCTATACCCTTGTTGCCCTCTGGGACCAACAATAAGTATGTACCTTTCCATTCATGTCAGTTTTATTTTTGAAAATACATTTGCATCATATGGTTTTTACACCTTCGGGTGCACCTATCAAGTTCCAAACTTGATTATCTTGCATGGAATGGATTTCAAATTCCATGGCTCCAAGCCATTGATCTAAATCAGGAGCGGACATCGCCTCTTGGTAGGAAATAGGTTTATCATTCTCAATGATTCTACTACATTGTGAAACTTATTCATATTCCACTATCGGTTCAATGTTATTTTCGGGTTCTCGAACCTTTAATTTTACTCCCACTGATTCCTTTGGAGAGAAATTCTTTCTCTATAAAGGTACCATACCGAGCAACAAACACTTTGTTTTCCGTGCGGTTGTAAAAGTAATATCTTTTAGTTTCCTTAGGATATCCCACGAAATTACATTTGTCAGATTTATGTGCACTTTGACAGAGAAAATTATCTTAACATAAGTCTCACAACCCTAAATCATCATGAAGAAATACAAGGTTTCATTCCGGTCCATATCTCATATGGAGCCTTTTGAACCGATTTAGATGGAATTCTTTTTGATGTGAACAAAGCAGTTTCTAATGCATATCTCCAAAAGGATAATGGAAGATCAACTTGACTTCTCATAGACCTAATTATATCTAGTAATGTATGGTTCCTTATCTCGGACATATCATTCCATTGTGGTGTTCTGGGTGGAGTTAATTGTGAAACAACTCCACAATTTTAAAGTTGATCGTCAAATTCTTGGCTTAAATATTCACCATCATGATTGGATCGAAGTTCCTTAATAGTTTTGGAGCAATGCTAGGGGCACAAAATAAGGTCACAAAATGAGGTGGCGATATTTTATTGGTTGCATCGATAATGGACCCACCACACTCTAATTAAAAACACCAATAAATCATTACACCTAGGATTTTGTGAGCAAGTTTTTGTGATTTTTTTCTGCCCCTAGTATTATTCATACTTTTGCCAAGTTAATGCTGTAATTCATTTTGAAATATTCTATATATCTCAAATGATTCACTTTTGTTTTTCATTAAGTATACATAGCCATATCTACTAAAATCATCAGTGAATGTTATGAAGTATTGAAATCCTCCCCTAGCATTGCTACTTAATGGTCCGCATACATCGGTATGTATAAGGCCCAATAAGTCACTAGCCCTTTCACTAATCTTAGTAAAAGGTGTCTTAGTCATTTTTCATAGTAAACAAGACTCGCACGTCTCATATGATTCAAAATCATTTGAGTCTAAAAGTCCGTCTCCATGGAGTTTAGAGATACGCTTCTCATTAATATGACCAAGACGGAAATGCCACAAATAAGTGTGCTTTACATCATTAGGTTTAGACTTCATATTTATGTTATAGATATTATCATTATTTTCATTCTCAACATCAAGGATATAAAGGCCATTAAACGAATTTGCAATACAATAAGGCATACCATTTAAATAAATAGAAAATCTCTTATTCTCAATAAGAAATCTATAACCTTCATTATCCAAACAAGAAATTGAAATAATATTTCTACTAAAATTTGGAACGTAGTAACAATTGTTCAAAACAATAATTAAACTACTAGGTAAAGTGACTTCATAATTCCCTACGGCTAATGCAGCAACTATCGCTCCATTCCCCAAATGTAGGTATATTTCACCATTTTTGAGAAGCCTTCTATTCTTTAGTACATGCACATTTAAACAAATGTGTGATCCACATCCGGTATCTAATACCCATGACCTAGAGGAAGAAAGGAGTATACATAAAGTAGAAGCAATCTCATTGCTCTTCTTCTTTTTCTTTTATTCCATATAAGCTTTGCGATTTTGCTTCCAATGTCTGGTCTCACCGCAATGGAAACAAGTTTCATCCTTTTGAATGTTTGGTTTAGCCACTACAGCAGCATTGGCAACATTTGGGTTGCTTGCTTTAGGTTTGGCAACAATTGTCTTACCTTTCCTTTGGACTTTAAAATCCTTTTCCCTTATTCACCATGAGCATATGAGAAGTGGCTTTCTCAATTATTTTATTTTCAGCAGTTCTAAGCATCCCATGCAACTCTGATAAAGTCTTAGTCAAACTATGCATATTAAAGTTCATTAAAAACTGATTATAGCTTTTAGGTAGTAAGTTAAGGATCATTCAGTTGTTAACTCAATAGGTATGGCATAACCAAGTCTCTCTTGAAGCTCAATGTGGCCTTTCATCTTCAAAACATGAGGGCTTATTTGTTGACCTTCAGTCATCTTGCATGACATCAAAGCGGCCATGGTGTCAAACCTCTCTTCCCTAGCTTGCTCTTGAAATATATCTTTCAACTGATTTCCTATCTCATAGACATCCAAGTGTTTCTAGAGTCTTCTGAAGCTCATAACACATGGTAGCAATCATAAGATAGCTGAATGTAAGTACCCCAATCTGGGCTCAACCCTTCTAGAAGTCACGAAACCAAGTTAGAGGTAATCTTAGTACTATTTAGGGATAAACCTGAAAGGATAGGACCTCATAGGAATAAACAAAAATCTTTAAGACCAATCTGGAATTAAAAGGAAGAAAGTTCCAGATCTCGCCAGGACCAACCGTACGGATGGTTTTGCCCCGGAGAGGCACCAACCGTACGGATGGTTTGGGACTTCCAGGTCCCTATAAATTAAAGCCCTTGCTGAACATTTCAGGGGGGAGAAAAGTAGAATTGAGTGAAGTTACTCTGCTGGAGTACAACCACAAACAATTTGAGTGAAAAAGAGAGGAGATGATTGGCTTAACCAAAGTAGGTAAAGCCTCCTTCTCCCCATCTCCTCTTGATCATTCATTCCTTTTATTCATATTGCTCATCATATTGTTCACTCATATTTGCAAGTCGTCATATTTATTGCTCTTTATATTTCAAGTCTTTATATTACAAGCCCTTATTTATTCAAGTAATCTCTATATAACTTGGATCCAAATACCCACATGATCCTAAAAGCTTCCTCTTGCACTTCTATAGTGCATTAAAATGATGAACTGAATGGAGATGGGATTTGTTACATTTAAATTCCTAATCTTTAATGTCTATTTCCATTTAAAGCCTTTATTTCAAGTCTTCTTATTGTTTATCATTACTTGAATTAATAAAGTTTGTATCTTTATGGTTATTCTTGGTTTTCTTGGCCATGATGATCATCATTGATGACAAAGCCTTGATCTTTGTTCATCAAACTTTGATTTAGCCTCATTACATCACACTTGGATGATAAAGTTTCAATCTTTAATCATCCAAGTGTTGATCATATTGTCCCAAAGGTCCAAAGTTGCAAAAAAGGCTCATTTGGATGATAAAGTTCCAATCTTTACTCATCCAAATGCTTGCCTTGGTTCAAAAGCCGTGTTCACCACCTTTCTTGTTTTTCTCCAATGATTGCCTTGATCACACCAAAAATTCTTGTTTTTTGTGTACAAATGGATGATCAAAGGCATAGGAATGATTGTATATAATGTTTATGTGCAAAATCGTAAACAGAAAATGAAAACAGTTCAGTCCAGTTTTAGGCAGAATGTTCGATTTCTGCATGAAACTGGACAGTTTTGATCAAACTGTGAAATCCCCTGGATGGCCCTAACCATCCGTACGGATGGTTAGGCTAAAAAGGATTTATTTGCATTTCAGCCTGTTTCTGCTAAATTTGTTGCAGTTTAGCCCTTTATGTTAACTGATCTATGCTTTCTGTTAAGTCACAGTCCTTTCTTCCAAAATACATACACACACACACACACATAGTTTGCACGTTTTTTGTCAACAAATTTAGGGAGACTCAATTTATTCGAGGCGACTTGGGTGACTTGATCCTCTTTCTAAGTCGTAACCTGACCTCCGGACCAACAATCTCAAACCTTTTTCATTAAATTGGGTTTTAAAATTAATTTAATGTGACGACTCCGCTATGTTTTAGGATGTTTTGTGTTTGATTTCTATGGGACTATTTGCGAGTGATTCCACAGTTATCTTATAGCGGCGACTCAGCTGGGGAATAGGTGTCTTCAAACTTCTTTTTAGAAGATTTGGGGACATCCTTGTGTGTGTCAGACTCCCGTTCCCGTTTCTTGACTTTATGTGCATTTTTGTGTGTTTTATGTTTCTGTTTTGTATTCTGGAAGTGAGACTGTTCTGGAAACACCATAAACCGGGGCTAGATGGAGCATAAACTGGAAAATTGCAAAAACCAGTAACCCTCCTCAACCACCCGTACGGATGGTTTGGTTGGGCCCACAGAATGTTTCGAAATTACAAAATTAACATTTCTTGCAGGGCAAAAACATTCTGATGGTCCCCTGCATCACATGTCCAGGTTCTGACAATTACATCCTCTTTTATGTGCACATAAGCCTTGATTTTCCATGTAAAACTTGTTTTTTCAAAGCATCGGTTAGGCACGATTTTTTTTCCATAATATGTTGGTTTTCAAAACCTTGTTGTGCATAACTCTTTCATAAAAAGTTTTGGTTTCCAAAACCCCTTGTTTGTGCACAATCTTTTTGTATAAAATTGATTTTCAAGAACCTTGTTCTTCTTGTGAATGTTTGGCTTTCAAAACCTTTGGCTGTGCACAATTTTCATGTACAAAGTTTGAGTTTTCAAAATCTTTTACTTGTTCAATGTCTTGTACAAATTACTTGTTCATTACTTGTCCATATCATGTGCATTACTTGTTCATACTCTTGCTCATGATATTACGACAAATTGAAAATTCCTATTTTGACTCAAAAGGGAACATAGAAAGACCTCACAATACATGCACTTGACCTTGTGCACTCTTCAATAACCCTAAAACCCGGAATGGATCCAGATGCAACTTTATTGGTGCTCTTGTGCCCTTCTCGTGCGCACGGGTCCATTTCACCCTCCCAACCGAGCCCGAGTCAACCACACGTGTCCGTGACACACAAATACCATGACTATGGTTTGTTTTTGGTCTAGACCACGTCATCTCATCCTTATTATATGTCCAAGGTTAATTATAGCCAAATTAACGCCTAAATCCAAGACCCCTTGTGAAAACAAGTTTAATCAAGGTCACTTTGACCCAATATTTGACTTATGCGTTAATTTTGGCCATAATTAACCAAAGTCATGTATTAGAGATAAGATGACACCGTGTCATTAAGCCTTAATGCTTGACCCATCCTAATTATCCTTAATCCAAAAGTCAAGGTCCAAGACCCCTCATTAAAATGAGGTCATGCCAAAATTTCGTTAAGGCGTTAAGTTAAATCTTGACCTTAACCGGGGCTTAATTATAATAAGAATGGCTTATGCATTAAAACTTTATGGTGCAATAGACCTTCGGATTGGTTTCTTTTTTCGGTGGAAGCCGCGTGCCCTATAGGACCCTCGCCCGGGATAGTCCGTCTTTGGGAGTGTGCAAGACAGGTGAAAAACGAGGGTCTTATAGACGTAGTGATGGCTTCCACTGATCCAGGTTTTAGAATAGTTGCGAAAAAGAAGAGAGATCTTTTCCAACCATTTAGGAATAAAAAAAAGAGTTTTAAGTAAACTTGAACGGATAATTAATTGCATATTGCATGATTGCTCCGTTTGTACCTTCCTCGCATATTGTTTGCTATATAATGTTAATTAAAGTTATTCTTTGCTCATTAGACAATAAAAAATGGCCAAACAAATAACGAGAGACCCGTTAAGCCTTAGGATTAGTTTCCTAAGCCTCCGTTAAGTTTTTAGGATTAGTTTCCTAACCCCCCATTAAACTCTTAGGACTTGTCCCCTAGGAATTCGTTAAGACCTTGGAAGATCTCTAAGGCACCCGTTAGACTTTGGATGGAATTCCAAAGATTCCGTTAAACTCTTAGGATTTGTCCCCTATGAATTCGTTAAGTCCTTGTAAGATCTCCAAGGAACTCGTTAGACTTTGGACGGAATTCCAAAGATCCCTTTGGACTCTTAGGATTTGTCCCCAAGGAATTCGTTGGAAGATCTCCAAGGCACCCGTTAGACTTTCGATGATATCCAAAGATCCCATTAAGACCTTAGGATTAGTCGCCTAAGTTTCCATTAAGCCCTTAGGATTAGCCTCCTAAGTCTCCGTTAAGCCCTTAGGATGGTCTCCAAAGATCCCGTTAAGCCCTTACGATTAGTCGCCTAAATTTCCATTAAGACCTTAGGATTAGCCTCCTAAGTCTCCGTTAAGACCATAGGATTAGCCTTCTAAGTCTTTGTTAAGACCTTAGGATTAGCCTCCTACGGCTCCATTAAGCCCTTAGGATTAGTCTCCTAAGTCTCCGTTAAGCCCTTAGGACTAGTCGCCTATGTCTCCGTTAAGCCCTTAGGATTAATCGCCTAAGAGTCTGTTAAGCCCTTAGGATTAGTCGCCTACGTCTCCATTAAGTCCTTAGGATTAGCCTCCTAACCGCCCGTTAAGCCCTTAGGATTAGTCGCCTATGTCTCCATTAAGTCCGTAGGATAAGCCTCCTAACCGCCCGCTAAGCCCTTAGTACTAGTCGCCTAAGTATCCGTTAAGTCCTTAGGATTAGCCTCCTAACTGCCCGTTAAGCCCTTAGGATTAGTTGCCTAAGCCTCCGTTAAGTTCTTAGGGTTAGCCTCCTAAGTACCCATTCATCCAAATAAGAGTTTTGAGTTAAATGCCCATCCATTTTCCTTGTCCTTTTTCTCTAACAATAGTGCGTAGTGTGAGCCTCTCCCCACCTTCCTCTCTTTAGGTCAAAGTATCGGTCTTACACTCTCGTGTCATGGTACCACGTGGCAATATACCTTGGTCAAATTTTGACCTCCCGATTTGTCCCCATCACATGGTGACCATTTTAGATATTCCGTCCATCCACGTCACATGTTGACCGTTTTAGATTATCCCGTCCGCCCCCGTCACATGGTGACCATTTTAAATATCCCATCCGTCCCCGTTACATGGAGACCATTTTGGATTACCCTATTGCGTAGACTATTTTAAATCCCGTCTAGTCCCTCGAACCTATAGGGTCCCATCCCGTGTCATTCTGGTTTTATTCAATGAAAAGCCTAGGGCTTTCTACCCCCATTTGCTCTCATGTAGGACCATCTCGGTCACTTCTCCCGTCGTCCTTTAAGGTCATTTCCTAGTTATAAGATTCTTTCCCTCTTAAGATCCCAAATTGAGCCGAACTATGGTGACCTGAGCCTCTTATCACGTGGGACCCCCTCCACCGTGGTGAGGGGAACGTAGGCAACTTCGGCCCGGTCAATTCTTGTTTAAAAAAAATGCTTCACAAAAAGGTGTGTTAATATTCATTTCAAAGAAAGGATTAAAAAAAAATATGTGTGAGTCTTTCGCTCAAAACAAAAGTGTGTTTTTCCAAAAAGAAGTGGAGACCAAGTTTTCTTAAAATAAAAGATCATGTTTTTCTTAAAAAGATGAATCCGCTAATGAAGCGTTCTTCTCAAATCCCGGTTATAATTTCACCTTGAAGTTTAATATGCCAAAGTCCTTTGCGGTTTTGTCCAATAGAAACATTGACCAAGGAACCCACATCTGAATTGGCGTCCGAGACAACCGTCCACATGAACAACAAGATCAAACAATTGGAACACCGTCTACAAGAAGAGGCCCGTGCTTCTGAAGCCCAAAAGCGGCTACATCAAATGGAGATCCGCACCCTGGTCGAGTGCCACGCACGAAGGCTACGCGCCTTGAAGGGACATCACCAAAAGGATAAAGCCAAAGCAAACTCTCAACTCGCCCTCATTAGTAGACGACTCCGGTAACTACAAAACCAAGTGAAACGGAGACCTCATGACACATTTCCCGTGGAAGACATGGAACATGCCGCCGACAACCCCTCCAACAATTGAAGTAGAAAATGTACTAACGCGCTTCATAGGAGCCCATCCATAAAAAAAGATAGAGTCTTCCAGCGTCGTAGGATCTAGACTTTCACCAAAGTCCACCTCGGACATGTGTCTTTTTTATTTTTTACACTTGGACATGCATGTATAAAGTTATCTAAATTAATGAAAGAGTCATTTTCATTCTCTTCTCTCTAGACTTGAGACATTATTTGCAATATACATTTACTCTTGAAATTGCCTTGCTTGTTATTATCAATTGAGTGCTACGTCCCTATAATGTTGAATTGACTTAAGCATACTAGTCAATGACGACTCATTAAGGATGAATGGACCTAACAAAAATGAAAAATGGTCAATGCAAACAATTAATCTTGATGTGAATAAATGTTGTGATCAATTGGCATGAAGAAACCATTAATGGCAAGTCTTCCTTCATACACATCGCCGATACACATTCTTGATACACATATCCGATATACATTTCCCGATACGCAACTCGATACAAATTTGTTATACAAATTCTTGATGAACATCAAACGCATCCCAAGACAATGAAAAAGCCAAGGATGTTGTTGCTCAACCACCAAGATTCAACCGTGATCGCACGTGCGCAACCAAGCAAGGGACTTCATGTGTCCCTCAAAGAGGATGAAAGCAAGACATAGTGGATGTCCTACCGAAGAGCTACAAAAGGCCATTACTCAAAGATATCAAGTTTGGGAAAATATTTCCCCACTTCCCCTCCAAAAAAAAAAAAAAGAGAGCACAATAAAAAAGCATGCCAAGTTGAAAACCCAAAACGGCGGCCTAGGCAAAACAAAGGGTGTGCACAAATAAAAATAGGAAAAAGAGAAGGGGCTAACTCTGAGAGCCCATAACATCAAATATAACAAAAGAATTGATAAGAGAGCCCACCTAAAAAGGCCCAAGGAATCCAAGCTCGGAGTTCACTTAAAAAAGAGTTCGCCTAAAAAGATCCGTATCCAAAGGCTCACATACCAAAGGTTCATCACAAGGAGTCCACCTCAAAGAACATATCAAGGAAGAAAAGTGATCTACATCAACAGAGCAACAACATCCTTCAAAAGGACACCAACTTCAACAAAAGATGATTCAGAGCCGAACTACGGCGACCTGAGCTCCTCAAACTGAGGGAAACGTAGGCAACCTTAGGGTCCGGTCATAACGTAAAATAAAACCTTGGTCCTCTCAACATGGCCAAGTTCTCTTCCCTCGGTCGCATCATTGACCAATTTCCCAGACGAACCTTCTTTCGTCACATTAAGGACCAATCTCCCCTAAAGACATTCTTCTTCAGATCTTGCCATTGATCGAATACTAGTCTCAATTGATCACAACATTTATACATGTTAAGGATAAATGCTTGTTATAATCTTGACTTAATAATAAACATGGTCCATTCAAGCAATCATTTTGATGATCTTAACTAAGGCAAATTTCAAATGTCTCGACAAGTCTTCTTTTCTTCATCTTAGGAAAGAGCTAAACACTTATATTCTGTCAAGCAAGGGCTTCCATCCATTATATGCCATAATGCTCAAAGAGCTCAAAAAAACAAATGGACTCTCTCCCGAAAATGCCCTTGCATGTTTCCTCCAATAAAAATACTTTAAGTACCCGTTCCATCAAGTCGGCCGGATCACTTATAAAAAAAGAAAGGCACCAAAAAAGTAGCCCGCTAGGTTGAAAATCCGCAAGGGTGGCCTAGGCAAAAAATAGGGTGTGCCATAAAAGACGCAAAAGATATGCCTGCTAGGTTGAAAACCTGCAAAGACGGCCTAGGAAAAAGAAAGGGTGCGTCATGAAAAAGGGATGGGTTCCTAACATCACCTCAAAGGTCAAAAGATGACATCGGGGCTACCCCAACATCGACGACAATAAGGACATGGGGAAATCCCAACATCAATGACAACGAGGAAATTGGGGCTACCCCAACATCGATGACAACAAGGAAATTGGGGCTATCCCTACAACGAAGGCATTAGGAGTGTTCCTACATCAACAACGAAAAGGTCCCTTGTCCCGATCACTCCTAAGAAATGGACAAAGCTCATAAGGACTTTATGCATGGCAAATCTCGGAGTTAAGTTAAAATCAAAATTGTGACTAAAACGTTTCGTTAAAAGATTTTCCTTTAAAATAAGCATTTCCAATCTGCCCTTTTGGCAACATTTATGAAAGACAACGTTTCAAGAAAAAAGCTTTTGATCTCCATTTCAAAATTGCTTCTCAAAGTCTTGGACTATTTTGTCTATAACTATGTCTTCTAAATCGCCCCTTGGCTCTCTCTCCCAGTCTCAGAAAAATGCGTCTTACCTTTAAAAGGCCCAGTTAGGTCCCGTCACCTTTAAGATAAAGTTAAGTCTCTTGTAAAGCGAGTGGATCACCTCTTCCATTCAATCCCATTAAAACTCTTAGGACTTGTCCCCTAAGAATCCACCTTACGGGTAGGCTCCCATGACAAAAAAGTCGAAGATTAAGTCCACCTTTCGGGTAGGTTCCCGTGACAAAAAAGTCCAAGATTAAGTCCACCTTCCGGGTAAGCTCCCACGAGAGAAAAGGTCTAGGATAGGATAGAAGAGATCCACCTTCCGGGTAGACCCCTACGAGAGAAAAGGTCTAGGATAGGATAGAAGAGATCCACCTTCCAGGTAGACCACCGCGAGAGAAAAGGTCCAAGCTTTAACCAAGGCGGTCAAATTAAATTCCCCGGCAGTCTGAAGTGACATAAGTCCAGTCTTTCAGTTAACCATCCCGAAGCATAGAGTTGACTAAGTCAAATCTTTGACCAAGGAGGTCAAATTAAATTTCCCGGTAGTCCGAAGCGACATAAGTCCAGTCTTTAGTCAACTATCCCAAAGCGTAGAGTTGACTAAGTCCAAGATTTAACCAAGTAGGTCAAATTAAATTCCCCGACAGTCCGAAGCGACGTAAGTTCAGACTTTTAGTCAACCATCCCGAAGCGTAGAGATGACCAAGTCCAAGCTTTGACCAATGCAGTCAAATTAAATTCCCCGGCAGTCCGAAGTGACGTAAGACCAGTCTTTTAGTCAACCATCTCGTAGCGTAAAGTTGACTAAGTCCAAGATTTGACCAAGGTGGTCAAATTAGTTCTCCGAAAGTCCGAAGCGACATAAGTCCAATCTTTTAGTCAACCATCCCGTAGCGTAGAGTTGACCAGGTCCAAGCTTTGACCAAAGAGGTCAAATCAGATTCCCCGGCAGTCTGAAGCGACATGAGTCCAATCTTTAAGTCAACCATCCCGTTGACCAAGTCCAAGCTTTGACCAAGGCAGTCAAACTAAATTCCCCGGCAGTCCGAAGCGACATAAGTCCAATCTTTTAGTCCCCCCAAGTTTATGACTTTCCTCCATAGTCCCCCAAGTTTAGGACTTTCCTCTATAGTCCCCCAAGTTTATGACTTTCCTCCATAGTCCCCAAGTTTAGGACTTTCCTCCATAGTGCCCCAAGTTTAGGACTTTCCTCCATATTCCCTAAATTTAGGACATTCCTCCATAGTCCCCCAATGTTTCAGACTTTCCTCCATAGTCCTCAAGATTAGGGCTTTCCTCCATAGTCCCTAAGTCCCCAAGTCCATCAAGGTAGGACTTTCCTCCATAGTCCTGTTAAAGGTTCATAGTGCCTCCTCCGGGTAGTTTCTCGCTAAACAACCCCCAAAGTCCCAAAAACCCCTCCCTTGAACTACGTTAGACTTATTTTCCTGTGAACGGGATACGTAGGAATCCTATACCCCTAGGTCCAACCATTTGACTACATCGGTCAATCATCTTCCCATCATGGCCAGATTAGGATTCTTTTAGATAGACAACCCCGCTTTCCTAAAGCACCATTGCCGAGGGGCTCTGTATGTACCCCAATCTGGGCTCAACCCCTCTCGAAGGCACGAAACCAAGTTAGAGGTAATATTATTACTATTTAGGGATAAACCTGAAAGGCTAGGACCTTATAGGAATAAACAAAAAGCTTTAGGACCAATATGGAATTAAAAGGAAGAGAGTTCCAGATCTCGCCAGGATAAACCGTACGGATGGTTTTGCCCTGGAGAGGCACCAACCGTACGGATGGTTTGGGACCTCCAGGTTCCTATAAATTAAATCGCTTGCTGATCATTTCAGAGGGGGAGAAAAATAGAATTGAGTGAAGTTACTCTGCTGGAATACAGCCACAAACAATTTGAGTGAAAAAGAGAGGAGAAGATTGGCTTAACCAAAATAGGTAAAGCCACCTTCTCCCCATCTCCTCTTGATCATTCATTCCTTTTATTCATATTGCTCATCATATTGTTTACTCATATTTACAAGTCTTCATATTTATTGCTCTTTATATTTCAAGTCTTTATATTACAAGCCTTTATTTATTCATGTAATCTCTATATAACTTTGATCCAAATACCCACATGATCCTAAAAGCTTCATCTTGCACTTTTATAGTGCATTAAAATGATGAACTAAATGGATATGGGATTTGTTACATTTAAAGTCCTAATATTTAATTTTTATTTCCATTTAAAGCCTTTATTTGAAGTCTTCTTCTTGTTTATCATTACTTGAATGAATAAAGTTTGTATCTTTATGGTTATTCTTGTTGTTCTTGGCCATGATGATCATCATTGATGACAAAGCCTTGATCTTTGTTCATCAAACTTTGATTTAGCCTCATTCCATCACACTTAGATGATAAAGTTTCAATCTTTAATCATCCAAGTGTTGATCATATTGTCCCAAAGGTCCAAACTTGCAAAAAATGCTCATTTGGATGATAAAGTTCCAATCTTTACTCATCCAAATGCTTGCCTTGGCTCAAAAGCCATGTTCATCACCTTTCTTGTTTTTCTCCAATGATTGCCTTGATCACACCATAAATTCTTGTTTTTTTGTGTACAAATGGATGATAAAAGGCATAAGAATGATTGTATATAATGTTTATATGCAAAATCGTAAACAGAAAATGAAAACAGTTCAATCCAGTTTTAGGCAGAATGTTCGGTTTCTGCATGAAACTGGACATTTTTTATCAAACTGTGAAATCCCCTAGATGGCCCTAACCATCCGTACGGATGGTTAGGCCAGAAAGGATTTATTTGCATTTTAGCCTGTTTCTGTTAAATTTGTTGTAGTTTAGCCCTTTCTGTTAACTGATCTATGCTTTCTGTTAAGTTACAGTCCTTTCTTCCAAAATACATACACACACTTTGCACGTTTTTTTTCAACAAAGTTAGGGAGACTCGATTTATTCGAGGCGACTTGGGTGACTTGATCCTCTTCCTAAGTCGTAACCTGACCTCCGAACCCGCAATCTCAAACCTTTTTCATTAAATTTGGTTTTAAAATTAATTTAATGTGGAGACTCCGTTAAGTTTTAGGATGTTTTGTGTTTGATTTCTATGAGATATTTGCGAGCGATCCCACGGGTATCTTACACTGACGTCATAAGAATCATTTTTATGTTTCTTGTGAGCATCCCTGTTGGCCCTAAGGGCCAGTGGCAGTGGGTTCTTCAGGAATTGGTTCCTTAAGAATGTACAACTTATCTTCTTGCCTTAGAAAAATTCTTAGGCTTCGGATCCAATCCAAAAAGTTAGTACCATTCTAGGCTCCGTTTGTTTCGCGGAAAATAACTTCCGGAAAACGATTTCTTGGAAAATGTTTTCCGGAAAATGTAATTTCCACTGTTTGGTGAATTTTAAGAAAATGCTTTCCGGAAAACTTTTTTAGATACATTAATTTTGATCACCTAGAGTATATATTAAAAAGAAATAATCAATAAATTAGTCATTATCTCCAATTTTAATTATAAAGTAATGGAAATGTAGTTTTATAATTATAATGGACTAAAGTTAATAATTTAACATATTGAAAAATATTCATAAAAATAAAATATTTTTAGACATTTTTTTAATTAACTGAGTATATTTAAAAAATAATTTTCGTAAAATAAAAATTGGAGTTAAAACAAGTGTTAGCATTTTCAGGAAAATGTTTTCCTTAGGTGGAGGTAAGGAAAACGTTTTCCTTAGGAATGGAGGAAAACCATTTCCTAGAAAACATTTTCCCCATTTTCCGGTGTTTAACAAACACCGGAAAATGGGGAAAATGTTTTCCGGAAGATGTTTTCCTCCAAACAAACGGAGCCTTAGAATATTTCCTTCTCAAGCATAGATCACAATCATATGGTTTGTGTGGTTGTTACCATTATCTACAATTATATGCAAACAAATAATAATAAGTACAAGAACCAATTTAAAAAAAGATAAATCATGTATTTCATATATATACTCCCACTAAATTATATAACTTTCAAATACAATGCATGTATAATATAATTTAAATGGGCTAAGATCCAGCCTTAATTCAATTTCATGTCTGCTTTGGAGATACTGCTCAAAATTAAATTATTGGGTAGATAACTCCATATCAATCATATCATATATGACTGTTAGATCATTTATGAGATTCCTTAGACATCATATGTAAAAAGCATGTTTTAATCTCATCTTGTGCCTTAGGCACAAAACCCTATTGATAGCATAATTAAGTCAAACCACTTTAAACGTATAGGAACCACTGTTTCCATTATCTTGTTCATTCAAATATAGAATTAATGCACCTACGCTTTAGTGTAACCCACATAAAACTATTTGTGTAATCCTAAGTGTTTTAATCATGGATTGGAACTTGACATAAATTTTATAAGAAGGTTCAACACATATAGAATATAAACATATTTATACACACATAATATTAACATGTAAACCATTAGTTAATCACTTATTTAATCTCATTAATTAAAGCATAATATTCATGTGATTTATTGCAGAGTTTATGGGGATAAATTTTGAAACTTTTGGATTTTCCAAAAATCTATAATCTTTTGAGAACAACTCATACGACCGAACTAATCCAAAATTCAACCACAATTTCGTATGAAAGTTTATAAATTGTGTGGCATCCCACATCGGTGGGTAATGTAAAATAAATGTGGAGTGGTACTTAAAGTACCACCAGTTATCAATAAATACCAATACCTTCATGGATTTTTGGGTATGCATGTAGTAAGCCAAGTACCCAAGATATTTGTATTTATTGGGCCAAGTGTGTGGTACTTGTGTAACAGGTCGGGCGGTGGAAGTCACCTCTTGAATCCGTACAAGCAACCTCTTGAATCCGACACTGCCCGGGATTCCGATCCAAGTCAGCCTTGCTCGGGACGGCAAGGATCTAAGGTGGGGAGATTGTGGCATCCCACATCGGTGGGTAATGTAAATGTGGAGTGGTACTTAAAGTACCACCAGTTATCAATGAATACCAATACGTTCATAGATTTTTGGGTGGGCTTGTGGTAAGCCAAGTGGACCCAAGATATTTATATTCATTGGGCCAAGTGTGTGGTACTTGTGTAATGGGTCGGGCCTGCGGGGTCGGGTCGTTACAAATTAAGATCCCAAAATTACGGTCGAACTAAGCCAAAACGCGACCACAATCCCGTGTATAATTTAAAATCAAGAGAACAATCTGTACGGCCGAACTAAGCCAGAAGGAACCACGATTCTGTACAGAAGTGATCTGTTTCTAAATTCTTCCTCTCAACAATTTAATAATTCTATGTTGAGATTAATTTTCAGGAAACACGATTTTGAATACCAGTCATCAGAAAATAAATTCAACTCAGAAATCCTAGTGTTTCAAAAACACACCTTGATTCAAGTTTCAATTTTAAACACTAAAATTGCTTGCATGATTCAATTAGAATTTGGTGTTCATGATGATCAAATTACCATGTTCATCAAAACCTAAAATAAACAATGTATTCATGAATCTAGGATTATCAACAAATTAATCACATTAACATTTGATGATCACAAGAAACATATTAATCAAATTCATATTGCAATTTTAGATCCCACATAATAAAATCATGATCAACATAGATTGCATAAACATGTTTTAAAAACATAACCATATAAATATCACAATTACAAATTCTATCACGCTAACGCAAATAATCAAATCATATTATTAAAGTGATATAATTAAAATAATCATGATGAACGGGGCTCTTATACCACTGTTGGGTTTTGAGCAATCATGCGCAGCAGAAATGAACCCAAAAGCCTAGATCCATTCAAGATGATTAAATTAATATGAGGATAAATTTAGAATACCAACCGTGATGATGCATACAAATTTTGGGATATTTGAATCTTTGTTTTTTCAAGATTTGAATCTTCTCCAAGCATTCTACAAATCTTGATCGCAGGAACACAAACTTATAAGATGATAAAAATCACCCTCTATGGATATTGACACGTGAACGAATATCAAGAACTCCTTCTTGACCCGGACTACTAGATCCAAAATAGGCTATATGATTTTCAGCTTCTTGATCTTTGATTCACAATATTGGAGCAAGAATATTGTTTCTGAAACAATAGGGATTAATATGTGTGATGACTGGTAAAAGAGGATTATTTATACTCTAACATGCTTAACCTTTAAGGACTTAGAGACGTAGTTCCCGTCAAATAATTAAACAAACAGGACATTCGGGCCAGGCCACTTGACACGGTCGTACTTACAAAGTGGCACAGTCGTGCCTAATGGTGCGAATGGACTAGGCATTTATGGCACGCTCGCGCTTTGGTTCTGGAACGTTCGTGCCAATCGGCACGATCGTGCTCATGATTTAGTACGGTCATGCCAGACACTTTTCCAGCCTTTTATCATTTTAATTATTCGTTTGTGTGTGATCTCATAAGATTATATTAAGTTGGCAATGAGTCCAAACACTTTTGTTCTCATAAATCATGAGTGGACCCTAGCAAGCCATCATGATTACACAAATAATATAACTTGTCAAATTTAGTTTATCCTTATAGAACATATCACAATCCTTTTGTCCATGATGTCATTGAACGTAACACCATAGTCAACTTACAATGTTCAATATTTTTCTTGATTCAAAATATATTGATACTATAAATGACATTAATCTCATGAATTCATTTGAGCACGGACATGCATTTCATTAATTCTATTCATCGAGGGCCCAAGCTTGACATCTCTCACGAAGAGGGTCAAATTAAATTTTAACTTATTACAATTCCCTACATAACTACAATCATGCCAATCATATCTTTTATAATCACTTGGTTAAGAGTGACGTTTGAATATGTCAAACATAATATTCATTATGTGGAGGATCGCAATAATCTCAGTGTAACGACCCCAAAAACCCGTCCCAATTTATTTTATATTTTTGGGGATTTTTAAAATGGAAATTATGTGTGCATTTTATGTGATTAGATAATATTTTTTTGAGTTTCATAATATTTTATAAATAGCATTATTTGTTTGATTAGATGTGCTATTTATTTGGTTAGTAGTAATAATGGTTAAGGGAGTTATTTGATGTTAGTTGAACCTTAAGGACCTTTAAGGGAATTTAAACTCAAGGACTTTAATGGTATAAAGATAATTGAATGGCTTTAGGGGGAAAAAGAGAATTTTTATAAATATCAACTTATGCTTATCTTACTCATCTCTCTCTGCGTATGATTACATACAAACATTTCAACTTTCCCTAAAATTTCTCTGAGAAGAAGAAAGAATAGGTAAGTTCAACCTATTTCGATTTATATCTTTTTATTTACTTCTCCGTTTTAAAATCTAATTATATAAAAATGATCAGGGCGTTGAGTAGGTCATTTCTACCCAAACAAAACATATTTTTGCGATACTTTTTCTAGAAATAGGTAAGTTACTAATTCCCCTTTAATTATTAAAATGGTCATATATGTTATACTTGATACTTGTACTTGTTAATTTTGTGATTTGGACAATATTTGTGATACTTGTAATTTTGGGACAAAGGGAGTATTTGGTATGGTTGTTTGATTGGGTTCAAAGTAGTGTTAGAATTGTCTGGGACTGATTTTTGGTAGCCTTAGTAAGGCTATAAACGTTAAGTGTGTAAGTGTTGTACATTTGGGGTGGTGAAATGAAAGGAGTAAAAAGTGTGCAGTTTTTGGCCTGGCTGAGCTTATGGGCGGTCACCCAATATGGGGCCGGGCGGGCGCCCAAAACTACTGAAAGGTAAATTTTAAAACAGGGCTCTTGGGCGGTCGACCAAGATGATGGCGGGCGGGCGCCCACTTTTGCTAAAGAAAATAAATTGTTTCATTGACTTGGTTTAGGACCCAATCTTGGGCTAGGTTTTGTGTCCTAGTCTAGGGTGCCTAGATAAGTGTTTTGGGAAGCTAAAATGGTAGATGATGATTTGGTTTCATATGTTTATAAGGTTGTGTTTATGACTTAAATGTCAATGTTATTGGGAACTCTTATGAGGTATTCTTTTGTGTGCTTCTTGTGATGTGTTTGGCTTGGTTCCCTACTTTGGAATCATTGCCCCGGTTGTTGTTTAAGCAAATATTTATTACAGTGCTTTGTTTGAAAGTCCAGCTGGTTTTGTGTTATCGAGTGGAGGTGGAAAGAATTATAGTGGCACACAGCCAAGTTCACTATAAGGATTTTCCACTGGACCTTTTTCCTAATCGAGTGGAGGTGGAAAGAATTATAGTGGCACACAGCCATGTTCACTATAAGGCTTTTCCACTGGACCTATTTTCCCCAGTCCAGATTGGCCTTGGATGGGATGAGTTAGCTCCCTCGAGTGAGCCTTTGGGTTATGACTTTGTGTCATATTTCCCCCGTTGTTACTTTGGCTTTATGGTTATGGTTTGGTTTTCGGGATCCCGGCTTCAGTTAATTATGCTGCTCAAATGGTTTTCTCAGATGGTTTTCTTAAATGGTATTCCCAGACGGTTATGTTCTTTCGGTAAACCTTGGCTAATGTTCTTTCGGTAAACCTTGGCTAAGTATCCTTGTGAGTGTTACATCGCTGTATGTGTGGTATAATGAGTTGGATTTTCCTCTCATGCTATGTGCTATGTGATGCTTATGATATTGTTTGTTATACTTTTCATTTTAGCATGAAACGTAGTTGCATTTTAGTAGCTTACTGAGATTCATTCTCACCCTTATTTGTTTAATGTTTTAGATAAAGACGAGTCCAGGGGATAGGACACTTTGGCACGGGAGGATGTTAAAGTGGTAAGAGTTGGGATTTGTTTTGTAAAGGCTACATTACATAGATGTAATACCTTTTGGGTAGAGTTTCCGTGACTTCATCATTTTGTAACACCATTATTTTGGATAATGTTGGTGTATGTATAAAAGTTTGTAAGCCTTCGGGCTAAGTACTTTCGTTGTGAAAGTTGTTTGTAAAATTTGTTTAAAGTTAAATGAAGTCTTTGAACTTCAAGTGTGATTTTGTTAAACTTTATGAAAGTACATTTCGAAAAATTTTCAAAAGTGTTTCATAACGTCTTCCAATCGTGTCCCGAGCGTGGGGCCAAGTAGGACCACGGGTCTGGAGCGCGACAGTTGGTATCAGATCTAGGTTGTAGATGGTCTAGAATGACTAAGCGACCTAGGAGGGTAGTTGTGTATAGAGTGAGTAACGTTGAGTGTCTTATGCAGGTACCTATTGAAATGGTTGGGACAGAAAGAAATCAGTCTGGGCCTTCAAGGCAGGGTAATGTTAGAGAAGAGGTTCGAATGATGTTCTAAGGTATGTTTGAAACTGCAATGAAAGCAATTAATGACATAGTTGCGCGTAAAATCAAGGTTGAAGCTTCAGATGTGACAAGACAAGGAGGACAGCCAAAACCAAAACATCAGTATGGCGATAATAGAGGATCTCAGGGTACATCTTTGTAACTTAGAGGATCTTCTCAAGGACCACAGAAAATCAGAAGTCAAGTTAAACGAGTATGTAGTTATTGTCGGAGGGAAGGATACTTAGAGGAGAAATGTTGGAAGAAGAAAGGTAAATGTATGAGATGTGGTCAGTTGGGTCATTTTCAGAAGGATTGTCCAAGAATGAAGAATAAGGCATTGGGAAGTGTTGTCAGGTCTTCTCAGGGCCAGAAGAGGGATTCTTCAGGGAAGCTTAAGGTGCAGGATCATGATATTGCCATCAATCAACAACATATCTCTGATTCTGCTAATGTGATTGGAGGTATGATTTCTCTATCTAGTTTGAGAGCACGAGCACTTATAGACCCTGGTTCTTCGCATTCTTATGTGTCTGTGTATTTTGCTTCTCGGTTGTATTTGTCTTCTGAGTCTCTACCTTATTTGTTAGAGGTGTCTACTCCTATGGGGGAGTGTTTGATGACCAATAAGGTATTGCCTTCTTATGATGTGCATATATGTGAGCATGTTTTGCTAGCTGGTTTAGTTATTTTGCCATAGCAAGATTTTGATATTATTATGGTGGAGTTTTATATGTTAGTGTGCTTTAATTAAGCATGGTAGATATATGTGTTGGGCATTCATGTTATTTATGCATTAAAGTTTGAAAATTGTTATCAGAAGGTTGTACCGGGTATTTAGTTACGTGGTTGGTAGTAGAACGTCTACATCTAAATTGGAGGATTGATCCTTTCTTTGTGAGATCTTAGATATATTCTTTATTGAGTAGTACATGTTACTTTGAAGAGAAAATTGGGTTATATTGAGTTGTTACAGTACAATGCTACAGTGCTAATATCTAGTTTAATATACCTATAACATCGGTTGAGTTAAAGGAGTAGAAGATTCAGCTTGAGATATTTCTTGATAAGGGATTCATCACGTTTAGTATATCAATGTGGGATGTATCGGTATTGTTTAGTATAAAAAGATATAGTACTTTACGAGTGCGTATTAAATACAAAAAGCTCAACCAGGTGACTATAGCAAATCATTACTTGTTATCTTATATGGGTGATATATTTTATCAACTTCAGAGATCAGTGGTTTATTTAGTGTTTGACTTGAAGTGATTATTATCAGTTGAAAATTTGAGATGGGTATATTTCAAAGACGGCTTTTCATACCAGGTATGGGCATCATAAATTTGTGGTTATATTGTTTGAATTAACAATTGCTCCAGTGGTATTGTTGGACATTCTGAATTATATCTTTAACCATAATTTGATTGCTTGAGAGAAGCAACGGGTTGTGAAATCAAGGTATTATGTCTTCTTATTAGCGGATATATTATTTTGAGGATGTTTCAATACAGGCATAGATATTGGTCATTTAATTACGAAAGCAACAGTATGTACGTGGCTTGTTGGGATTGGCATGATATTGTTAGAGATTTATTGATGAATTTCTAAGGTAGCTACACTGTTAACTAATTGACACAGAAAGATATACTTCCTCGATGAATTGATAAGTGTGGAATGAGTTTTGATTATTGAAACAAGGGTTAATAACAACTTCAGCATTTATATTGCTTAGTGGATTTGATTAGTATTAAAATTGTCAAGAGGGTATGACCGTGTTACTATTTTCTAATGGATATGTCGAGTTTTACCATTATAGTGGATCTAATCAACTCATTGTTCATGGTGATGCCTCGAAGAGTGATTGAGATGTTTATCCATTCAGAATTGTATGGCAGTTATGTATGCTTCGAGAAGATTGATTCCTTATGAACAAAGTTATCCTCACCATAACTTGAGGTTGATTGCGATTATACATTCATTGCATTAGTAAATGACTTTTGTAGAGACATATTTAAAGTGTCTACCGACCATGAGAGTTGAAGTAATCGTTTTCTTCAGGAGAGCTACACTTGAGACAATGCAAGTAGAGTATTATGTTATATCATTCAGGAAAGACAAATATATTAGAGGATTCCTTGACTTATAGTTCATGTTTGATAACACTAAATGGGGGAAGGTTAGAGGAATTGACATCTTGGAGTCCTTATGAGTAGAGACATGTGATGATTTTGCGATTGTGAAAGCTTTAAGTTTCTACTCCATTGAATGATTTCAACCATAGAAAATTACTAGTGGAATGAACGATGATAGACAACACGATTTTGTTCATTGCTAGTGATGGAACTTTAACTTTTGTCGACACTTAGTAGAACCAACATGCATAACGGAATTTAACTACAGGTACTTGAAGAGGTACACAAGACCAATTTAATTATGAATCCGAGTAAATGTAGAGTATTGAGATAAATTTAAAGAGTTACATTTGATTTGTTTGACACGAGAAATTCTAAGCATTCAACTAAGTCCTTGAGCTGCGAATATTTAGAAGTAAAGTGTTAGTGATCAGTTGTTTTATGACAAGCCTTTGGGATTTAGTACGGGTTTTCATCCTCAGACAGATGGTCAGTCAGAGAAACAATTCCGATTCTCGAGGATATGTTGAGAACTTGTTCAGTTGATTCTTAGAATTCGTGGGATATACCTTTACTTCTCGTGGAGTTTGCTTAATATATCAGTTCTTTTGAGATTTCGAAAAGAGTTGGAGATTGGGCTTATCATCTTGTGTTACTTCCTTCTCTTTACAAGGTTTATAATGTGTTCCATGTGTCGATTCTACGCAAATCTGTTTATGATTCTTCTAATGTATGTCTAAGGTTTTAGAGGATATTGAATTGAGTAGGTCTTAGGAGAAGCATTCAGTTCAAGTGATTGATTCTAGAATTCGAGAATTGAGAAATGAGAGTATTCATTTTGCTTGAGTTGTATAGAGAAATCATAATGTGAAAGAATCTACTTGGATGTTTCAGAATTGGAATGGAAAGGAAATATTCTTGGTTGTTTGAGAGTCAAGGTAAGTAAACCCTAAAATTCGGGACGAATTTTTTTTTTTAAGGGGGAGTGATTGTAACGACCCTAAAAACCCGTCCAATTTATTTTATACTTTTGGGGATTTTTAAAATGGAAATTATGTGTGCATTTTATGTAATTAGATAATATTTTTGTGAGTTGCATAATATTTTATAAATAGTATTATTTGTTTGATTAGATGTGCTATTTATTTTGTTAGTAGTAATAATGATTAAGGGAGTTATTTGATGTTAGTTGAACTTTAAGGACCTTTAAGGGAATTTAAACTCAAGGACTTTAATGGTATAAAGATAATTGAATGGCTTTAGGGGGAAAAAGAGAATTTTTATAAATATCAACTTATGCTTATCTTACTCATCTCTCTCTGCGTATGATTACATTCAAACATTTCAACTTTCCCTAAAATTTCTCTGAGAAGAAGAAAGAATAGGTAAGTTCAACCTATTTCGATTTATATCTTTTTATTTACTTCTCCGTTTTAAAATCTAATTATATAAAAATGATCAGGGCGTTGAGTAGGTCATTTATACCCGAACAAAACATATTTCTGCGATACTTTTTTCGGAAATAGGTAAGTTACTAATTCCCCTTTAAATATTAAAATGGTCATATATGTTATACTTGATACTTGTACTTGTTAATTTTGTGATTTGGATAATATTTATGATACTTGTAATTTTGGGACAAAGGGAGTATTTGGTATGGTGGTTTGGTTGCGTTCAAAGTAGTGTTAGAATTGTTTGGGAGTGATTTTTGGTAGCCTTAGTAACGCTATAAACGCTAAGTGTGTAAGTGTTGTACTTTTGGGGCGGTGAAACGAAAGGAGTAAAAAGTGTGCAGTTTTTGGCCTGGCAGGGCTTATGGGCGGTCGCCCAATATGGGGCCGGGCGGGCGCCCAAAACTACTGAAAGGTAAATTTTAAAACAGGGCTCTTGGGCGGTCGCCCAAGATGAGGGCGGGCGGGCGCCCACTTTTTCTGAAGAAAATAAATTGTTTCATTGACTTGGTTTAGGACCCAATCTTGGGCTAGGTTTTGTGTCCTAGTCTAGGGTGCCTAGATAAGTGTTTTGAGAAGCTAAAATGGTAGATGATGATTTGGTTTCATATGTGTACAAGGTTGTGTTTATGACTTAAATGTCAATGTTATTGGGAACTCTTATGAGGTATTCTTTGGTGTGCTTCTTGTGATATGTTTGGCTTGGTTCCCTACTTTGGAATCATTGCCCCGGTTTTTGTTTAAGCAAGTATTTATTTAAGTGCTTTGTTTGAAAGTCCAACTGGTTTTGTGTTATCGAGTGGAGGTGGAAAGAATTATAGTGGCACACAGCCAAGTTCACTATAAGGCTTTTCCACTGGACCTTTTTTCTAATCGAGTGGAGGTGGAAAGAATTATAGTGACACACAGCCAAGTTCACTATAAGGCTTTTCCACTGGACCTATTTTCCCCAGTACAGATTCGGGCAATTAGGCCTGCACTGCTTTATGGCACTGAATGTTGGGCCGTGAAACAGTGTCATATTCATAAGATGAATGTAGCGGAGATGCGTATGCTACGATGGATGTGTGGGCATACAAGAAAGGATCGATTGAGAAATGAGGTGATCAGGGGTAAAGTAGGAGTTGCGCCCATTGAGGATAAAATGAGGGAGCATCGTCTAAGGTGGTTTGGTCATGTGAGACGGAGACCGAGTGATGCACCGGTTAGGAGGCCTGAAGAGTGGAGAAGTGATAAAATGGCGAGGATATGGTAGGGGAAGATGTGGCGTTGAAGAGGCCGGAGTGGAGCGAAAATTCATGTGCGATGTTAATCGATCTTTTTCCTCTCTTTCTCTCTCTCTCTCTCTCTCTCTCTCTCTCTCTCTCTCTCTCTCTCTCTCTCTCTCTCTCTTCCTTTTATCACGATGACATATGAGGATTCATGTTAGCCGACCCCAAATTATTTTGGGACTAAGGCTTTGTTGTTGTTGTTGTTGTTACTTTGGTTTTTATGGTTATGGTTTGGTTTTCGGGATCCCGGCTTCAGATAATTATGCTGCTCAAATGGTTTTATCAGATGGTTTTCTTAAATGGTATTCCCAGACGGTTATGTTCTTTCGGTAAACCTTGGCTAATGTTTTTTCGGTAAACCTTGGCTAAATATCCTTGTGAGTGTTACATCGTTGTATGTGTGGTATAATGAGTTGGATTTGCCTCTCATGCTATGTGCTATGTGATGCTTATGATATTGTTTGTTATACTTATCATTTTAGCATGAAATGTAGTTGCATTTTAGTAGCTTACTGAGATTCATTCTCACCCTTATTTGTTTACTGTTTTAGATAAAGACGAGTCCAGGGGATAGGACACTTTAGCACGGGAGGACGTGGTAAGATTTGGGATTTGTTTTGTAAAGGCTACATTACATAGAAGTAATACCTTTTGGGTAGAGTTTCCGTGACTTCATTATTTTGTAACACCATTATTTTGGATAATGTTGGTGTATGTATATTTGTATAAAAGTTTGTAAGCCTTCGGGCTACGTACTTTCGTTGTGAAAGTTGTTTGTAAAGTTTGTTTAAAGTTAAATGAAGTCTTGAACTTCAAGTGTGATTTTGTTAAACTTTATGAAAGTACATTTCGAAAAAATTTCAAAAGTGTTTCATAACGTCTTCCACTCGTGTCCCGAGCGTGGGGCCAAGTAGGACCACGGGTCTGGGGCGCGACACTCAGGTCCAATGATTCTAATGATATAACTATCATGAGATTTAATTATGGCATTTGACCATGACATAAATATCATAAACGCGTCAAGTCCAGTACCATGTTCACCAACATGTACCCATAAATTAAATTTGTATCACACACACATAATCATCACATTCATCTTATTAAACTTATACTAGTTCTTCATAAGTACTAGGGACAAAGATTATTATTTACAAAACATGTAACAACAAATAATAATCAAACAATATCTCTTTATATAATGAATAAATGATAACATAATAACGTTCAAATAACGTGCCTATGGGATATACACTAACATGAAGTGTGGGAATATCATTTGCAGTGAGCAATATGTCATCAACATACAACAATAGAAATAGTACTACGCCCCCACTAACTTTATTGTATACATAAGTGTCATCTTCGTTCTTGAAGAAGCCAAAATCTTTGACTGATTCATCAAATCGAAGATTCGAGCTTCTAAAATCTCTTTAAACATAGATGGATTTCTACAACTTGCATACTTTATTAGAATTTTTTGGATTAACAAAACCTTCAAGTTGTGTAATATACACATTCTCAAGTAAGTTCCTGTTAAGGAACGCCGTTTTGACATCCATTTTTTATATTTCATAGTCATAATATGTTAGTTTTCCTTTTGAAAACCCATTTGCATCCATGTTAGTTTTCCTTTTGAAAACCCATTTGCATCATATGGTTTTTACACCTTTGGGTGCATCTATCAAGTTCCAAACTCGATTATCATTCACGGAATGGATTTCAAATTTATTGGCTCAAAACCATTGATCTGAATAAGGAGTGGACATCGCTTCTTGGTCGGAAGTAGATTTATCATTCACAATAATCTCTCGAGTTCGGATCATACTACTAGATCTACGATGAACTTTTGTATCGTCAATGGGTTACACAACTTCTTACTGGTTCAATGTAATTTTGGGGTTCTCGAACCTCTTCAAGATTAATTTTACACCAACTTATTCCTTTGGAGAGAAACTCTTTCTCGAGAAAAGTACCATTTGAGAAACAAACACTTTGTTGTCCGTGCGGTTGTAAAAGTAATATCATTTAGTTCAATTAGGATATCCCATGAAAATACATTTATCATATTTGTGTGCGAGTTTGTCAGAGACAAGTCTCTTAACAAATGACTCACATCCTCAAATCCTCATAAAAGAAAGATTAGGTCTCTTTCCAGTCCACATATAATATGGAGTCTTTGGAACTAATTTAGTTGGAACTTTATTTAGTGTGAGTACAGAAGTTTCTAATGTATGTCCCCAAATGGATAATGGAAGATCAACTTGACTCATCATAGATTGAACCATATCCAATAATGTCCAATTTCTCATCTCAGACACACCATTCCATTGTGGTGTTCCGGGTGGGGTTAATTGTGAAACAATTCCACAATTTTGAACATGATTGTCAAACTCATGGATTAAATATTGACCACCATGATCGATTGAAATGCCTTAATAGTTTTTCCAAGTTGATTTTTTACTTCATTTTGAAATATTCTAAATATCTCAAATGATTCACTTTTGTTTTACATTAAGTAGACATATCCATATCTACTAAAATCATTAGTGAATGTTATGAAGTATTGAAATCCCCCTAACATTGCTACTTAATGGTCCACATACATCAGTATGTATGAGGCCAATAAGTCACTAGCCCTTTCACTATTTTTAGTAAAATGTGTCTTAGTCATCTTAACAAGTAAACAAGATTCGCTTGTCTCATATGATTCAAAATCATCTGAGTCTAAAAGTCCATCCCCATGGAGTTTAGAAATAAATTTCTTATTTATATTACCAAGACGGCAATGCCACAAATAAGTGTGATTTACATCATTAAGTTTAGATTTTTTATTTATGTTATAGACATTATAATTATTTCCTTCCTCGACATCAAGGACATAAAGACCATTAAATGAATTTGAAGTATAATAAAACATACCATTTAAATAAATATAAAACATTTTATTAAAATAAGAAAACTATAACCTACATTTCTTAATCAAATTAATATTGCAATTCTAGATCCCATATAACAAAATCATGATCATTATATATCGCATATAATTGTTTCAAAAACAAAACCACATAAATATCATGAATCTAAATTCAAATCATGCTAAGATATATAATCAAATTATATTATTAACATGATACTATTAAAATAACCAAGATGCAAGGGTTATAGATACCACTGTTGGGGTTTGAGCACACATGCGCAGCGGAAAAACAAGAATAAAACCCAAGAGCCCAGATTCGTTCAAAATGATTAAATTAAATACTAGATTAATTTGAATACCAACCGTTTTGATGTTTTTTAAATTTAGATCTTCGAATCTTCATACTTGAGATTTGAATCTTCTTCCTAGCGTTTTTTGAATCACGATGCAAGCAACATGAACTTGATATTGATAAAGAAATCCCCCGCTTTGAATATCCACTCACGAAAGAATATCAAGAACTCATTCTTGATCCAGATTGCTAGATCCAATAATTAGAACTTAAATTTATCATTCTTTATGCTATATGAGTTTTAAGGTTCTAGATCTTTTATTATGTTTCTTAGAATAAGAATATTGTTTCTCTAAAAATGGAGGCTACCAATATTAATTAGGGTTAAAGAGAGAGTATTTTATTCTTATTACTCCTTTACCCTTAAGCAGAAATAGGCCAAATCCCGTCAAAAACCGAAACCAAAAAATCAGGCCCGACCCAGGTCTCGTTCGGCCGAGTCATTTAGACTGCTCGGTCGACCACCCATATCCCAACCTTAATTGGATTCAACATTGCTATTAGGTATGCCCACTTATATCTCAGTTTTTAATGTATAGGATTGATTAGATTTGATTGATTCATCACCTATGTTTTATTTCATGGACTTTAGTCTCATATGTAAGAAGTATTTATACTTCATTTTTTAGGTAGTCCATTTAAGTAGAATAGGCTTAGGAATAGGGCAAGGATATCAAAATTCAAGAAAAATCACAAGTTTGAGTCACGCGCCAATGCGCCTACGCGCCCCTTGCATCTGTGCCCATGCACCCTTGCATCTGCGCCCATGCGCCTTGTAGCGCGCGCAATGTTATGCACTTAGAAATGCTATGCGCCTCATTTGATATAGTTCAACACTTAGTGATTTATTGAAGACATGAACACTTGAAGAAATTCAAACTACGCTAAAGATCCAACGGTGGATAAATAACACGTATGCACCTAGATTTGAGGACACCTGTCCACAACGGTCATATTGTTGTTTTGTGTCTAACGGCTGTAAAAGGACACGTGCTCCACTCAATGAGCTCCAGCACATCTATCCTTGATCTTATCCACAAGGGATTTCCAACCGCTAGTTTTTAGGGCTCACCTATAAATACCCCATAACTTCAAACGTTTGAAGTTGCTAAGTTGCTCTGAATTTTTCTCTCAAGTATTTGTTGAAGATTTGAAGATTGCTCATTGAATTCCCAGATTTCTCAAGAACACCTTCATACCTTCATACTTAGCCCAAATCCTCAAGCAAAAACACTTTAGTTTTCTTGTGCTCTCAATCTCATAGATCTAAGGAGCCTTGATACTAAGAACATAAACGCACCTCTTTAAGTTTGATCACTTAGATCTTTCTTTAAGAGATACACCGGTTTTGTCTAGGATTTGTTCTTTCATAGATAATAGATCTTGAGTTAGTATTGAGCTCAAAAGTTTTAATTTGTAATACTCACTCATATTATAAGATCTCCATTAGAAATCCAAGACTAACCATCTTGGTAGAGGACGTAGATCATTTCCCGATCGAACCTCTCCAAATAGTGCGTATTTATTTCTTGTCATTTACTTTCAAGTTTATATCTTATCTCACTATTTGCTTGTTTAATCATTGTAGATTGATTGGATTGAATTGTGTTGTGTTTGTTTCACATTTGCCTTAGTTTCATCTTTTACTCACTTTGAGCCAAAATACTTAGAGTATGTGTGCGCCCCCTTTATCCTACTTTGCGCCTCCTTACTTACTAAATTCCGCTGTGTATTTCACTCACTCACTTAGGCGCATTTCTTAACGCTTATTTGATAAAGCGCGCATTTGCAATTGAGTTTTTCAAGGGTACGAAAAGAATTTCAAAACATCTATTTACCCCCCTTCTAGATATTTTTATACCCTTGTTGCCACTTTGGGACCAACAAGTGGTATCAGAGCAGACACCTATATAAAACATATTTTTGTTTTTCAAGCTTAACAGCTTGGGTGCCGATTCGATATGGCAAACTCAAAACCTATGGTAATTGCAAACTACACTCATGTTCCAGTCTTTGATGAAGATCATTTTGACGTATAGAAATTCAGCATCTTAACCCATCTCACCTCAATCGATGAAAGGCTTCATGACACCATGGTTTATGGACCTTACATCCCAATGAAAGCGAATCCAAATCTGCGCACCAACGCTGCTCAACCAACAATTCAGAAACCAAAGGAAGAATGGACTGAAGAGGAAATGAGAAGAGTTGCAAATGATGGGAATGCAAGAAACATTCTCCTAAGCACTCTAAGCACGGCTATGAAACAACAAGTCATGCATTGTGCTACTTCTAATGAATTATGGGATGCTATTGAAGGAGACACTGTTTGTAAGGAGAACAAAAGATATGAAGTTCAAAAGAGATTCAACAATTTCTCTCAACTCCCCAGTGAAACTTTAAGACAGACTTATGAACGCTATTGTGAAATTATCAATCTTTGTATTTCACTTGGAAAGAAGTTCTATAATAAGGAATTAAATGTTAATTTCCTTGCTGCTTTTGAAGACGCTGGAACCTTAGATGATTGGACATTAAGAAACCTTTTTGCAAATCTCAAGGTTTATGAGCTCAAACTCCAACGTATTAGTGAAACTGAAGGAAAGTCAAAATCCATAGCAATGGTGGCGCAAAGAGAGGAAGCGCCCGTTGAGAAAAGCTCAGACCCTAAAATCTCAATTTCTGAGTTATTGGACATGGACGATGAAGACTTCGCTTTATTTTTGAAGAGATTCCAAAAGTTCAGAAAATTCTCAAAACCTGGATCAACCAGCAAAGCTCAAGGATCTACTAGCAGAGCTCCTCCAAAATTCACAAGGAGCAATGACTCTAAAAGGAAAGAAGACCTTGTTTGTTTTAATTACAGGAAAGCAGGACATTTTGCATCTAGTTGCCCAATTACCAAGTTCGAGTACATGCAGAAAAAGAGCAGCCACACTCCTAAATTCAATCGTCATAAAGGAATGGTTGCTGAGGAAGAATCTCCATAAAATGATCGTAACACTTGGATTGAAACAGACTCGGAAGAGAACGATGAAGATTCTGATGATGGACTCGTGTGCTTAGTGGCAAGGGTGATGAAATTGATGTTTATGACTCCGATTACGACTACTCAAAAGATGTTCCTGATATGAAGATCTTGAATAAACCTGTTAAGAAATATGTAGGTTATCAAGAGGTGAAAAAGAAGAAAGGACCAACCATCAGCGAGCTCATTGAACAAGGATGTCTTACTCCGGCTCAAAGCGATGGTGGATTGTTATTCTCCAGATGTGATCTGAGAGCAAGAAGAAAACTTAGAAAGAGTGATTATATCAGACCTCAAGTTACACCAATTCCTAAAATCAATCATGATGAGGACATTGTAAAGCAAGAAAAGTTATTCAAAGAGGATGAAAAGGTAATCAGTCGATTCAGTGATATGAAGGAAGCTTTGCCACTATCATGTGATGAAATTTCCCAGCTTAAGACCGAGAAATCTCTATTAAAATCTGAACTCATCCTCCTTAAGGAGAAGATAAAGAGCATGACTCCTCTTACTGTTAAAAACACCTATCTAACAGAACAAAACTCACTACTTAAAATCCAAAACGATGAGTTGGTCACTCAATTTACTGATCTCAAAAAGATTACAAATGAGTGGTCCAATTCTTGTGTCACTATGGAAAGTATATTTGAGTCCCAAAAAGCCAGTGGTGATAAATGAGGCTTGGGATTCACATTAACTAGTGACAACTTTAAGTGTGATGTTTGTGATGAAAGAGACAGTGAATTTACACCTCAGCAAACTCGTGAAATTCCAAGGGAAAAACATTCTAATTCAATGGGTAAAGGACAGGAACATGTCAAGAGACAAACATTCCATTATGTCTACCCAACGAATCAATTTGGGAAAGCTAAAGGGAAATAAAAAGCTACAGATGAATCATCTTCTAGCAAAATCATTCTTGAAACAAGACGCGCTCCTTCTACGAGTGAACATTATGCGCCTAGGATCCACGCGCCTCATCACCGTGCGCCTCCTAGCCCTATGCGCGCTCCTAGAAAAAGCGCTCCAAAATTTCAAAAGAAAGATTTTGTTAAGGCTATTTCATCTGACCCAAAGAAGAATGCTATCCCAAATAAAAGTAAGGAGTTTGTGAAAACTCACGTGATTGGTGGCTTTCATCATTGTTCCATTTGTGATTGTTCTGGACATAGTCCGTGGAATGCCTTTTGCGATTCACTCCCAATGCCAAAAGACGTAAAAACCCTCAGGTCAAGCAAGAGTGGGGTGTCAAGAGTTCCTAACTCTAGGACCCAAAAAGGAATAAAGGGGACCTGCTTTAATGTCTATATTTTAGGTTCTTTGCTTCATGGAAGGATCTTCAAAAGCTAGAATGTATGAATGGATTCTCGACAGTGGATATTCACGAACATGACTGGAGATGAATCTTTACTTGAAGATGTTCATGAAGAAAGAGGTCCCTCAGTAACTTTTGGTGATAATAACAAAGGACAGGCTGTACCATATGGAAAGCTCAAGAAGGACAAAGTGTGCATTGAAATAGTCTCTCTCGTTGAAGGACTCAAGCACAATTTATTATTATTATCCATATCTCAATTCTGCGACAAGGATTAGAATGCCATTTTACTTCAAAGAAATGTCTTATCAAGGATGGCAAATCTAGAGCTACATTACTCACTGGATATCATAAGACAAATATTTATATTATTGATTTCCAAAATATGAACTCTAGTACTAATCTTTGTTTTGTAGCTAAAACTGTGAGCGAAAATAGTTGGTTGTGGCACAAGCGCTTAAGTCACTTGAACTTCAAGTATCTATCTAAACTCAGCAGGAATAATCTTGTTAAAGGACTTCCCAAGGTTGCTGATAATCATGACAAAAAGTGCGCCGCGTGTCAACTTGGCAAATAACCGAAGCAGTCTTTCTCCAGCAAGACAAATCCCTCAACTACTAGATGTTTGCAACTGCTGCACATTGATCTATTTGGACCAGTTACCACTGCAAGTATTAGAGGAAACAAATATACTCTAGTTGTGGTGGATGATTACTCAAGATACACGTGGGTGGAAATGATGATTACAAAAGACAATTGTTATGAAATTCTAACCACCTTATTCAGACTGCTCCAAACCCAAAAATAAGATGCGTTAGTGTTAGATCCGATAATGGAACAGAATTCAAGAACAACGGTGTTGCTCTATACTGTGACGATCATGGGATAGATCATAACTTCTCAACTGCAGGAGTTCTTCAACAAACTGGCATTGTGGAAAGAAACAATAGGACATTTATTGAAGTGGGAAAGACGATGATAAGTGAAGCCAAACTGCCTAAGTACTTTTGGGAAGAAGCTGTTAATACTGCATGTTTTACTCAAAATCGTTCCCTCATAAAAAAAACTTCACAACAAGACTCTGTATGAACTTTGGCATGATAGAACTCCCAACATTGCATTCTTCAAGATCTTTGGTTGCAAATGGTATATCCTCTACAACAGTGATAGTTGAATCTGTACATGTTACATTTGATGAAAATTCTCTCCTGATGATTCTGTTGAGTCTTTTGAGACAGGTGCTCCAATTCAAGTTATGCATACACAAGATCAGAATGCATCAACTCAAGGAAATCCATCTATATCAGTTGCGCCGAATTTTAATAATAGCGCACTGAGTGAAGATTCAGTTTCACCGTACAATGCTCCTGTATTCACTCCTGCGCCAAACTCTAATATAGCACCTGGTGTCAATCCCACTTTCAATTCTGAACCAGTTCAACCCCCTATCTTTGATAATTTTGAAGCTGGTGAAGATGTACCAATTGAAGACCTTCAAGTTACTACAACCCAACATAACTTACCTCCTAAAATTCGTGAAGTTAGAAGTCACCCAATCAATAATATCTTTGGTGATCTACTTGTTGGTGTTCGTACAAGGAGAGCTACAAACTTTGATGCTTACACTGCATTTATCTCTCAAATTGAACCAAAGAAGGCTGATGAAGCGCTCCAAGATCCGAATTGGGTTGTTGCAATTCAAGAAGAAATCAATCAATTTGAACGATGTAAGGTTTGGACTCTTGTTCCAAGACCTCATGATCAAGGAGTGATTGGTACGAAATGGGTGTTTAGAAATAAGATGGATGAGAATGGAACCATCATAAGAAACAAAGCAAGATTGGTTGCACAAGGATATAGGCAAGAGGAAGGAATCAACTACGATGAAACTTTTGCGCCCGTAGCAAGACTTGAAGCTATCAGAATCTTTCTAGCTTACGCCGCTCACAAGAACTTCAAGTTATATAAATGGATGTGAAGAGCGCGTTTCTAAATGGTGAACTCCAAGAACAAGTCTACGTAGCTCAACCACCTGGGTGTGAAGATTCACAATTTCCAAATCATGTTTACAAACTCCAAAAAACTTTGTATGGGCTCAAACAAGCGCCAAGAGCATGGTTTGATACACTATCCAAGTTTCTAATTGAGAAAGGCTTCACTCGTAGTAAAATTGATACCACTCTTTTCATTGCCAAACATAATGGTTATAAATTACTTGTTCAAATTTATGTTGATGATATTATATTTGGTTCTACTAATGAATTGTTGTGCAAGCACTTTGAGAAACTAATAAAGAGCATGTTTGAAATGAGCATGATGGGAGAACTTACATTCTTCCTCGGGCTTCAAATCAAGCAAATGAATTATGGCATATTTATCAATCAAACCAAGTATACAAGGGATCTAATCAAAAAGTTTGGACTTGAGAATGCTAAAGAATACGACACTCCAATGGCTACCGGCAACAAACTCGACAAAGATTTAAAACATAAAAAGGTTGATCAAACACTCTACCGAGGTATGATTGGCTCACTCCTTTATCTCACTGCTAGTAGGCCTGATATTATGTCTTGTGTATGTTTTTGCGCTCGCTATCAATCTGACCCTAAAGAAGCGCACTTGATTGCTGTGAAAGGTATTATAAGATATCTCTCTGGCACTGTTAACCTTGTACTTTAGTACACCAAAGATTCGAATTTTAAACTTGTAGGTTATTCAGATGCGGATTATGCAGCGTGCACAATTGACAGGAAAAGTACCAGTGGCACTTGTCATTTCCTCGGATATCGACTTGTGTTATGGGAAAGTAAGAAACAAGCTTCAGTTTCTGTCTCAACTACCAAAGCAGAATATATCACTGCTGGAAGTTATTGCTGTCAGATTCTATGGATGAAGCAGCAATTGGTGGACTATGATATTATTGAAGAAAATTGTCCCATCTACTGCGACAATACATCAACAATTGCAGTTTCAGAAAATCCTGTCATGCACTCTAAGACAAAGCACATATACATCAAGTATCACTTCCTCAAAGACCACGTGGAAAAAGGCAACATTCATTTGGAACACATGGGAACCGACTTTCAAATCGCTGACATTCTTTCGAAGGCATTAGACGCAAAGCGGTTCATATTTTTGAGAGGAGAAATGGGTTTGCTTGAACTTAACTAGTCCATATAGTTTTGTCATTACTAATGATTTCTTGTCTTTTGAGTTGTGAAGATTTAAGGTTTCAAAGTTAAAATCAATTTCAAAGTTTTGAGGAAACTTCTTGCGCCATCCTACGCACCCAAAATCATATAGCGCGCCTTTGTGCTACGCACCTCATCCCATTATGCGTGCCTATAATCAAGATTGCGCCTGTTCTAGCGCAACATCATTGATGCGGTGTAAATACCCCTTTCCGACGATGCGGGCAACGCACGGGAAGTCTTTCTTTTATTTATCTTTATTTATCTTTTCTATGGGATTAGGATATTCAAGTTGGCATTTAACCTATTAAGAGTCGCCATGTTGTTTTTATTGAGCTAAAACATTAAGAAAAAGCTAATAAAGAGGGTTCGGGGGTCAAGTTACGACAAGAGAAGAAGATTACGTTATCACTCCTATCGCCCGATAAATCGTACTTTCTATCATGATGAATGTGTTAGTAGTGTGTTAGTGATTAAGACCAGATCCGAAGAATGCCTACGTTCCTCTCGTTTGAGAAGCTCAGGTCAGCGTAGTTCGCAAATAATCGGAATAGAGAGAAAAAAGTGGGATCATGCATAATGAAGGGGGAGGAGAAAGAATCATGCGAGATGATCACATCCTAGAATAATGATTATAACATTGATACGATCAATGTGTAGTCCTCATATTCATCCTTGGAGAATTACTGATCATTGGAATATTTACCTAAAGTTTAGGGTTTAGAAGTAGTTCCTAGATCTTGGAGATCATCATCGGCTATACAATAAAAACAGGGATTAAAACATTAGATCTAGCATGTTATGTATGGGATAAGCCGTAGATCTAGCATAATAATAAGAACATCATGAAACATGTATGAAATAACACATAAGCATGAAGATCGCTACCCTAGTTATAGAGCATATTATGAATTCTAGTAAGAACATGAAGAACACGTTATGAATCATATGAATAAAACATGATAAAACTAGCATAAATCAGATCTAAACTAAGAAAACATGACAAATTCTCACCAATCTTGACAAGAACAAAGTCGAATCTCTAGCGCGGATTCGTCGGACCATCGGGATTGCTAGAAAGGCTTGAAGAGAGAGTTCTGCCATCAGTTTGGCTTGTAGAACTTGGGGGATAGAATTGTGTGTCGAAATAATGAACTGAGGTCATCTATTTGTAAGAAAACTTGATCTGGGAGAAGTGGCCGCCCAGCCGGGATTGGTGATTGACACGGTTTTTGAGGTAAGTCTATCTGGACTCTGGAGGATGATCAGATAAGTCTATCTTTGATCCCTCATCCGATCAGTCGTTGATATCTTCTTATCTGGGCTTTTTGGGAAATCCCGGATAAGTCCTGCCAGCTCGTAAATACTTGGAAGGTCCCTATGAGTTCTAGAATACCTAATAACTCATTTTCAGGTTGGGTACTAACAGTAGCCCCTCGGCGACGTTTTTTGCGAGGCAATGGAGGGTCGTCGATTAAGAAAGGAACCGATCTGAAACATGAGTTCCAAATCGAGAGAGGAGTGAGAAAGAATGTGACCAGGTTGGTCGAGTGACTGAACCTTTGTCGGGCTACCTACGTATCCAAGTGGAATCAAGCCAGTCGTAGTTCGAGACCTGCGGGGAAAGAAAGAAACGAGATGCCGTCCTTATCTTGGGATAATCAAGCATTTGTAAACAATAAAGTTGCGTGGACCTCACTGGGGAAAGGAGGGAAGGCCATACGCACGGTGCGACAAGAAGTTTTAAGAATCGAGAACGGAAATAGGGATGAATTCTAACTTCCAGTTTAGAGAAGCTTTAGAAATTTTGTAGAGGATTTTCGAACCTAATTTTAGATTTTAGAAATTTTATAGAGGATTTCCGAACCCAATTTTAGATTTTAGAAATTTTATAGAGGATTTCCGAACCCAATTTTAGATTTTAGAAATTTTATAGAGGATTTCCGAACCCAATTGGTAATTCTTATAGAGGACTTACGGACCCAATTAGGGCTTACGGAGGTTCCGACCTTTAATTTATAATTTTTAGGGTTTAGGACCTTTCAATTATAGATTATTTTCGAAGATTAGGGCTTACGGAGGATCTAACCTTTAATTTATAATTTTTAGGGTTTAGGACCTTCAATTATAGATTAATTTTGAAGATTAGGGCTTACGGAGGTTCCTACCTTTAATTTATAATTTTTAGAGTTTAGGACATTCAATTATAGATTAATTTTTGGAGATTTTTATAGAGGTCTTCCGGACCCAATTGGTTAAATTCTGGTTAAATTTTGCTAACGGGGCCAATTTTGGATTAGATAATAAGCTGAGGGGCTAAATTGTAAAATCTGGTGCTGGGGGAGTAACTGGCCGCGTGGCCAGTCCCTTCGATTGGCTGACTTGCGTTGACGAGGATCGCTGATGAGCGCGCGAGGTGGAGGGCTGAGATCGTGCCACGTCGCTCGGGAGGACTGGCCGCGCGGCTAGTCCCTTCGCTGGACAGACCCTACAAACAGCCATTGGCTGTTGCTTTCATTCTCCACTTTCTTGATTTCTTGCCGGGGAAAGAGAGAAAAGGAGATGTTTTTTTTGAGATATTTTGTTGTTATAGAGATGGATTGTAACTATCGTTTTGGCGCGGATCAACCGTATGAGCATGGTGCGGGTGCGGGACAGCAGTTTGAACAAGGCGAAAGCGCGGGACCACACTTTGAGCAGGGAGAGGGAGCGAACCTACCTCAACAAGAGGGGCAACATCAACTTCGAGCGAGGATGGCTTCTCACAACTTCCGTCCCGATGAATGGCATTTCACCATGGGACAGCACTTTGACTTGTACGCGGGTACTGACAAACATTGGTCCGGTGGGAGACTGATGGAGACGAAGGAGGTAACAATCTCTCTTTACGCTTTCGGGTATTTTTATGTCTTATATTTCATACTTGTTGTACTATTTTAAGATTGTGTTATATTAAATTAATCGTTCGTGATTATTTAATTTTCTGAGATTGTTGATAATTTTTGGGGACGGGAAATATATGCGCA
The DNA here is from genome assembly GCA_026119855.1 of Campanula takesimana. Lineage (NCBI taxonomy): Eukaryota > Viridiplantae > Streptophyta > Magnoliopsida > Asterales > Campanulaceae > Campanula > Campanula takesimana. The sequence goes on along the minus strand of JAOWBW010000192.1, from coordinate 1,278,136 downwards.
TGTAGACAAAATAAAGTATGCCTGTACACCTTAAATTATAGCACATAATTTATATTTCTAGTTGGGCAACGTACCTTTTCTGTGTTTACCTGCAGAGGATGAAATCTCGTGGGTCCACGAGGGCAGTGGTTGAGATATGGGGGAGATTGCCGCCGGCTGGGACGGTGAAAGAGAGGATCCGGGCTCTGGGCTTTGATCCGTTTTTTGATGCGGTACGAGCTGTAGAGGGGACCCAGAAGGTGATGGGTCTGGTTGAGGCGATGAGGGAGTATTGGTGGGACACCACCCATACGTTCCATTTTGGTTGGGGAGAGGTGACAGTTACTCCGACTGATTTTGCTGCCATCACGAGGCTCATGTTTTCGGACGTGGAGCTTCCTTTTGATGAGTCCTTGGCTGTGGACCCGCACCGTCAGGTGGAGCTGATGGGGATGTCATTGGGCAAAGGCGTTAAGGGCAACAGCTTTAAGGCAGGTCGACTGAGGACCTTGGTGGATGGGGCTATTGGCGATTTTGTCGAGGGTATTAGTGACACTGATTGTCTGGTGCGAGCCATTTTGTGGTACAGCTTATCTTAGACTCTGTTCCCGAGTGCAGGGACCTTCTGTCGGTTCTCTTTGTTGGGTGCTCTGGCTGATCTGGAGCAGGCGAGTCAGGTCTCATGGGGCGGAGCCAGACTGGAAGAGATGTATAGGGCCCTTGATGTCTGATCGAGGTCTAGTACTTCATCTTTTGATTGTTTTCAGTTTGCCTTTGAGGTATGTCTCTGACTCGATCTTTTTCATTCCGCGCCTGTCTTTTTTTAGAACTGTATAAACTGAAATGCTGCCTTTTCCATAGGTGTGGGTCTACGAGCTGTTCCATATTGCTCCTTTTGCTGTGCAGGGAGTGAAGGAGGTCCCTATTATGAGATTCTGGGCGAAGAGCAACCGTTTGGAGGGTCGCAGGGCTAGGAAGACATCCGATTTGGGGATTTTTACTGCGAGGCTGAGTGGTCAGCTGCATGAGGACTTTCAGTTCTTTCCTTGGTCGGACCAGGTGCTGGCAGGGGTCGGTCAGGCCCAGGAGTTTACTTCTTCCCGCTGCTTCTTGACGGGGTTGACTGGGGATGCCATGTATCTTGGCGAGAGAGTCTGCAGGCACCATAACAGACATCCTGCGATATGGGCCCCGCTTGAGCCACTGAGGAACATGTTTTATCCGGCTAGGTTGCGGAGGAGTGGTGACTACTGGATGAGGACTCTGGCCCATTTGTATTAGAGTGGGGCTGATTATGAGTGGTTCATTGAGCATGTGTTGGTGAGCCTACAGGTTCTGGTGAGGAGACAGGCGGGTGCCTATCCGGCTAGCTCGAGTAGAGGGGCCAGATATGGTATGTATATGCCTCATTTCCCTGATAGTATCCGGATACAGCGGGGAGGTATTGAGTTGGATCTTGATCTGACACCGACTGAGGCTGACGAGGTCACTGGAGCCCAGCTTACCCCTATGGAAGCTATGGTATGATACCATTTTCCTTTCTGTCTCGCACACACCACTTTAGACTTGTACCTGAACTATGCTTTATTTGTCCCAGGTGACTCAGGAGGCTTATATCCGCTCTGTCCATAGGGGCAATATCTTTGAGAGGCTATTCTGGAGTTTGGCTGCTGCTTGTACTTGTCATCAGGAGGACGTGGTGTTACCGCAGCGGAGAGAGAGATCGCCCGTGGAGTCTGTTTGTCCATCTCATGCCAGTCGGAGATCTACTCGAGGTAGGGGTTCCGGAGCTAGTGGATCCCATTATGTACAGCAGTGGGGCCGTGATAATGATGATGAGAGTGATGATGAGGAAGAGGATATTGATGTCGAGGGGTCCGACTCGGACTAGATGTAGTCCTTTGATTTCCTGCACTTTGTTAGAGAAAGAGGGAGAGAGGAGACACAAACAGATACATATTTATGTACAACCTTTTTATTTGTTTTTGGTATGTAATTAATTAGTTTTATTTACATGTCTTTACATTTAGTACAATGCATGAGCCTTAGGGGTAAAATAGGGATTATACACCCTGCCGGGTAATTCTTGCTTTTTATTGGACCTCTTTCGTGATCTGGGACCTTCAATATGTCTGAAATGGGTCCATTCCGGCGTTTATCGAGGACGAACTGGCAATCTGTCTGAATCGGATAATGTGGCCGCCTGGCCAATTTTTGTAGGAGGGACTGGCCGCGTGGCTGGTCCTTGATTTGACACGATTTTTGTCAGATTTTTCCTTGTATGATCAGGACTTGAACTCCTTCATCTATATAATAACAGCCTGCGTAAACAGACGAGGACAACAGCAGTTTTTCTTCTTTTCGCTCTAGATTTTGATCCTTCCAAGCCTTTCTGATGGATAGACACCCTAGGATTTTGAGGAGCGACAAAACTACTTCATCAAGAGCTTGAAGATCTGGGTTGGGAAGCTTTCGAGGGCAACCCGTGCAAGATTTGATAGGAGATTTGCAATTAAGTGCCTTTGGTCCTTGTATAGGGTTAAGTCTGACGAGCATCTGATTCGTGCTGCTGCTAAATTCTGGGACAACGATAATCATGTCTTCAACTTTTCTTACAAGTGCCTCTAGAAACTCGGATTTCCCAACTGCTGAGGGTTTCTATTGAAGAGGCTAGGGGCTTGCTGTTGGATGGTTGTGTTAATCTCTATAAGCTTCCCATCAGGTTTATTAATAGCACGGTGGAATCTGACATGGCTCTAGACTGTTTGGCACTTTGTCTGTTTGCCTCGGTATTGTTTCCACCTTACGTAGGAGTAGCTACCATGGGTTGTCTTGACATGGTGGACCAAGCTCGAGCCGACCGCAGCATTGTCCCTTGCTTGCTCGGGGAGACCTTGCATGGCATTGGAGAGTTGGCCTCGGGGGCTAGGAAGATGACCAGAGGAAGTACCAGACTGTTAACCTTGTGGCTGCAAGAGAGACTTCAAGTTTTGGAAGAACCTGTTGGACCAGTATCCCCTTGGGTTTGCCAGAGTAGGCGCATAAGGCAGCGCTTCGTAGGGATGGCTCGTTCTGAATGGGTGTCTTATATGGCCCAGATGAGTACTACTCAGATCAAGTGGATGGTCCCTCACTGGGGGGGTAATCAGAGCACGGTGGATTCAGAGCAGTCTGCATGATTTGGGTCCCTGCCTTTGATGAAACCACTTACTATTATGCAGTGCGGGTGTGCCGTCAGTACGCGATGCCTCATATTATACCCTCCTTATGGGACGAGACTGGTAGCAAGGCTACTGACCCAATACTCCCCATGAATAACGGGGTTGCAGTGATCTTGGAGCGATGTTGGTCTTATGATCTCATGCCCAACACGCTCTATATACAGCGACCACGTGACATACTTCTGTCTCGAGAATACTTGGACTGGTACCAGACGACTCTGGGAAATATGGGACAGACTCTGAGAAGATTGAGACGTGGGGTGGTGGTCCCTTATGTCTCGAGCAGACGCTTGAGGGAGGACGAGAATCTACAATGGGAGTTGGAGACCGAGTTGGCTCAGCTAGCACCTATAGAAAGGAAAAGAGAGAGAGAAGGCCCAAGTGGGGTGACTCAGCTTAAGAAGACTTTATTTGAAGATCCTACTAGACAGGCTAGACGTGGACGAGGAGACAAGAAATCGAAGAAGGATGCGGAAGAGGAAGGGGAGGGATGACTCCAGGTATCTAACCACAGTCGCTGCAGACACATACGTTAGATTTTAGTTTGTTTTAGTTTATTTAAATTTCAAAGCATGTTATTTAGTCGCAGGTTCTTTCGAGCTTAGACTCATCAAATAAATGTTAACGTGTAGTGACTTGTGGAAATAGAGATTTCGCTTTAGTAATAAATAGATTGTTTGCTTTATTTGGAATTTTCTCAAACCAGATTTGGAGTTTTATTTATTTTTGAGACTACAACATTGACGGCTGCCTACATTCCCCTTTTACAAGTAGGGCTAAGGGACTCAGGTCACCGTAGTTCATTTCTGATTGTAGAAAGTGAAGATAGAAGAGGGGAAAGTAGAGAGAATAATAATAATTTTTTTATTTTTATTTTTATTTTTTTACAAAGGGGACGGCCGTTGTAGAAGACCGTTGATGGAGAGCTCCGCTGGTGGAGAGTACCTCTGATGAAGAGTAGCATTTGTGGAGACTGACCGCGGTGGTCGGTTCTAGTAGTGGCGGAGCTTTTAAATCTTGACTGGGGGGAGGCCATTGTCATCCATGTACACCCAATCTTCCTTTTGTCTGGTTAGTCGACCCGTCTCGATGAGTTGTCGAACTTCTTATTTTAACTCTTGACAGTCATCAGTGCTATGCCCTTCATTCTGGTGATAAGAACACATTCTGTTTAGTTCGGAATGCTGCATGGTAAGACTAAATTCTTGCATCGGCTGTAGTTTACCTACCTTTACCAGTGCTTTGAACATGAGGCCCAACGGTAGATCAAAGCTTGTGCCATGTTGAAAAATGATGGGGCCTCTATTCTGTGACTCGAACCTCCTGTTCATCGGTCGTAGGGACGGGGTATTTGCTAAGTGGTTCTTTAGCTGAGTGAGAGCCGACTCGCACTTCTGATTCCAAACCTCTTCTGAGTAATTCTGTAATTCTTTGAGGAGCGGGTCTCCAGCTATTCTGAGGCGGCTGAGGTAATGTAGCAGACCAATGAGTTTGATTTTTTCTCTTTCTTGGTGAGGGGATGACATCAGGATTAACTCTCTGACTTTCTCAGGATCAGCCTCAAACTTTTATCCCATTCTGTAGCCTAGAGCTTTCGTCTGAATAGTACCGAATTTGCACTTTGACAGATCCAAGAGAATTTTCTGACCTCTCAGAATATTGAAGACTTTCCGTAGATCTTCGATGTGTCGACCGTAGGGTCTCTTGGAGTGTAATACTAAATTGTCCATGTAGACGTCTGTATCCGTTAGTGATCTTATTGGCACTTGGTAAGAGATACCAATGCCCTTCCATTCTAGGAATCTGTTGGCGTGACAATAAGTACCCCATGGAGTGTGAAAGAGTAACTTCTCGTTTGTCTGTGCTGCAGCCGGTATCCAATTTTTACCAGGGGAACTTTCAAGGAATGATCGAACTTCTCTGTCTTCGGTGGCCTCTAGCAGTGAGTCTATGTCAAACGGCGGGAATCTGTGTTTGGGGTTCAGTTCATTGAGACTCATGATATCTATCTGAACCGTCACCTTCCTTTTATACTTCTTTGCAGAGATGATGTTGAACAACCATTTAGGCCAAAATACGGACTTGATGAAGTCTCTCTGTAACAGCTTTTCAATTTCCATGGCCATTCGAGGTGACCAATCGGGCTTGACTGACAGTATCGCTTGCTTTACTGACCCAATGTTTGGCGTTGTCATTTGTTCCCATTCTCTACATGGCGTATCGTCACAGGACCATGCGAAGATGTCTTCACACTCTCTGAGAAGTTTGATCAGCGCTTCTCGTTCTTCATCATGAAAGAAGCTCCCAATCTGAGTCAACTTCGGCTTGTCTTTTCTTCCCAGATTCACACATGTTAACACCTCATCGGCAGCTTGGGCTCGACTTTCCCTTTGATTCATAACCTGCTCTGAGATTTCTCGGATATATTTGTTATTAAGTTCTCTTGTGTATGCGTCTTTTAATGAATCGTTATTAACTATTGGTATATCATTAGGTTGATTAGTTAATTTATCATTTATAAGAGCGGCTATGGAGGGATACTCAGAAAGTTCGAGATTTTCAATTAATGCGCGAGGAAAGATAGTGTTTGCGATTACATCGTAGTCTTTTGACTTGAGGTCATTAGACTTGGACGGAGACACGAACTCATAAGTGAGGAAAGGAGACCTAGATGACCTAGGGGGGATTGACTCTTTGGGGAATGAGCTGACCAGCCCCAGATTCTCGATAGTAGTAGTCACAGGTCCGTATTCAATAACTACTACAATGTCATCTTCTAGGCTCAAGTGCTGGAACAAATCTTGGCCATCCCATGACTCTGTTTCTTTGGCTTCACCTACTAAAGGTTCATCGAGTGACATGAATTCAGTATCGTAAGTCAGGTGTTTGTTCACTTTGATGCAGTACTCATTCTGAATGGTGGTAATTCTGCCTGTAGTCTTTCGAGGTTCCATGTACCTTAGCTTTAGATTGGCTCGGTCGAACTCGACATCTCTAAAGATTTCAAAACCCTTTTGCAGCTTTCCGTTGTGGTCAAACCATAGCTCTGCGAACTCGAAGTTAGAATATTCTTCACCTTCTTTCACATAGTAATTGTTGAGAGAAAGGTTGTAAGGTTGCATATCAGACTTCTTGTAAGGGAGTTGCTTCTTCTTAAGTACCTCTATCTGTTTCTGTTCTGCTTTATTAGTGGGAGTAAGAATGTATCCTAGCCCGAACAGGTCTCTATGGTCTACTTCTTCAATTAAGTGTGAGGGACCTTGCAAGCGCTTGCCTAGCCCAGCCCCGGTATGAAGCCCATGTTTCGAAGTATCTTGTAGACAGGTTGTACTTTGTCGGAGCTTCTGGTGAGGTCTTTGTCACATAACTGGGCTTGTGCTACTATTTCGAACCCACTGAAGAGTCGGCGGTCCTCCTCATGCTGAATCTGTAACACAGATACTCCTTTCGTGTCGGTACCTTGAACTGTTACTAAGTCACTGTAAATAACTGTCATCTCAGTCCCTGATTGGAATTTGACACATTGATCTAAGGATGATGGAACAACATTGGCCTTGTGGACCCAAGGGCGCCTTAGCAAGATAGTGAAAGATGACGGTACGTCAATCACTTGGAAATCTGTAGATAGAGTTTGTGTTCCCACAGTAATGGGCAGAATGATAATCCCCAATACTGATCTGCATGTGGAGTCATAAGCCTTGACTGTCTGCTTGGAAGGTCTCAGAGTAGTCGGGTCTACACCTACTACGTCCATCATTCGAGACGGCAGTACATTGATGTCGGATCCGTTGTCCACAAAAGCTCGAGGGATTTTCTTCCCACAGATTTCGACTGTAATGTGCAGTGGTTCATTATGATCAATGCCAAACGGTGGTTTGTCAAGCTCTGAGATGGTGATGATATTTCCGAAATGAATATTTCCGATCATTTGTGTGACATTCTCGGGAGTTGTGTCTGATGGGACAATGGTAGCGGCCAAGTTCTTCTCAAGCATTTGACGGTGAGCTAGAGATGAAGTGAGTAGGGACCACAGAGAGATGTGAGCTTGGGTTTATTTAAGCTGCGTGAGGATGGGATCCTCTTTCTCAGGATCTGATATCTTTGACTCTTTATTGAGGACCTTCTTTGTACCCTTGGGGTCTGACTGATACATCTGTCCGGACCTTGTGAGTAGGTTGATTTTCGCTCGCACGTCGTATGGAGACTGTGGCATTTTTGCGGATTCTGCGAAGATTTCGGCTATAGACAATGGTGGAGATTTGAGTGGACCGGAGTCGAAATCTCCTAGAAGAGAGGCTTCTAGAGATTGTTCATCTAATGACAGCATATAACAAGTAGAATGACTATCATTAATAAATTTTGAAGTACAACCTATCTCATCAGCACTATAAAACTCGGAGTCTGCCACAATGGGTTCGGCTAGATCACCGAGGTTCATTGCTATACTATCCTTGTCTAAGGAAAGCCTAGGATCTTCAAGTGAGCCGTCATGGATGAGCTTCAAGATATCCTTTTTTAGGGCGAAGCACTCTCTTGTTCTATGTCCAGTGTCTTGATGGTAGTGAAAGTATTTCCATACATTGCTCTCCATGTGCGTGGAGTAACCCTTGAGTTGTCTGAGGAGCCCCTTATTCACAAGGTCGCGGAGAAATTTCTTCATTGAAATTTTCAATTCATCGATGCAGTCCTCGAGTTCGAGCATGGTGATTTGGTCAATTTCTACCATCTTGACATCCATGGCGATGATCTTCCTTGGGTCGGCGATGACATTATCCATGATGAGTTTCTGCATGATTTGCTTGATGGTAAAGCACTCGTTGTTGGTATGACCGGACACCTTATGGTAGTAACAGAACTTGGACATGTCGCACCCACGCTTAGGCCATTGAAATCCACGTTCCACAGGAGTTATCAACCCAATCTTGACTAGTCCTCCGAATAGAGTATTCATGTCTAGCCCCAGTTTGGCGAAGGCGTCCACCATTTCTAGAATGCCGATGTTACCTCCGATGACTTCGACCATGTTCACGCTACCATTGTTAGGGAGCGGGTTTTCTATGGTGTTCGGACCTTTGGGCTTTTCAATCTTTCCATCGGCTATGAGCTTTTGTATGGCTCGCTTGAGTAGTATGCAATCATCGGTAGTATGGCCGATGTAGTGATGGTACTTGCAGAACTTCTTTGCATCAAGGTTAGCCCTTTTAGTCAAAGGTTCATAATTCTCAAGTGGCTTGATCAAGCCCTTCATTAGCAATACTTCAAAGACTATACTAGTAGGCATTCCGAAGTCGTCGAAATTATCTTCTTTCCGAGGAAAACTGTTTGTCATTGCTTGAACATCAAAGGCGGAGTTGCCTTGGACCATACTCACTTGACCGGCGACTTCTTTGGCTTTGGGGTCGGTACTTGTCAGAGCTTTGTAGCGGAAGGAAGAGTTTCCTATTTTGGCGGTTTCTTTAACAACACTAGTAATGCCGGCTTCGTGTCTGACCCCAGCATCAACCATTTCCCGCAGATCGGGGAAGTAACCATTACCAATCGCAACCCTAAGCTCGGGCAACAAGCATTTGAACAAGATTTTCTTTTGTTCCTTTGCCTTAGGAAGGTATTGAACTTCTGCTAATTTGTGGTTCCACCTCTTGTAGAAGTCATAGATAGGATCGCCAGGCCTTTGTATTGTGTTCTCTAAATCAGTACGGTTTACGTGCTAATCAAGGTTTCACTGATACTTCTCACAAAAAGTAGCGGTTATATGTTCCCATGTCTCTCGTTCAGAGGGATCCAAACTTAAGAACCAACGGAGGGCAATTCCGTCCAAGGTGGTGTGGAATACTCGGGCCATTTGCTCGTTAGTACAATCACGAGCTCTCATAGCTAGCATATAACTGTCGAGATGAGTCTTGGGACAAGTAATACCATGGAATGTAGAGACCTTCGGCATCTTGAAGTCTCTAGGTAGAGCACCCACATTACTCGGGTCAATAGTTTTGACTATCGGAGCGGATTGCTTGGAGACCGTAACGGATAGCTTGCGAATATGTTCTTGCATGGCAACCACTAGAGGATGATTGGAGAAATATGTGCTACCATAGGTTTGAGTAGCGAGAGGAGTAGTGGAGATTGTAGGCATGGCGGCACCGACGCTCAACGGTAGTGAAGGCGGTGGCAACTTGGTAGAGGACAAGTAACTACCCTTCAATTCTGGTGACGGCTCATACGGACCCTTGCTGGAGGTTGCTTTAGTACCGAAATCAGGAGGAGGAACCCTTTGGTAATTGGGCACCTTGAGAGGAATAGCATCATCATTGGCAGGGTAAGTCACAGGCACTGTCTCGCCTTCGATAAGAATAGCCTCCCCATTATGGAAACTAGTTACTACACCTTTCTTCTTCATTTCAGTGTGAAGATGATCCTTGTGTTCTTGGTTGACCCTTTCTAAAGACTTGCTTCGGTCCTCGAACTTTGAGACCTTTAGCATGAGGTTGGTGAAGAAAGCATGGAGAGGTGGTGGAATGTCCGAGGGTTTGATGCTGGCGGCGATATCTGGATTGTCAGAGGCAGCGGAGACCGGCGGAGTGGAGATACTAGGAGTAGTAGGCTCTGATGATGGAGTCAACGTTGATGTAAAGACTGAAGATTGAGCTTGCGGAAGGCTTGACCGTTGGAGATGACCACCGAAACGGACCCAAACTTGCTTCTCTGTAGAGGTAGCGGACGAGAGGTTTAGGACGGGACAAGGCTCATGCAATGTATTTTGTTATTTACAAAAACAATGTATTATTAGTCCTAATGGTTGGAAGGGATACCCATTTTTGGGTTACTATCTACAAAACCTGGATCAGTGGAGGTCATCACTACGTCTATAGACCCCTCGTTTTTCACCTGTAATGCACATCCCAAACGGACAATTTGGGCGAGGGTCCTATAGGGCAAGCGACTTCCACCGACCTAACGGATCCTAGCGACTAACCCTTGTTTAAAGGCATTTAACGTAACGTTTATGTTACTTCCGTTAAGTTTTTAATGAGTTGATCCTTGTACAAAGTATCACTCGGCTTACTATATGAACACCCTTGTAGGGAATTTCATTTTTTGTGCTTTTTTATCTCGAAGGATCTCAATTCATTAAAGACTTAACGGATGACGGTATGAACGACACGTTAATTGTCTATAAAGAAAAGCTAGTCAAACCAACCGGTCAACTTTGGAGTATCTTAGACTCTGTGAGTGCATGGTTTTGAAATAAACAAGGGATTAACCTCGACTGCTTCACAAGTGAAGACAGTGAGTTAGATAGCCCGGTGCCACGAAGATAGAGGCGACAGGATCACCAAAATCTGTGAACTCAGCGGAGTATCCAGTAGGGTGTGCAGTGTGACACGGACCTAGTGGTAGTATGCGGACAAGGACTAGTTATTTTTTAGGGAGAAAACAGAGAGTTTTTTGTATTTACACGTATGCAATGCAAAACAGTTAGAAAGGGTACAATAGGGAACATTTAAGATATTAACGCACTAAAGTACAAGGGAAGCAAATATGTACAAGAGATAAAGTACAGGGGGGAAAGAAACAAGTAAGTACAATCATGATATTGACGAAAGTTTGACCCTCTATGTTTGAAGATGTTCAAAGCTAGTCCCCAGCAGAGTCGCCACTGTGAATACCCCTTTCCAACAATGCGGGTGACACACGGGAAGTCTTTCTTTTATTTATCTTTTCTATGGGATTAGGATATTCAAGTTGGCATTTAACCTATTAAGAGTCGCCACATTGTTTTTATTGAGCTAAAACATTGAGAAAAAGCTAACAAAGAGGGTTCAGGGGTCAAGTTACGACAAGAGAAGAATATTACGTTATCACTCCAATCGCCCGATAAATCGGACTTTCTACCATGATGAATGTGTTAGTAGTGTGTTAGTGATTGAGACCGGATCCGAAGATTGCCTACGTTCCTCTCGTTTGAGAAGCTCAGGTCAGCGTAGTTCGCACATAATCGAAATAGAGAGAAAGAAGCGGGATCATGCATAATGAAGAGGGAGGAGAAAGAATCATGCGAGATGATCACATCCTAGAATAATGATTATACCATTGATACGATCAATGTGTAGTCCTCATATTCATCCTTGGAGAATTACTGATCATGGGAATATTTACCTAGGGTTTAGAAGTAGTTCCTAGATCTTGGAGATCATCATCGGCTATACAATATAAACAGGGATTAAAACATTAGATCTAGCATGTTATGTATGGGATAAGCCGTAGATCTAGCATAATAATAAGAACATCATGAAACATATATGAAATAACACATAAGCATGAAGAACGCTACCCTAGTTATAGAGCATATTATGAATTCTAGTAAGAACATGAAGAACACGTTATGAATCATATGAATAAAACATGATGAAACTAGCATAAATCAGATCTAAACTAAGAAAACATGACAAATTCTCACCAATCTTGACAAGAACGAAGTTGAATCTCTAGCGCGGATTCGCCGGACCTTCGGGATTGCTAGAAAGGCTTGAAGAGAGAGTTCTGCCGTCAGTTTGGCTTGTATAACTCGAGGGAGAGAATTGTGTGTCAAAATAATGAACTAATGTCATATATTTATAAGAAAACTTGATCTGGGAGAAGTGGCCGCCCGGCCGGGGAAGTGGCCGCCCGGCCGGTCTTGGAGATTGACACGGTTTTTGAGGTAAGTCTATCTGGACTCTGGAGGATGATCAGATAAGTATATCTTTGATCCCTCATCCGATCAGTCGTTGATATCTTCTTATCTGGGCTTTTCGGGAAATCCTGTATAAGTCCTGCGCAACTCGTAAATACCTGGGAGGTCCCTGTGAGTTCTAGAATACCTAATAACTCATTTTCAGGTTGGGTACTAACATGCGGCTCAATCAATACTCCTCATTTAATATTTTAATGATTGAACGTATTCAATTTTTCACAAGTACCAGGTATGTTTGGTCTTATTTATTATGTGGAATCTTTGTCTTTTTCAAAGACATTCAATGATTGTTCAAGGGTACTTGTGCAATTAATTTTTCCCTCGTTTTTCATTTTAAAAAAAAATATTTTCTGGGGATTTATTTCTTGCACCCCAATTTTATACCAAAACAGATATTTTTGTTATTTGTGCAAAAATTAGTCAAAATTATTCATACACTTATGATGGAAGTGGAGCAATTTTTTGCACATTTGGTGCCACGTCATATACTTTTATGACACCCTCATTTAATTCTTGTCCTTTCAACTTCCCATCACTCCATAACTGTCCTTTCACCTTTCCCACCTTCCCATCACTCCATCACCATTACCTATATTCTCTCTCTACACTCTATCTTTTCTCTACTCTTTCTCTATCTACTCTCACTCTCACCGTCACTTTCTCTCTCTCTCTCTACTCGTTTTCTCCCTTTTTCTTCTCCATTTCTTTGGATCTTCATATATAAATGGGTCCTAAATGAGCAACAACATCAAAATCCAAAGGCTCACAAGTTGACATGGTATGATTTCTTGAATCTTAATCTCTTTATTTCTGAAAAAAAATTCTCGTCACTATGTTCTTGATTTTTCGAAAACTGAAAATGCTCCCTTCTTAATTATTTTTGTTTCGGTTATCCGTTTGTGAAATCGTTTATTGGGTTTTGTTTGTATCGCAATTTCGAATTATTAGAACCCAACATCACAACAATCAATGCTTTATTTGTTGCAAATCTGAGAATCTTAAATTTTTAGTCTTTTCGAATTTTCATCACTTTAATTGCTTATTGTGACTTTGTTGTTGATTTGTTCTTGATTTGGTTTGCATATTTGGAATCCTTATGTTCATGCGGTTGTTTTGGTATATTATTTGTTTGATTTGGTGAAGTTTCATGTTTTATGTGTTCTTGAGTGTTCTTGGTGTTCTTCGAGCACTCAAGGCATGTTCTTCGTGTTCTTCATGTTTCTTGTTTAACTTGGGTTCCTTGATTTTCAAAACTTTTTTTTCGAAAATTTGCATGTTTGATCCATATTGCATTCTTGTTTATGTTTTGCATATGTTTGTGTTTTTATTGTGTTTTATGCTAAGTATAAATTACACATAAAGATATTCGCCTAAGTATTTTCTTACGCGCCTAAATGATATGCGCCCTATGTCACTATGCAATTGTGCCATATTGCGCCTACTCATGTTATGCGCCTACTTCTATACTTAGTCAATTTTCTTTGTGTTTAATTTTTCCTTAGTATTTACATAGAACCATATCTATGCGCCTCGTAATCTTATGTGCCTATAATGCTTATGCGCCTAACACTTGTATGCGCATAAAAAATTATTATGTGCCTATCTATTCTATGCGCCTAAAATTACGTTGCTCATTTTTATGTTTCTATGCGCCACCACGATGCTAACTTTAATCATTTGTTATTGTAGGATATTGCTAATTTTAAGCCTGGTGAGACCTTTAATCTCACTGAGCTTTCTTCAGTGCAAATGGTTCTGGACATCATTGACTACATCAACACAGCTGGACTCACTCCGTTATATATAATGGACCAAGCCTTCTACTCACCCCTTCTGGTGGATGAATTCTTCTCTTCTGCTCAAATTATTGAAATTCCAACCGACGTTGAAGGCCAAGTGAGATTCAGAATTCGCGCCGTTGTGCACGATGTTGAAGTGACTGTCTCCTCCGGTACTATCAAGAATGTGTTAAGTTTCAGCACCTCTCGCCCCCAAAGTGTTGCTGGGCGCGCTAACACTTATTCACTCGCTGCCCAGAACATAGTGGGAAGCGCATACCTGAATATCCCAACTCTTCATAACAACATCAAATCTGTTGAGATTAGGGATGGTGGAGATTTATTGGCGCACATAGCGCATCTGGTTGATACGTCTATTGTGTTCAAGACGGGAAATTGTAAGGATCCCGCCCCGCGCGGAAACGCGACGAGTATGGGGGCGAAACGCCAAACACGGTTGTCACGCAAAACATAACGGTGTCGCCACATTTGTTAATTATTTAACCCAACAAATGGAAAGGTTAGAGATTCTATTAGTTCGGAGGTCAGGTTACGCCTTGGGAAGAGTTTTATGTCACCCAAGTCGCCTCGGATAGGACCGAGTCTCCCTAACGTTAGTTAACAAAATGCATGTGTGTGTGTGTGTGTGTGTGTGTGTGTGTGTGTGTGTGTTTCAAAAATGGGAGAAACTGACTTTTAACAAAAATGGTTAATTATTTAACAGAAAATGGTTATTTTGCAAACATTCTGACCAGAAAGGGAAGAAACTGAAAAATGCAGCCGTACGGATGGGGAGGGCATTCCAGGGATTTTTGACAGTTTATCATGAAACTGTCCAGTTTCAGGCAAAACAGAGTGTTTTTGCTGAAACTGGACTGAGATGATCATTTTCAGTTATTTTCTTTAACAAAAACATGGATTAAATCATCCCTATATCATTGATCACTAGTTGGACACCAAAAACAAAGGTTTTGGGTGTGATCAAGACAATCATTGGGGAAATTTAAGAAAAGGTGATGAACATGCCCTTTGGGCTAAAATGACCATTTGATGAGTAAAGATTGAAACTTTACCATCAAGATGGACTTATGATGCAAGATTAAACCTTTAGGGACAAAAATATAACATAAAGATTGAATATTTATGTCCCATGCTTGGTGATTTATGGCTAGGTCATGGTTGGCATGATAAAGATTGAAACTTTATCGCCCAATCATGACTCTCATGGCCAAATAAGAACAAAATCAATATGAAATTTAACAAATCATGATCATCCTTAGGTTTTATCCCATAATCACACACTAGGCATGAAGGGGACCTTGAATCACCTCATGATTTCGTTCCAATATACATATATAATCATAATATATAGCTTGAGAGGACAAGACTTGTATATATATATATATATATATATATATATAGTGCTTGAAATAGACAAGACTTTCAATGGAATATAAAGTTCTTGAATGGACAAGGCTTGCAAGAATAATAAGAAATAACACAAGAATGAGCAATAATATGAACAATAATAAAAGAGTTTGAGATGAAGAAGAAGATGGGGAGAAGGAGGCTTCACCTATGATGGTTATGGCCTATTTTCCTCTCTTTTCATTCAAATATATGTATCACTCACTTTCTGCTCTCAAACTAGTAGAGTAACAGCTCACAAAAAATTTTCTCCCCCCTGAAATGATCAGCATGGGGTTCAATTTATAGGGACTGAGGGTACCCAACATAGCCGTACGGCTCAACCCCTCAGGTACCAAAACCATCCGTACGACTCGACTTGGCGAGCTTCTGGATTTTTCCAAGTTCAATTCCAGTTCAGTCCTAGAATATCAGGTTTATCCTAGTGAGGTCCTGGGCCATCGGTTTATCCCTGAATGACACCAAGAATTCCTCTAAAGTAGGTCAATTTCAGATTGGGGTACTTACAGAGCCCCTCGGCAACATCGCTTTTGAAGAAAGCGGGGTTGTCGACAAAATAAGCATCCCAATCTGATGGGAGGACGGCTTGACCGATTTGGTTCTATGGCTGGACCTAGAGGTATAGGATTCCTACGTATCCCTATTCAAGGGAATCAAGCCTAACGTAGTTTGGGTGAGAGAGTGTAAGGCTACTCAAACCTATAAGCATCCCAATCCGATGGGAGGACTGGTTGGCCGATTTGGTTCTATGGCTGGACCTAGAGGTATAGGATTCCTACGTATCCCTTTTCGAGGGAATCAAGCCTAACGTAGTTCAGGTGAGAGAGTGTAAGGCTACTCAAACCTCTAAGCATCCCAATCCAATGGGAGGACGGCTTGGCCGATTTGGTTCTATGGCTGGACCTAGAGGTATAGGATTCCTACGTATCACTATTCGAGGGAATCAAGTATAACGTAGTTCGGGTGAGAGAGTGTAAGGCTACTCAAACCTATAAGCATCCTAATCCGATGGGAGGACGGCTTTGCCGATTTGGTTCTATGGATGGACCTGAGGTATAGGATTCCTACGTATCCCTATTCGAGGGAATCAAGCCTAACATAGTTCGGGTGAGAGAGTGTAAGGCTACTCAAACCTATAAGCATCCCAATCCGATGGGAGGACGGCTTGGCCGATTTGGTTCTATGGCTGGACCTAGAGGTATAGGATTCCTACGTATCCCTATTCGAGGGAATCAAGCCTAACGTAGGTCGGGTGAGAGAGTGTAAGGCTACTCAAACCTATAAGCATCCCAATCTGATGGGAGAACGGCTTGGCCGATTTAGTTCTATGGCTGGACCTAGAGGTATAGGATTCCTACGTATCCCTATTCGAGGGAATCAAGCCTAACGTAGTTCAGGTGAGAGAGTGTAAGGCTACTCAAACCTATAAGCATCCCAATCCGATGGGAGGACGGCTTGCCCGATTTGGTTCTATGGTTGGACCTAGAGGTATAGGATTCCTACGTATCCCTATTCGAGGGAATCAAGCCTAACGTAGTTCAGGTGAGAGAGTGTAAGGCTATTCAAACCTATGGAACTTAATCCTTAATTTTAATCCTGGGCGCACGAACAGGGCTCTCACAATTTTCATATTTCGTCCTGGGCGCACGACCAGGGCTTTCACAATTTTCACATTTCGTCCTGGGCGCACGACCAGGGCTTTCACAATTTTCACATTTCGTCCTGGGCGCACGACCATGACTTTCATAAATTTCACATTTCGTCCTGGGCGCACGGACCAGGACTTTCACAATATTCACATTTCGTCCTGGGCGCACGACCAGGACTTTCACAATTTTGAAACCCCTAATCTAGACTTATGAAGGACTGCCAACAACTCCTTACAAATCAAATGGGCTTACGTCACGCCGGACTGCCCGCGCAACCAAATGGTTTGACTCTTACTTGGTCATCCTAAACGCTTCGGTCAACATTAACTCACGGGAGGTTGACGGAGAAACTGGGACAAGGACTAGCCTAAAAGTGACCACTTCGTGTCAAGGCTTGGATTTGGTCAACGCTACTCTATGGCACGGTTGACACATTTTCTTGATACCGGGAAAAGTCTAGGGGCGACCCTTAAGGTACATTGTTGGACGCAAAAGTCCAAGGTTTTGGAAAATCATTCATTTTACACACCCTCAAATGCCCATGCAATTTGAAAGGGGACAACACAAAATTCAAGATACACCCTCAAATTCCCAACGCGATTTGAAAGGGGACGGACCAAAACATAACACACCCTAAAATGTCCGACGCGATTTGAAAGGGGGACAATGTAATATTCAAAATACACCCTCAAATGCCCAACGCGATTTGAAAGGGAAAAGCACAATTTTTTTCACAAAACACACCCTCAAGTGCCCAACGCGACTTGAAAGCAGGACGACACACATTCAAAATACACCCTCAAATGCCCAACGCGATTTGAAAGGGAAAAATATAATTTTTTCACAAAACCCTCCCTCAAATGCCCGATGCAATTTGAAAGGGAAAAACACATATTTTCACAAAACACACCCTCAAGTGCCCGACGCGACTTGAAAGGGGGACGACACAACATTCATAATACACCCTCAAGTGCCCGGCGTGACTTGAAAGGGGAAAAACACATATTTTCACAAAACACACCTTCAAGTGCCCGACGCGACTTGAAAGGGGGGGACAAAACATTCATTTTTCAAAAGTATGGTGCTAAAAGGGCAAATTTTAAAAGTGCTCATTCCTCAAGGCAAATCTTTTAACGAGGCATGCCAGTCAAATTTTTATTTTATCTTAACCGCGAGGTTTATTACGAATAAAGTCCTTTGGAGCTTTATCCATTTCTTAGGAGTGATCGGGAGTGGAGAACCCTTTTGTCGTCGATGTTGGGGTAGCCCCATGTCCTTGTAATCATCAATGTTGGGGTAGCCCCATCTCCTTGTTGGCGTCGGTGGCGGCATAGCCCCATGTTTTCGGCCGGCGTAGCCTAATGTCATCGTTTGATGGTTAGGAACCCATCCCTTTTTCATGACGCGCCTTTTATTTTGCCTAGGCCACCCTTACGGGTTTTCAACCTAGTGGGCTACTTTTTTGCGTCTTTCATGGCGCACCCTGTTTTTTGCCTAGGCCGCCCTTGCGGGTTATCAACCTAGCGGGCTACTTTTTTGGTGCCTTTCTTTCTATTTTTCTCTTTCTTTTATGAGTGATCCAACCGAATTGACGGGACGGGGACTTAATATGTCCTTTTGGGGGAAACATGCAATTTAGGTGGGAGAGAGTCCCTTTATATTGGTGAACAATGTATCATGAAACGGGAGGAAGCCCTTGCTTGACAGAATACAAGTGTTTAGCTCTTTCCTAAGATGTAGAGAAGAAGACTCGTTGAGACATTTGAAATCAGCCTTAGTCAATATCATCAATATGATTGCTTGAACAAACCATGTTCATTATTAAGTCAGGGTTATAACAAGCAATTAGCCTTAACATGTATAAATTCTGTGATCAATTGAGATTAAGATTCGATCAATGGCAAGATCAAAATGTGTTTAGGAGGTTGGGAAATTGGTCATTGATGGGACCAAGGGAAGATAACCGGGTCATTTTGGGAGTGTAGATACCCCGGGGAGCCACGGCTTTAGGCTCGAGCGCGTGAGTGATCCTAGGATGTCTAACTTGTTTTTAGAGTGTTTAGAGTCGCCACCTATGTTTTGAGGAACATAAGAAAAACCTATTGATTATAGCCTAAGTTTGATTACGAAAACAGAGATTCTTTGTTTTGAGGTTCGGGGGTTAGATTACGAGATGGGAAGTACCGAAACACCCATCTCGCCCAACTAAAGTTGGTCTTGCTTGATCAAAATCTACATGAATAATAACGTTCTTCTTCTTCTTCTTTAAGTCATAAAAAGGGGGGTTTAAAATAGAGTTTGGAATGTAGATGATAAATCCTTAACCAACCTCAATGAGATGAGGTGATCATTAGAGTCATGTCCCAAAATGATTTGGGTGATTGCACATTTGATTAGAGTAAAAGAGAGAGAGGAGATGAAGTAGAAAATAAAGGAAAAGATGGACTTTTACCTACAATTTGAAGGCCTTCAAATATTGCTTGATGAAATCCTTGGAGAACCTTTAGAAAGTGATTTTGGTATAGTTTTTGTAAGTTCAATTTTCGGTCCTTGAAAATGGAGGTAAAGGGAGCTTTTTGTAGGTGAAAGAGGGGTGTTTTTGGTGCCAAAACTCAGTCACCAAGAAATCCTTCCCGGGCAAAATCCTATAAATTGAGCAAGGGAGGGAATCCTGGCCGGAAATCTGTAACTGAGGCCCAGAGGCGCGCGCTTCCTGCTTTGGGGGCGGGAGGCGCGCGCGCCTGGCTCCTCCTGTCGGAGGCGCGTGACTCAGAGAAGGCAATTTTGACAGAATGGACTAGAAAGTCAGCCCTGTCATTCAGTTTAGTCCCAAGGCGGGGTGTCTACAGAGCCCCTCGGCGACGTGGATTATAAAGCAAAACGCGTCGACGAAAGTTAAAAACACCCGCCTAGGACATTACCAAGAAAAAAGCAAAGACTCCATGAAAGCAAGAATTTAAAATTGCGAGAGAGAGTGGTGCGCTCCCTGTGTGAGCGGCTTTTGTTGATAGAGGGGGTGGCATGATTCGTTAGGTGAACCTGCCGGCTGAATATCTTGAATGAGGCCGTTAGTGAACCTTTTGAACGAGGCGTTGGTGAACCTTTGGAGAGGCCGTTAGTGAACCTTTGAGGGGGCCGTTAGTGAACCTTTTGAGGATGAATCCGTTAGTGAAATCCGTTGAAGAGGCCGTTAGTGAACCTTTGGAGAGGACGAATCCGTTGTGAAATCCGTTAAAGAGGCCGTTAGTGAACCTTTGGAGAGGCCGTTAGTGAACCTTTTGAGGACGAATCCGTTAGTGAAATCCATTGATGAGGCCGTTAGTGAACCTTTGAATGAGGCCGTTAGTGAACCTTTGAGGACGAATCCGTTAGTGAAATCCGTTGATGAGGCCGTTAGTGAACCTTTGAAGACGAATCCGTTAGTGAAATCCGTTGTTGAGGCCGTTAGTGAACCTTTGAGGAGGCCGTTAGTGAACCTTTGAAGATGAATCCATTTAGTGAAATCCGTTGATGAGGCCGTTAGTGAACCTTTGAAGACGAATCCGTTAGTGAAATCCGTTGATGAGGCCGTTAGTGAACCTTTGAGGAGGCCGTTAGTGAACCTTTTGAGGACGAATCCGTTAGTGAAATCCGTTGATGAGGCCGTTAGTGAACCTTTGAATGAGGCCGTTAGTGAACCTTTGAGGACGAATCTGTTAGTGAAATCCGTTGATGAGGCCGTTAGTGAACCTTTGAAGACGAATCCGTTTAGTGAAATCCGTTGATGAAATATTATTTTGGAGTCTCGTGCCACTTGGAGTTACACTTGACTTCTTTTTTTTTTTTGAATTGTGGGGTGCAGGTACAGTTGACCGCGACCAGAAAAAATGTTCCTGCTGGGGATGAAATGTTGAGATTGACCCTTGAGGGGAGTGTGGCACCCGTGACAGAACTTAGGGAGTTTGGAATCCGGAGGAGGACAACCTACTTTTGAGTGGGAGTTTCTATCCTACTTTCGATTTTTTTTTTTTTTTTTTTTTGACATGCCTTAAGGGCGGACCAGAAGAAGGTGTGCCCAACTGGGTGTCCGAGGACCGGGACTGTGTCTTGATTTAGGCTGGAGATCTTTGACAAGGCCCTTTTCTGAAGTGATCTAGACTTGGGAGGCGCGCGCTTTCCTCTGTGGGCTTGGAACGCGCGCGCATTTTAGACCGCTGGCGGGTGGCGCGTGCGTCTGGGAGGTG
This sequence comes from Campanula takesimana, assembly GCA_026119855.1. Lineage (NCBI taxonomy): Eukaryota > Viridiplantae > Streptophyta > Magnoliopsida > Asterales > Campanulaceae > Campanula > Campanula takesimana. Next base: position 1,257,127 of record JAOWBW010000192.1, on the reverse strand, counting down.
AAATTCCGGGCTTGACATTTGCTGGCCAAAAGAAACCCCAACAGCTATAATATCACCTTCTGTTCGACACTTGATTCTCACAGCTCCTTTCTGCCATTTTTGAACATCATATTATTGCTCAACTTTGCTTGTGATCAACATTTTCCATGTCTTCCAATTCCTTTGTTCTTGATGCCAAGGATGTTAGTGGTTATGAAAAGGACTTGGGTACGTTCGTGTATTCTTTCAAGACCCATCCCAAGAAGGCCTTCATTAAAGACTTCGGGTTCCGAATTCTTTTCACTTTGCGGACGTTGAAGCCAGATTGGGATTTGTTGAGAGCTGTCGCGGCTTTCTGGGATTGCGATAGCCATACCTTCAACTTTTTAGCTAATGAAATGGTGCCGACTGTTGATGATTTCGGGGCCATCCTCGACATGCCTTTGGCCGGTCGGATTGCCGTCCCTAAATATCACTGTGGTGCTATTGACTCTTGGGTTGAGTTACTGAATCTCCCTATTGAGGACGTGAGGAAGATGTTGCACGGTACCGTGATTGACATAACTGAGTTGCCGATGTTCTTCAGTTTACACTCGGAGGACCCGGTGGTTCAATCTTTCAAAAGGAATGCCATGGCCGTTTGTCTCTTCAGCGAAGTACTGTTTGTTACACCCTTCGGGACTGCGGACGTGCAGTTGGCTGAGATTATTTTGCAAGCTAAGGAGCATCAATTTAGTGTAATCCCTCTTATTGTAGGGGAGACGTTGCACGGCCTTGATGAGTTACACAGGACGGGCAAGATGTGTCGGGGAAGCCCTTTGCTCTTGACCATATGGCTCCGAGAACACTTCAAGATTTATTCTCCGGATGGTGATTTGTCTCCTTTTGCTGTTCATAGGAGGAAGTTGTTGATCCGGGATTTATCTGAAGATGGTTGGAAGAAATTCTTTGCCTCTCGGATAACTGTCGACATTGAGTGGTGCCCTCCTTCTTGGGGTCTTCGTCCTTTTGTGGAATGGACTCTTGGTTTTCAGCACGTGGTTGTACCTGGCTTAAGAGATTCTTCATTTTACCAGCCAGGGCGGGTTCTGTGGCAGTTCGGTCGCCAACAGACAATTCCTTTTCCGAGGGACGGAATGCTTCGTCCAGTTGCTTACATGGGTCCTGACTTCTCGAGTGAGCTTCAGTCGGCTTGGGGAGATGACCGTAACCGTTGGGCTTTTTGCTCCTCTGCATCGGGGGAGTGTCTTCCTTCCCGAGAGCTACTTGGATTATTTATTTGGCACCCTTTACCGTGGCATCACTTGGGTCGATGTGCTTCCTGCCGAGTTGTTGGGAAAGGGTTTTGAGCCTAGCAGTACTTTGAGATATAGGGAGGCTGCTGCTGATTCGAGTAACATTCTCGCTGACCCTTTCGGTACTCCTTTGGATGACTTTTATGCTAGGAGACGTGTTGCAACACAGAAGGTTCGGTGCGTATTAGTGCTCCTTCGTTACCCACGAAGAAAAGGATAGAGAGATTGGATTTTTCTTAGTACCCTAAGAGATTGCAATTAGACCACTTTGTTTTAGGATTTAATATTTTGATGTCTTTTGTTGCTCAATAATCCGTTGTAATGGCTTGAATAATTCATTGAATGAATAAAAATTGCATTTTGTTATTTGAAGTGAATTGGGTATTTTTGATATGTTTTAGACCGCACCCGAAGGTTGCCTACGTTCCTCCAGTTGGGAGGCTTAGGTCTTCGTAGTTCAAACAAACAAAGACCATTTTTTATTTTTTATTTTTTTTGTGTGCACCCTGTTTTTTGCCTAGACCGCCCTTTCGGGTTTTCAATCTAGCGGGCTTCTTTTTTGCACGTGCTCTAATTTTTGCCTAGGCCGCCCTTGCGGGTTTTCAACCTAGCGAGCGATTTTTTTTTTTTTTTATGGTCTTTGTTTATTAAGCGTAAAACCTCTTGAGCTTGTCGAGGTTGACCTCCTTTGGCAGCTGGTCACCATCTAAATCCACGAGCCGGACTGCACCACCGCTTAGTATCTTTTTGACCACGTATGGACCGATCCATCGGGGTCCCCATTTCCCCAGGGGATTCATGGCATTAGGAGGATGTTGTCTTAAGACCAAATCTCCCACATTGATGTTTCGAGGCTTCACTTTTTTGTTGAAAGCTCTTGCCATCCTTTGCTGGTATGCCCTTGTGCGTTCGAGTGCTCTTAACCTTTTCTCGTCGAGTAAGGCTAGCTGTTCGTATCGACTTTGCATCCAGTTGACCTCGTTGACTTGATTCTCGAGGAGGACCCGTAGAGATGGGACTTCAAGTTCGATTGGGAGTACGGCTTCAGAACCATAGACTAATGCATACGGAGTTTCTCCTGTCGCTGACCGTATTGATGTGCGGTAGCCCCACAATGCTAAAGGTAGCTTCTCGGGCCAATCCCTTCCTGTTGAGGCCATTTTCTTGACGATGGTCTCGATGGTTTTATTCGCTGCTTCAACTGCGCCATTTGCTTGGGGACGGTAAGGAGATGACTTGTGCTTGGTGATCTTGTATTCTACCAAAAGTGCATCCATTTCCTTCTCAAAGTGAGAGCCGTTATCGGAAATGATTTCATGCGGCACGCCGTATCGGCACATGATATTAATCTTTACAAATTCGGCCACTTTCTTGGCGTTGAGGGTCCGATAGGTTTGTGCTTCGACCCACTTTGTGAAGTAGTCGACTGCCACTAGGACGAATGACTGCCCATTGCTCCCGGCAGGATGAACTTTACCGATGATGTCTATCCCCCAACAAGAGAAAGGCCAAGGTGTGACCATGTTGTAAAGTTGTGAGGGTGGAGCATGTTATAGATTAGCGTGGAACTGGCACTTAGCACACCTTTTGACTTTCTCGATACAGTCTCGTTCCATAGTGCTCCAATAGTAACCAATGCGAAGTATCTTCTTGACTAGCATAAACCCATTCATGTGGGGTCCACACTCTCCTTCGTGCACTTCACACATTATTTCTTGAGCTTTGGCCTCATTGGCGTATAAGATATTGATCCCGTCGTGGTGCCTTTTATAGACTCGGTCCCCAATCAGTACGTACCGAGAGGCTAATCTTTGCAGAGCCGCTTGAGACTTCTTATTGCTATTCTCGGGATAAGTGCCATCTTTGAGGAAGTTCATGATATCCGAATACCACGGAGAGTTTGTTTGCATCTCGTTGATCTCGATACTCATGCAATATGCCGGACTGTTCCTTCGAGCAATTTTGAAGGGCTTCACCATTTTCCCTTTGGGCATTTCGACTAATGAAGCTATAGTGGCCAGTGCATCGGCGAAGCGATTCTTATCCCTTGGCAGGTAGTTGAAAGTTATCTCTTGGAATTGTTCAACCAGTTCTTTAAGGTGCTGACCATACTGTTGGAGAGTCGGGTCTTGGGTTCGCCACTTTCCCGATTGCTGATTGATAAGGAGCAAAGAGTCGCCGAATACTTCTAGTTCTGTGATGTTTCTGTCGAGAGCTGCTTCGAGCCCCGCTATACATGCTTCGTACTCGGCAATGTTGTTGGTAGCTTCGAATTCCAGGCGGATGGCAATGGGAGTGTAGATGTCTTTTGGATCGACAAGCAATACCCCTATGCCAAAACCGTGTTTATTGGCGGCGCCATCGAAAAAAAGTTGCCACTTATTTTCCTCGGTTGCAGTACAAATTAAATGCTCGTCGGGGAACTGTACGTCTTCCCCCTTCACTTCGTCACACGGGAATTCGGCAAGCTGGTCACTGAACACTTTCCCCCTGACGGATTTTAGGGTGACGTAAGTGATATCATAGCCGGCGAGCATGAAGTACCATTTGGCTATTCTTGTTGACATGAAAGGCTTCTCGAAGATGTAGCAGAGCGGGTCCACCTTTGCTACTAGCTTGATCGTAAAAGTTTCCATGTAGTGCTTGAGCTTTTGAGTGACCCAAACCAATGCTGCACATGACTTCTCTAGGACAGAGTAGCTCTTTTCGCCTCCTTGGAATCGGCGACTGAAAATAAATGGCGTTCTCCTTTGTGGACTCTCGTTGCTCTTGTGCTAACATAGCCCCTAGGGCTTCATCATTGACAGTGAGATAGAGCAACAGAGGTTTCTCCTTGTGCGGCGGAACTAGAACAGGAGGGCACGTCAAGTAATGCTTTACTTGGTCGAAGGCTTCCTGGCACGCGTCGGTCCATTCTAGAGCCACATTCTTCTTGAGTAGCTTGAAGATTGGCTCGTACATGGAAGTGAGTTGGTGCACAACCAACTGATGTACTGCAGTCTGCCCATTAAACCTTTGATTTCTTTCTGCGTCTTTGGAGGAGGCATGTCAATGATTGCCTTGATTTTGGAGGGGTCTGCTTCAATTCCCCTTTCAGTGACCATATAACCAAGAACTTTGCCTCGGATAACCCCGAACGTGCACTTTGCAGGGTTGAGCCTCATCTTGTGTTGACGAAGCCTTTCGAAGAACTTGCGGAGATCGATTAAATGTTGACCATCGGTCCCTTTGGAGTGAATGATCATGTCGTCCACATAGACCTCGATTTCTTTGTGAATCATATCGTGGAACAAGTCTGTCACGGCTCTTTGGTAGGAAGCCCCAGCGTTTCTTAACCCAAATGGCATGACTGTGTAGCAAAAGGTACCCCACGGTGTTGTGAAGGCTGTCTTGTGTTGATCTTCTTCGGCCATGAGAATCTGATTGTACCCAGCGAACCTATCCACGAATGAGCGAACCTCATAGGTAGCAGTGGAGTCGACCAGCATGTCGATATTAGGGAGTGGAAAATCATCCTTTAGGGAAGCTTTGTTTAAATCCCGAAAGTCCACACAAACTCGAACCTTGCCGTTTGCCTTCCTGACTGTCACGATGTTGGCTAACCATGTCGGATACTCGATAACCTTGATGAAACCCACAATGAGGAGCTCCTCAATCTCTTCTTTGACGTGCAGAGACCATTCTGGCTTGATCTTTCTGAGCTTCTGCTCTACTGGCCTGGCATCTTCTCTGATCGGAATCATGTGCTCCGCTACCTTTCTGTCCAAACCCGGCATGTCTCTGTATGACCATGCGAACACATCCACGAACTCCCGTAGTAATGCAGTCAACCTGTCTCTGTCGTCCCCCTTGAAGAAGCTTCCAATCTTAGTTTCTTTTGGCTCTTCTTCGGTACCAAGATTAACAACATGCAATTCTTCGTCAGCCTTTGGACCATTTTCACCACGACTACGGACTTGTTGAGCAAGTTCATTTAAGTATGTTATGTTTTCGTGGTCTATTTCATCATAATTTGAATCGTTATTAACTTGTTCGTTAAGTTCATTATTAGTTAATTCATCATTTATGATGTTTGCAATCTCAGGGTACTCAGAAATATCAAATTTTTCATTAGCAAAGAAAGGAAACACACGCTCGGCTATGGCCTCCAAATCCTCTTGGGTGAGGGTATTAGAGACATTCTCGGACTCGAAAGTAAGTGTGAGCCGCTCTTCCTTTGTTGTTGTGCGAGGTATGCAACCCATTTCTTGGACTAAGAATTCTTCGGATACCACGGGCCCTTTCGTTGAGTACCAATTGTTGATCGGCTCGGAGCTTGGCGGGATCTCACTGATAGTCTCGTTCATGATGACGGTTTCATGGATGGCGTTAACTTGGCATTCATTCATCATGGCAAGATCTTTGAACATGGAGGCTAAATCTGTTAGTTCTTCCCCCACGGTGATTTCTGTCTCGGATTCTATAGTCGTCTTCCTTCCCCAATGTTCACGGGGCGACATGGGAGTTTGTTCCCTTTTAGATTTCTGGATCTCACAATCGGAGAAGATTTCGAGACCGGGCTTTTTGACACCCTTATTGTTAACCCACGGCTCGGGAAAGATCATGTATGGAACGTCTTCCCCTTGGCGGACAAAATAACCATTCAACGTCTTGCGGTAAGGCCTTAGATTAGGGACCTCATAACGACGACCTTCTTTACGAGCTAGGGCCTTTTCATTCTTGATCGCTTGCTCTTGTTTCAAGTCCTCTCTGGAAGGCTCGTACCCCAAACCAAATGTGTTCTTGACAAATGGGACTTGTACAGGGTGAGGATTCCTTGTTGATATTTCCCTAGGCCTAAACCAGGGAAGTAGTCCATATTCCTCATCATGCGGAGGACTTTGTGATTGCTGGGGGTCCATGATCCGTTTCCCCCTTCTTTGTCAATGGCGTTGATTGAGACGCCGGAGAGAGTGGAGTCTGGTAGACCATGCTGAACTTGGTGGACGGGCTCACCTTTTCTGTGGATAGTGATGTTTTCAGCCATGACGGTCACTATTTCATCACCATTTCAGATCTTGACACATTGGTGGAGAGTTGACGGGACGGCATTAGCACTGTGAATCCATGGTCGACCCAAAAGTAAGTTGAACGATGCTGGGATATCAAGCACTTGGAATGGAACGGACATGACCATGCTCCCAAACTCAATGTCTATTTCGATCATACCCATGACTGTACGGGCGGTGCTGTCATAACCTCGGATTACTTGAGTAGAAGGTTTCAAATCGGAATCCTTAAGCCCCAGTATGCCCATGATTCTGCCAGGCATGAGATTGAGTGTGGAACCACCGTCCACTAAGACTCTTGAGACGGGCCTCCCCCTTGCTCGTACCTTGAGGTAAATAGCCTCGTTGTGATCGGACCCAAATGGTGGAAGGTCCATATTGGCAAAGGTGATGACATTGGCAAAATGAATGTGACCGATCATTGCCGTGAGGTCCTCGGGAGTAGTATCGGGAGAAACTGATGTGTCATCGAGATTGCGGATGACAAGATCTTGGTGTTTCTTCGAGGATGCGATGAGGTCCCAAATAGAGATGTTGGCTTGAGTTTTCTTGAGTTGGACAAGCAGAGGGTCTTCGGGAGTGTCGCGAGCTTGCGGCCTTTGAGAAGAGGATCTCGGTGCGGAAGTGGAAGGGTTGCTTGCTATGACTCAACCGGATCGAGTTAGCATGTTAACGTTCCCATTTTGCTTCTTTTTCCTATTCTCTAGTACTTCCCTCATTACCTCATCGTAAGTCACTACATAACAGGAATTCTCAAGTTTATTCATAACATTGGGGCCCCCATTCACAATTGGGATTGAATGGGTGGTCCCCTCGAGTTCTCCTATCTCTATTACATTGACATGTTCGCCATTAGTCACTACAAAGTCTTTCTTATCTATGAGATCTTGAATGACATTGCGGAGAACGAAGCAATCCTCGGTGGTGTGGCCACTATATTGGTGGTAGCCACAATATTTGTGGTGAGCATGATTGGGGTGGACCGTCTTGGGTTGGTACCCTTGCACGGGTGTGACTTGACCCTTTGCTTTGAGGACTTCGAACACTTCGGTTTGAGTCATGCCTTGGAGAGGCGTATAGACACGGTCATTTCGGGACTTCTTCCCTTGGGGTGGAGGAACCTTTTTGTAATTCCCCTTGTCGATAGTGACGGCATTGACCGAGGCCTCTTTTGTGGAGTTGGAAGCGGCCTTGTAGCGGTAAGTAGGAGTGGGCTTCTTAATCTCCTTGAGCAAGTCATCCATGCGTACCCCCGCCTCATACATTTGGGAGAAGTCGGAGTAGCAAGCCCCACTTAGGTGGGTGCGGAGATCAATCTTGAGACACTTGAGAAAGATGTCCATTTGCTCTTTTGTGTTTGGCCTCTCAACAATTTCGGAGAGTTTATCATTCCATCTCCTTGTGAAGTCGATGAAGGACTCATTGTCTCGTTGAGTAGTGTTCTCTAGCTCTTTCCTTGTGGGCCGGTGAGTGGTGTTGCCTTGGTATTGGTTCTTGAAGGCAAGCATGGCGGGGTCCGAATCAAGACGGACAGTGAGCGGGAGAGTAGCATACCAATCTTTTGCCGCCCCCTTGAGAGTGAGAGGAAAGCATTGAGCCATCACCTTGGTGCGGGTGTTGACATAAGGACTTTTGAACAAACCCTCGGTCCATTCGGATTCATCATCATTATTCTTGTTCTTCCCCTTGGCAAGGTTAGTGAGCTTTTCTTTCATTAGCTCCATCTCGGCCTCGTGGGCCTCCCTTTGGCTGTCGAAGTGGGATTGCCAAATGTCGTCTTTGCTTTGTGCCTCCTTATTAAGGGTGGAGACTTGCTCTTGGAGGAGTTGGACCATGGTTGAGAGCTGTTCGAGAGACATGGTGTTGCTGCTGCCGGTCATGGTTGATGTAGGAGCTGTTGGAGTGATCTCTTCACGGACTAACCGATTTGCCGAATCCCGGTAGACTTTGTAAGTACCAATTGAACCTATATTGCAGAAGAGTCCCTTGTCAGTCTTGAGTAACACTTGCGGTCCATGAAGAGGCTTAGAACACACAGTTGGGCACACGACTCGAACCACATAAGAAAAGACTCTTTTTTTTTTTTTTTATAAGTCGGAGGGAATGGATCCCTTTTGGGGTTTCTAAGAAAATAATGGAATCGTCACACTAGTATATAGACCATCTCGCGGTCCCATATACTCATCGGATTCCATCGCGCTTGTGAATCCTTCATGTATCGGGATTAAACTAAATTAATGTAGTAAAGCATACATGCGGGGACGGATTTTTATTTTCGTCCAAAATAACCACTTTTGGGGACGGATTTTTATTGCGTCCGCTTCAACAAGTTGGCATGTATGATTTGAAGACATTAGTTTAGGGAAATCTCGGTACATAGAAACCGACTTGAGTCACGGAGTGTTAGACCTTAACTAAAATTGTGTGGTTTGTGCTCGGCTTGAATATGAGGCTCAAAGGTCACCCCCGGCATGTAGTCTTGAACTACGCCACGGGCTGAGGTTTACCGCTTCAAAAGAGCCAAGGTCTGGTGGAGCTTGAAACTTTCTAGGACGGGCCTCGACGGGTTTGGGGTTGGACTTGTACGACTCGATAGTGAGCAGTTCATAGGAATATGTGCATGTAGTGTGAGCTCTAACAAGTGACAAAATTTTTTATTTATTTATTTTTTTTTTTTTGAAAAGAAAGAAAAACACACAAAACACATAAGCACATAAAATTACAACTCCCGAATCACCCGTGTGACCGGTAAATAAAACACAAAATTAAAACAGTCCGAGGGTTCAATTCTGTTCTGATGCAGGCAACTGTGCCCACACCCCACTGTTCTGCTCAGTCACTGAAACCTGTCTCTGTTCTGGGAATCAACCCAGAAGCGTGCGCCTCTGAGTGCTGATGTGGGACGCGCGCGCATGGCGCAATGCTTATGGGAGGCGCGCGCTTCTGGGTACACCTGTCAGAATGTCAGACTTTGGACTCAGGGGATTGCCCTGGTCCTATGTTCATATTGTAACCCCTGCAGAAGTGATTAGTGCAGAATACCAGAAGAAGAAGATGAAGAACATGAAGAAGTGGGCGATTCTGGTTCTTGATGCGGGATGCGCGCGCCTTAGGCTTAAGGGGCCAGACGCGCGCGCCTCCCCCATCAGGAATCAGAATGCCCAGAAAAGATGTAGATTTCGATCAGAATGCAAGTTTAACCCTCAATTAACTCCCCAGCGGAGTCGCCACTGTAGATACCCCGGGGAGCCACGGCTTTAGGCTCGAACGCGTGAGTGATCCTAGGATGTCTAACTTGTTTTTAGAGTGTTTAGAGTCGCCACATATGTTTTGAGGAACATAAGAAAAACCTATTGATTATAGCCTAAGTTTGATTACGAAAACAAAGATTCTTTGTTTTGAGGTTCAGGGGTTAGATTACGAGATGGGAAGTACCGAAACACCCATCTCGCCCAACTAAAGTTGGTCTTGCTTGATCAAAATCTACATGAATAATAACGTTCTTCTTCTTCTTCTTTAAGTCATAAAAAGGGGGGTTTAAAATAGAGTTTGGAATGTAGGAGATAACTCCTTAACCAACCTCAATGAGATGAGGTGATCATTAGAGTCATGTCCCAAAATAATTTGGGTGATTGCACATTTGATTAGAGTAAAAGAGAGAGAGGAGATGAAGTAGAAAAGAAAGGAAAAGATGGACTTTTACCTACAATTTGAAGGCCTTCAATATTGCTTGATGAAATCCTTGGAGAACCTTTAGAAAGTGATTTTGGTATAGTTTTTGTAAGTTCAATTTCCGGTCCTTGAAAATGGAGGTAAAGGGAGCTTTTTATAGGTGAAAGAGGGGTGTTTTTGGTGCCAAAACGCAGTCACCAAGAAATCCTTCCCGGGCAAAATCCTGTAAATTGAGCAAGGGAGGGAATCCTGGCCAGAAATCTGTAACTGACGCCCAGAGGCGCGCGCTTCCTGCTTTGGGGGCGGGAGGCGCGAGCGCCTGGCTCCTCCTGTCGGAGGCGCGCGACTCAGAGAAGGCAATTTTGACAGAATGGACTAGAAAGTCAGCCCTGTCATTCAGTTTAGTCCCTGGACTTAACGAAGTCAGTCAGGAACTTAACGGAAGTGACAGAAACTAACGAGAAACACTTAAAACGGGGAGAAACACAAGATCAAATGTGCAATCGGGGTGAGCGGTCCAAGGTGGGGTGTCTATAGGGAGGACCGAGGTTTAATGGATTCATTTCATGCTATGACCGGACCCGAAGGTTGCCTACATTCCCCTCAGTTTGAGGAGCTCAGGTCGCCGTAGTTCGTCCATGAGGCCGTCTTTTGCTGAAGTTGGCTTTCTTTTGTTGTTGTCTCGGAGGACCTTGTTGCTCACTTTGCTTTGGGTGAACTCCTTGAGATGGACCTCTTGGGGTGAACCCTCTTTGGTGTGAACTCCTTTTGAGGCAAACTTTGTTTTCACCATTTCCTTCCCTTCTTTCCATGCATTCATTTCCTTTCCCTCTTCTCTTTTTTTTTTTTTATTGAGGGAGGAGGTAAACATTAGCCCCAGCTTGCTATCTTGGGCATTGGCTTTCCTGCAGCCCTTTATCGATTCTAGCTTTGATTTTGACGATCCGGGAAGCCCTTTGCTTGGTTGTGCACGTGCGATCACGATTGAATCTTGGTGGTTGAGCAACAACGTCCTCACCTTTTCACTGTCTCGGGATGCCTTTGATGTGCATCAGGAATTTGTCTCAAAAAGGTGTATCGGGTTGTGTATCGGGGAAGTGTATGAGGGAAGACTTGCCATTAATGGTTTCTTTATGCCAATTGATCACAACATTTATTCACATCAAGATTAATTGTTTGCATTTAGCATTTTTCATTCGTGTTAGGCCCATTCGTCCTTAATGAGTCGTCATTGACTAGTATGCTTAGAAGTCAATTCATCATTTTAGGGACGTAGCAATCAATTAATCATAACAAGCAAGGCAATTTCAAGAGTAAATGTATATTGCAAATAATATCTCAAGTTTATAGAGAAGAGAATGAAAATGACTCTTTTATTGAGATAACTTTGTACATACATGTCCAAGTGCGGACCTTTGCAAAAATAAAAAGATATAGTCCCGGACGGACTCTGATGAAAGTCTAGATCCTACGAGGTTGGAAGACTCATCACTCTTTTTTTTCTCTCTTTTTTTTTTTTTTTTTTTTTGGGAATGGGTTCCTATAAAGTGCGATGGTCCATTTTCTTCCTCAATTGTTGGAGGGGTTGTTGGCGGCACATTCCATGTCTTCCACGGGGAACTCAGGCTCCGTGTCATTGGGAAGGATGTCGCGAGGCTTCCATTTGGCTTGGCATTGCAATTACCGAGTTCGTCTTTGGCCATCTCCTTTTGGCGACTTCCTTTCGAGGTGCGTAACCTCATGCATGGCATTCGGCGAGGGTATGGTTCTCCATTTGATGTACCCACCCTTGGGCTTTCGAAGCATGGGCCTCTCCTTGTGGGTGGTGTCCCAACTTGTTTTGATCTTCTTGTTCATGTGGGCACCAAATCGGATGTGGGCTCCTTGGTCTATATTTCCGGTGGATAAGACCACAAAGGACTTTAGCATTTTAAACCTCAAGGTGAAATTATAACCACGATTTGAGAGGAACGCCTCATTAGCGGATTAGCCTTTTAGAAAAGAGTTGACCTTTTATTTTAAGAAAACTTGATCTCCATTTTTTTGAATGAGGATTGACACACACATTTTTTATTTGAGCAAAAGACTCACACATTTTTTTTCTTTTTATAAGGATTGACACACACACATTTTTTTATTTGAGTAAAAGACTCACACACATTTTTTATGTAAAATTTTGACAATGTAGTAATGATAATAATAATTTCATTAAGAAAATTGACAATGGATTCAAAAGGGGCACCACATAGCACTAACCGGGGAGTCAAGATTCTAACTAGACCTAACAGACATCTTAACTGACTTTCCCTAAAGGCTTATTACACATTCTAACAGTGGACTTTGACCTTTCCTGAGGGGAGGTCGGTGGAAGGAGTTTTGATATTTTGCTCTCTGTTACGGTGACCACAACACCATCAATTTCCCAACCCAGGGCATTTAGCCCTGCAAACATTTTTCGTGCCATTGACCCTTTGGCTTTGCTGAATTTGTCAACCTTCCCGAAACTGACTCTCCTACTTTGGGGTTGGTGACTCCATCAACCACAGTCTCCTTTCTCTTGGGGCGGATACCACTCCATTCGTTGATCCTTGGAGAAGTCACAGGATTAGATCTCTCGGTCCCAAGCACGTTGACACTCGGGCTGTTGGCTGTGGCAGAGGCATGAGGGGGTTCAAGCTTTCCTTCCCCAATCAAACCCAGAATGATACATTTCACAGCAGGTCACTCGTCGGTATTGTGTCCATGGTAACTGTGGAAGGCACACTTCTTGTTAACATCGAGATACTTCTCGGGGTTTTTGGGTTGGAAGTTGACAAGAGGCTTTGCGAGGCCTTGCTTAACCAATCTCTCAAATACCTTGCTTATAGGCATTCCGAAATCCTCAAACCTTATGAAACGGGGTCTGGATTGGCATTTGGCTCTTCTTCCATTGTTGGTCGGAGCGCGGCGGGGATGAGAATCATTACTATTCAATGAAAAGGGGTGCTCATTGAGTGTCCTTTCATACTGAACTTCCATTTGCTTTCTCCTTCCCAATAGATGATTGAGAGGATCCTGCGGGGGTGGAGGGGTGTAGGCATATCCATAACCCTGGTTGTTCGCAGGAATGTACCTCGGAGGTGCGTAATGAACTTGTGGTCCAAAAGGTCTCGGACCATAGAAATTATACGGGTCACCTAGGAATCCAGTGGTTGGCCAATTATCTACATATGGTGACTGAGTTCTTGGGATTTGATTGGCGTCCTCAAACTGAGAGGGAGTATAATTAGGAAGACATCGTGGGAGTGATGGTCGAGGCATGATCGGTGTGAATGGTGAGACATGGGTGTTTATGGGAGGCAACCCAAAGGGAATGTTAGATCCGTGGTAAGGCGGAGTGTATGAAGCTTGAGTGGGAGGCAAGCTTTGAGTGGTGACGTGTTGAAACGAAGAGTAAGGGGATTTGGTGTTTTTGCAAGGTTGAGGGGGTGGAGTTTGGTTATGACTTGGAGGTTGGGTGGTTTCGACCCCTTCCTCATGGTCAGAAACCTCAACGAAGGACCCGTCCGTCTGAAACCAAACCTTAACGCATTTTCATCTCATTGACCCGACAAACCGGTCCCTTGCTTCCTCGTAGTTTTTCATGGTAATCTCTTCCCGAGCCCTGGAGGCTTCCAAAGCTTGGAGCAACTCTTCTTTGGTTGGGCTGGTCTGACCATTTGCGGCATTGCTTTCCCAACTATTTTCCTCTGAGCCGGTCATTCCAGGGTTCCGGCGTGGAGGGATTGTAGCGGCTGAGGAACCCTCGGACTCAACGCAGAACAGGCAGTGACACGGTGCTCTTTTCCACTTCATTCTCGTTGCAGCAGAGACAGAATGCAACTTAGGCTCAGGTAATCATTGGGTGGATGCTCATGCTACAAATGTGACATGACCGCTAGGCTTAGACCTATGGGTGAAAGGTGAACGGGATCAAATGGGATATCGAATCCATGGTTGTAGCCGACTTCTTGGAGGGCAATGGGGGATTCATTCAAAGACTTGACCGGCTCCTTAGAAGATAACGGGGATCCTCCCAAGGACTTGACTTCCTAAGGGACTACTCCTAGGGATTTGACGAGAATCTCAAAAGGGGACCTAAGGGATGACTGTCACGACCCGAAATATAGGCTCTATTTTATTAGTAATTAAATGATTTTTATTAAATTATTTGCTTATTTATTTATTTAAATTATTATTTACTTAAATAATTATGTGTACATTTTATGTGTTATAATAATTGTGCCTAGCATTTTATTCGAGTTATTTGGGCTAGTGTGGAAGTGTCGAGTCTTAATTGTTAGTCGGGAGTGTAATATTTGTGTGTTAGTATGGGGAGGGGGTCTAGTTGTAACATTTCAAAATGATTTCCCCCTACTCCCTTACCTCCCCTCACCTTCTCCCTCACTCTCTTCCTCCCATTCCCAGACAACTCTCTCTCTCTCTCCAAGGTAAGCATTTTTCTTCTCTTTACTTCTCTCTTCATTTTCTCCATCTTCCTCTCATCTTCTCTCATTTCTTAAAACATGAACATTGTTTAGATCATCGTTAGGATCGCGTAGACTCAAAAAGAATCGAATTCCGTCGACTTTCATTATTTTCAAGTAAGTTACTTTTCCCCCATTTTAATGCTAAAATGTTCATATCGTGTTCATATAATGCTTTTGTTGTTATATTGGAAGTTTGGATGAGTTTCCAATTTATTTGGAATTTATTTGGGTTTTTGGTCAAAAAGGGTGATTTATGAATGTTGGGGTTTGATTCTTGATTTTGGGTTGTTAAATGTTGTTGTATGAGTCTCTTTAGGCTTTTGAGTTGTTTTGGTACATTTATATACCAGTTTGAATGTTTGATTTTGGTTAAAATGTGTTTGGGTTTGAAAAATGGAAGAACCCATGTTGTTCTTCCCGATTTCTGGCAATTCCGGCTTATTGGGCGACCGCCCAAAATGGTATGGGCGACCGCGCATCTTTCTGAAAGCTTTTGTTCTTGTTTTATGACTTTTTGGGCGACCGCACATCCTCCTTTGGGCGGCCGCACAGTCCTCTGAAAAGTTACATTTGTTAATTTTATGTGATTGAAGAACGCGTTTTGATCCAAATCTTGGGTGTCCTCCTAGTTGACCTTAGTGAACATTATAGTACACTCTAGTGATAGAATTGAGTCCTTTGTGATCAAGTTTGTGTTTGAAATTAATTAAGTGTTAATTGTCATCGTTGGAACCCTTTAGTGATTCGATTTGACTCCTTCGTGGATAAATACGATATGGAATTTGTTTAAGTATTGTTTTGGGAATGTGGTTCGTCCTTGATGGGTTGTTTGTATTGGTTTACCTTTGTGGTGATTTATTTGGATTGGTTCCCTACTTTGGAACCTTAAGTTGTTTAATTAAACTAGTATTCAATACTTAGCATTTAATTGGAAGCCCAGCTGGCATTGTGTGTGTGTTTCGGGCGATGCGAAATGTTATGATGGCACAAGCCAAGTCCATCATGATGTTGACCATTGTTTTGCCCAATTATTACCCTCCTCCAGATTGGCCTTGGATGTGAGAAGAGCTAGCTCCTTTGTGTGCATTTTAGCTTATTGGAGCATGACTTTGTGGCATGTCTCCCGTCCCTTGTGACACTTCTTTGGTTATTGGTTCCGGTACCGGGGTTTTCTCTTCGGCTTTCATGCTATGATGAAGATGTTGATTTGTTGATTATTGAAGCGGCGCAGCGATCCTTTATTTGGGTGTTCCGGTTTGGAAAACCTTGGCTATATCCTTTGTTATGTGTTTATTTCCGCTGCTATCTGATATATGATAATTGCTATGTGCTATGTGATAATTATTATTGCTTATTGCTTATAGTATATTGCATCATAGCATGTCATGTAGTTGCATTAGTAACTTATTGAGATTTATCTCACCCCTTTCCTTTCATCTTTGTTTTTCCTTAACCCCCCCCCCCCAGGTGCTAAGGATTAGTCTCGCTGATCACGAGAAAAGAGGACGTCGAGTGTGGATCCGTTCTTTTGGGGAAGGTTGATATAGGTTGGTTCCCATTATGTAAATGTGTAACCATTTTGGGGTAGTTATACCAAACAATGACGTCACTAAGAATTGTGTATATTTGTATTTTGTTAGCATAAACTTGTGGAAGTTTATGATAAGTTGTATTTGGTTTTTATCAAACTTGGTTTTGTAAAACTTTGGATCATTACCTTTTGGTATTAAATGGAATTTTTAACCTTGGTATTTCGTAGTTTTGGTTTCAGAGTCGACGTCCAGCTCGCGGTCCCGGGGCCCGCGGGGGCCGGGGGCGCGACAGTTGGTATCAGAGCTATGGCATTAGCTCTATGTATAAGTCTAGGTGGATTAGTATGACCTAGGTGGGTAGTAGTGTGCGGAGTGATTAATGGTTGATGTCTTATGCAGGTAATTGTTCTCAATGTCTGGAAGAAGAAACAGAGGAGGTGCTAGTGGGGCACAGAATCAGAATGATACAAGGGAAGAAGCACGTGCCATGTTTCAAGGCATGTTCGAGGCGGCCATGAAGGCCATACATGATCAAGGTCCGAGAGTAGAGCAAGCACCACCCCGTTATGGATTGGAGCAATTTCTGAAGTTGAAACCGGTTGAATTCAATGGGGAACCCGATGTAAGGAAAGCCGAGTTATGGATTGAGTCTATGGAGAAGATTTATGATGTGTTTGGGTGTTCGGATGAGGACAAGGTCCGGTTCGCGGCTTACAAGCTTGTGGGAGCCGCCGAGCATTGGTGGAAAGGTGTTAAAGCTACTTGGGATGATACTCACACGGTGTATGCGTGGGAGTTGTTTGTGCGCAAATTCAAGGAGCATTTCATTCCGGTTGTTGATCAAAACAGAAAGGAGATCGAGCTACTCAACTTGGAGCAAGGTGTGTTGTCTATAGCACAATACTCGGCTAAGTTCATAGAATTAGCCCGATATTGCGACTATTTGGTGAGGACCGAGGAACAAAAGGCTATGAGATTTATTTGGGGATTGAAGACCTCCATCCGTACTCAACTTATTGCCCAGCGGATTGTGACTTTCCAAGATGCGGTGGACCGAGCCTATTTGATAGAGCAAGATATTGGGGAGCATAAAAGGAAGACCGAGGTAGCTAACCCGAGTAAGCAAGGAGCTCAAGGCAAGCCACAACACCGTTCCGATAACCGAGGTAACTTTGGGGACAATCTCAGTCCCGAGGACAACCGATCCTAAGGAACCCGGGTACCACTTCCGGGAACCAAGGGAGCCAAATTAGGAGGCTTTGTTCGTATTATCAAAAGGAAGGTCATTCTGAAGACCGTTGTTGGAAGAAACAAGGAAGGTGCACCAATTGTGGTCAAATGGGGCATTTCGCAAGAGATTGTACTAGAGGCAAGGGACAAGCATCCGGTTCAGGAGTTGGTACTAATCAGGGTCAGAAAAGGGATGCTAATGGGAAACCCAAAGTCCAAGGAAGAGTATTTGCCATGAATCAACAACAAGCGACCGATGATCCATCCGTTATTGGAGGTATTGTTTCTGTGTCTAATGTGAGCGCACGAGCGTTAGTAGATCCAGGATCATCTCATTCATACATTTCTGTGCAATTTGCTTCCATGTTAAATGCTGCATTCGAGTCTTTACCGTACGTGCTAGAGGTGTCGACCCCTATAGGAGAATGCTTGATTTCCGATCGAGTCTTTCGTGCTTGTGATGTGGTTATTTGTGGTCGTGTCCTTTGTGCGGATTTGGTGGTTCTTCCTATCCAAGACTTTGATGTCATTTTGGGTATGGATTGGTTGAGCAAGTTTCATGCGTCCGTTGATTGCCGTACGAAAATTGTTACTTTTTCTATTCCCGATGTGCCTAAGTTTGTGTTTGAGGCTTGTCCTCTGAGTAGAAAGCTTCGCTTAATTTCTTTATGAAAGCGAGAAAATTATTGCATAGTGGTTGTGAGGGGTATTTGGCTAGTGTTCTTGATACTAGGAAAGAATCCCTTAGTTTGGATAGTGTTCGGGTAGTCCGGGAATTTCCCGATGTTTTCTCTACCGAGTATGATATGCCTCCCGATCGTGAGATTGAGTTTTGTATAGACCTTTTGCCGGGTACGGCTCCGATTTCGAAAGCGCCTTATAGGTTAGCTCCCGCAGAGTTGAAAGAATTAAAGGTTCAGTTGCAAGAGTTGCTTGATCGAGGGTTTATCCGCCCTAGTGTTTCCCCGTGGGGAGCGCCGGTTTTGTTTGTGCGGAAGAAAGACGGTTCCTTGAGATTGTGTATCGATTACCGGAGGTTAAATCAGGTTACGGTGAAGAACAAGTATCCTCTACCGCATATTGATGATTTATTTGATCAGCTTCAAGGGTCCGGGGTTTTCTCTAAGCTTGATTTGAGGAGTGGGTACCATCAGTTGAAGGTTCGATCGGAGGATATTCTGAAGACTGCTTTTCGCACTCGTTATGGTCATTATGAGTTCTTGGTTATGCCGTTTGGGTTGACGAACGCACCGGCCGTGTTTATGGATTTGATGAACCGGATTTTCCATCCCTATCTTGATTCGTTCGTGGTAGTCTTCATCGACGACATTCTTGTTTATTCGAAATCTCGAGAGGAGCACGAGCAACATTTGAGGACCGTTTTATCCGTCCTTGCGAGGGAGAAATTATTTGCGAAGTTCAGTAAATGCGAATTTTGGCTCGAGAAGGTGTCATTTCTGGGTCACGTTATTTCGAAAGACGGTATTTCGGTGGATCCTTCAAAGATTGAGGCTATAGTGGATTGGAAGAGACCCGAGTCAGTGACTGAGATTCGTAGTTTTCTTGGTTTAGCCGGGTATTACAGAAGGTTTATTGAAGGGTTTTCGAGGATTGCTACTCCGATGACGCAGTTGACCCGAAAGAATGTTCCGTTTGTGTGGACCGAGAAATGTGACAAGAGTTTCGAGGAATTGAAGAAGAGGTTGACTACCGCACCGATCTTGAGTTTGCCTAATGGGAGTGATGGCCTAGTAATTTACAGTGATGCTTCGAAAGAGGGTTTGGGTTGTGTGTTGATGCAGAATGGGAAAGTAATCGCGTATGCTTCGAGGAAGTTGACCCCTAGTGAGCAGAATTACCCGACTCATGATATGGAGTTAGCGGCTATTGTATTTGCGTTGCACAAATGGAAGCACTACCTTTATGGAGCGAGGTTTGAGATTTTTACCGATCACAAGAGTTTGAAGTACCTTTTCTCCCAGAAAGAGTTGAATAATAGACAGCGTCGATGGATGGAGTTGTTGAAGGATTATGATTGTACGATTTCTTATCACCCGGGAAAGGCGAATGTGGTAGCCGATGCGATTAGTAGAAAGTCTTATGTGGCTTCGATGATGGTTCGTGAATGGAAAATGCTTGAGGATGTTCGAGATTGGTCTCCTTGTGAATCGAGACATGGGGCTATTTTTGCGAATATTAGGGTATCTCCGACCCTAATTCAGAGGATAAAGGAAGCTCAGAAAGAGGATCCCGAGTTGGTGAAAATAATGGGTAAACTGAAGGAAAAGAACTTCGAGGATTTTTCATTGAGCTCAAGTGGAGTGTTGACTTTTCGTGGTCGTTTGTGTGTTCCGGATGTCGATGGAATTAAACAGAGAGTTCTTGATGAGGGTCACAAATCGAGGTATACTATTCATCCGGGTAGTACGAAGATGTATCAAGATTTGAAGCAGCAATTTTGGTGGGTTAATATGAAGAGGGAAATAGCCGAGTATGTTTCGAAGTGTTTAACGTGTCAGCAGGTCAAAGCCGAGCATCAGAGACCCGCGGGACTACTTCAGCCGTTAGAGATTCCCGAGTGGAAATGGGAGCATGTGACTATGGATTTCGTTACGGGACTGCCTCGTACCCGTAGGAAGTATGACAGCGTTTGGGTAATAGTGGATAGATTGACCAAGAGTGCCCATTTCTTGCCTATTGATATCAGATATTCGATGGAGAAGCTTGCGACCCTTTATATTGATGAGATTGTTAGATTGCATGGGGTTCCGGTTAGCATTGTGTCAGATCGAGACCCGAGGTTCACTTCTAGATTCTGGAAGGCATTTCAGGAAGCTTTGGGTACAGATTTTCGATTCAGGACAGCTTTTCATCCCCAGACAGACGGTCAATCCGAGAGGACTATTCAGATTCTTGAGGATATGTTGCGAGCTTGTGCGATAGACTTTTCTGATTCTTGGGATTCGCACCTACCGTTAGTGGAATTCTCTTACAACAACAGTTATCAGTCTAGTATTGAGATGGCACCGTTTGAGGCCTTGTATGGAAGGAAGTGTAGATCGCCTATCGTTTGGGATGAGGTCGGTGAAGCGAAAGTTTTGGGTATTGATTTGCTTCAGGATTCGGTTGAGAAAGTTAGAGTTATCCGGGATCGATTGAAGACAGCCCAGAGTCGACATAAGAGCTACGCAGATAACCGAAGGCGAGATCTTAGTTTTCAGATTGGTGATTTGGTGTTCTTGAAGGTGTCTCCAAAAGTGGGTATTCGTAGGTTTGGGAAGAAAGGTAAG
Source organism: Campanula takesimana (assembly GCA_026119855.1). NCBI lineage: Eukaryota > Viridiplantae > Streptophyta > Magnoliopsida > Asterales > Campanulaceae > Campanula > Campanula takesimana. Next base: position 1,236,573 of record JAOWBW010000192.1, on the reverse strand, counting down.
TTGGCTCCGAGGTTTATTGGTCCGTTTGAGATTTTGGGAAAGGTTGGACTTCTTGCGTATCGTCTTGCGTTACCGTCATCCTTAGACCGGTTGCACAACGTGTTCCACGTTCTATGCTTCGGAAGTATGTTCATGATCCGTCTCACGTGTTACCAAGGATACCGGAGGATATTGAGCCCGATATGTCTTATGAGGAACGACCGGTTCGGATCCTAGATTCCAAAGTCCAAGAGTTGAGGAGCAAGAGCATTTCGTTGGTTAGAGTCCTTTGGCGGAATCATAACATCGAGGAGTCGACGTGGGAGCTTCGAGATGAGATCGAGAGGAAATTTCCATGGCTTTTTGTTTAAGGTGAGTCTCGTTAAAATTCGGGTCGAATTTTCTTTAAGGGGGAGTGAATGTCACGACCCGAAATATAGGCTCTATTTTATTAGTAATTAAATGATTTTTATTTAATTATTTGCTTATTTATTTATTTAAATTATTATTTACTTAAATAATTATGTGTACATTTTATGTGTTATAATAATTGTGCCTAGCATTTTATTCGAGTTATTTGGGCTAGTGTGGAAGTGTCGAGTCTTAATTGTTAGTCGGGAGTGTAATATTTGTGTGTTAGTATGGGGAGGGGGTCTAGTTGTAACATTTCAAAATGATTTCCCCCTACTCCCTTACCTCCCCTCACCTTCTCCCTCACTCTCTTCCTCCCATTCCCAGACAACTCTCTCTCTCTCTCCAAGGTAAGCATTTTTCTTCTCTTTACTTCTCTCTTCATTTTCTCCATATTCCTCTCATCTTCTCTCATTTCTTAAAACATGAACATTGTTTAGATCGTCGTTAGGATCGCGTAGACTCAAAAAGAATCGAATTCCGTCGACTTTCATTATTTTCAAGTAAGTTACTTTTCCCCCATTTTAATGCTAAAATGTTCATATCGTGTTCATATAATGCTTTTGTTGTTATATTGGAAGTTTGGATGAGTTTCCAATTTATTTGGAATTTATTTGGGTTTTTGGTCAAAAAGGGTGATTTATGAATGTTGGGGTTTGATTCTTGATTTTGGGTTGTTAAATGTTGTTGTATGAGTCTCTTTAGGCTTATGAGTTGTTTTGGTACATTTATATACCAGTTTGAATGTTTGATTTTGGTTAAAATGTGTTTGGGTTTGAAAAATGGAAGAACCCATGTTGTTCTTCCCGATTTCTGGCAATTCCGGCTTATTGGGCGACCGCCCAAAATGGTATGGGCGACCGCGCATCTTTCTGAAAGCTTTTGTTCTTGTTTTATGACTTTTTGGGCGACCGCACATCCTCCTTTGGGCGGCCGCACAGTCCTCTGAAAAGTTACATTTGTTAATTTTATGTGATTGAAGAACGCGTTTTGATCCAAATCTTGGGTGTCCTCCTAGTTGACCTTAGTGAACATTATAGTACACTCTAGTGATAGAATTGAGTCCTTTGTGATCAAGTTTGTGTTTGAAATTAATTAAGTGTTAATTGTCATCGTTGGAACCCTTTAGTGATTCGATTTGACTCCTTCGTGGATAAATACGATATGGAATTTGTTTAAGTATTGTTTTGGGAATGTGGTTCGTCCTTGATGGGTTGTTTGTATTGGTTTACCTTTGTGGTGATTTATTTGGATTGGTTCCCTACTTTGGAACCTTAAGTTGTTTAATTAAGCTAGTATTCATTACTTAGCATTTAATTGGAAGCCCAGCTGGCATTGTGTGTGTGTTTCGGGCGATGCGAAATGTTATGATGGCACAAGCCAAGTCCATCATGATGTTGACCATTGTTTTGCCCAATTATTACCCTCCTCCAGATTGGCCTTGGATGTGAGAAGAGCTAGCTCCTTTGTGTGCATTTTAGCTTATTGGAGCATGACTTTGTGGCATGTCTCCCGTCCCTTGTGACACTTCTTTGGTTATTGGTTCCGGTACCGGGGTTTTCTCTTCGGCTTTCATGCTATGATGAAGATGTTGATTTGTTGATTATTGAAGCGGCGCAGCGATCCTTTATTTGGATGTTCCGGTTTGGAAAACCTTGGCTATATCCTTTGTTATGTGTTTATTTCCGCTGCTATCTGATATATGATAATTGCTATGTGCTATGTGATAATTATTATTGCTTATTGCTTATAGTATATTGCATCATAGCATGTCATGTAGTTGCATTAGTAACTTATTGAGATTTATCTCACCCCTTTCCTTTCATCTTTGTTTTTCCTTAACCCCCCCCCCCCCATGTGCTAAGGATTAGTCTCGCTGATCACGAGAAAAGAGGACGTCGAGTGTGGATCCGTTCTTTTGGGGAAGGTTGATATAGGTTGGTTCCCATTATGTAAATGTGTAACCATTTTGGGGTAGTTATACCAAACAATGACGTCACTAAGAATTGTGTATATTTGTATTTTGTTAGCATAAACTTGTGGAAGTTTATGATAAGTTGTATTTGGTTTTTATCAAACTTGGTTTTGTAAAACTTTGGATCATTACCTTTTGGTATTAAATGGAATTTTTAACCTTGGTATTTCGTAGTTTTGGTTTCAGAGTCGACGTCCAGCTCGCGGTCCCGGGGCCCGCGGGGGCCGGGGGCGCGACAATGACGTCTAGGGGTTTAAAGGAGATCTCAACAGGGACCTAAGGGACAACGCCTAGGGGTTTAACGGAGATCTCAACAGGGACCTAAGGGACAACGCCTAAGGGTTTAACGAACATCTTGAAGGATAACGGGGATCTATCCAAAGATTTCACCGGCTTCTTGGAGGATAACTGGGATCCGTCTAAAGACTTAACGAAATGCCTTAACGTGGCTCTTGGAGGATAACGGGGATCCGTCCAAAGACTTAACGAAATGCCTTAACGGAAGTCTTGGGGGATAACGGGGATCTGTCCAAAGACTTAACAAAATGCCTTAACGGAGGTCTTGGGGGATAACGGGTATCCGTCCAAAGACTTAACGAAATGCCTTAACGTAGGTCTTGGAGGATAACGGGGATCCGTCCAAAGACTTAACGAAATGCCTTAACGGAGGTCTTGGGGGATAACAGGGATCCGTCAAAAGACTTAACGTAGGTCTTGGAGGATAACATGGATCCGTCCAAAGACTTAACAAAATGCCTTAACGGAGGTCTTGGGGGATAACGGGGATCCGTCCAAAGACTTAACGAAATGCCTTAACGTAGGTTTTGGAGGATAACGGGGATCCGACTTAACGAAATGCCTTATCGTAGGTTTTGGAGGATAACGGGGATCCGTCCAAAGACTTAACGAAATGCCTTAACGTAGGTCTTAGAGGATAACGGGGATCCGTCCAAAGACTTAACTAAATGCCTTAACGGAGGTCTTGAAGGATAACGGGGATCCGTCCAAAGACTTAACGAAATGCCTTAACGTAGGTCTTGGAGGATAACAGGGATCCGTCCAAAGACTTAATGAAATGTTGTTTGCTAACGCAAGAATGCGATGCGTCAAAGACAAGAAGCAAGAAAGGAGAAAACGCATGTATTGTGTGATTATTCATTCATTCAAGTTTACTTAAAAAGCATTTTTATTCCTACATGGTTGGAAAAGATTTCTCTTCTTTTTCGCAACTAATCTAAATCCTGGATCAGTAGAGGCTATCACTACGCCTATAGACCCCTCATTTTTCACCTGTCTTGCACACTCCCAAGGATGGACTGTCTCGGGCAAGGGTCCTATAGGGCAAGCGGCTTCCACCGACCGAAAGAAACGAACCTAGGGTCTAGTGCATCGCAAGGTTCCCAATACGTGGGCCATTCCAATCATGATTAAGCCCCGGTTAAGATCGAGATTCGTCTTAGGGACTTAAGGGACTTCCGGTATAGCCTCATCTTTGATGAGGCCTCTCGAATTTTATCCTTGGGCTTAAGGATGATTAGTATGAACCATTCATTAGGGCTTGACAACACGGTGTCACCCTATTCTTAATACATGACTTAGGTTAATTATGGATATCATTAACGCACAAGTCAAGGACCGGGTCGAGGACGACCTTGGTCACACTTGCTTTCACAAGGAGTCATGACTCGGGCATCTACTTGGCCACGATTAATCTTAGACACATATTAGGGACATGGTAACGTGAGCTAGACCAAAAACCAATCGGGGTCACGGTATTTATGTGTGTTTGCGCGCGAGGTTTTTGCTTCGATGGCACGCTTTCGACCTTCGATTCACCTTCTTGTTGATTTGAGAGTCTCCACCATGTTATTATCGGAACACGGACCGAGATCTCTGGATTCGGGGGTTAAGTTATGAATTAGGAAGGTCAAGGAGCACCCAATCTAGGATTGGTCTTGCTAAGAAATCATCATCATCGTTTCAAAATCATGCATTCGTGTACCAAAAGATAAAAACAAACAAATAAATAATGACTTATTTATTTGGGATATCGGATCATGTGCTTCGAGACCATCTCCATGGGTTGGAGAGGCTCTAGGCTGATCCTTTAATGGAATCACACTACTTCAAACACAAAGAAGGAGATGAGAAGATAGAAAAGCAAAGATTTACCTAAGCGTTTTCTTCAAGAATCCTATGGATGGCCTTGACTAAAGGCCTTGATCCTCCAAATTTCGTAGGTATCAGAGAGGGGCTGATTAGAAGAACTTCTTTGGTCAGATTTTGAGTGGTTGTTTGGTGAATATAGACTCTACCCTTTTTCTGGTTCAAGAACCTTATATTTATAGGAGATTTTGACCTAGGGTTTTGGCCAAGAAGGTAAGTTGAAGTGGTAATCAATGAGTTGATCTCTACAGAGGTATTTTTGGACTCTAGGATTGGCCATTAGGTTTTCCCGGATTGCATGAGTGTTTTCCAAGAAAAGGGGATAAGATCAACAAGGAAACTGACCAAAAACCCGACTGTCGAGGGGGATACCTCGTACGAGACATCAATGTCTCGTACGAGGCATCTAAGTGCTGGAATCACTTATTTGCCCTATGCGATAGTTTTAATGTTCAGTTTGGCCCCTAACTAATGGAGTCAATTAGAAACTTAACAAAACATGTCCAACTTAATGAGTTTTGACCCAAATCAAAGGCGAGACACAGAAGTAGTGTGATTGTAAATGAATGTCTAAAATGGGGTGTATACAGAGCCCCTCAGCGACGATACTTATGGATGAAGTACCGTCGTCGATAGAAAAGACACCATTTTGAACTAGGGGTATGGTCGTTCTAAAAATCTGCGTACGTATTCCTTGGAAGGAAATCAGACCAAACGTAGTTCGACTACGAAAATACGCAAAAACTGAGGTTTAAGGTATTTTAAAAATCATTTTTGAAAGCAAAACTTGCGATACGTAAAGCTTAGAGTTTAAAGAGTACCCTTACTGAGGAATCAATAGCCTTGACCCAATTCTGAATATACTCCATTTTTGCCGATGACGAGCCATCTCCAGTTGCAATCCATACTAAGGAAATCAATCTCTTTGACTCCAATTCTGAACATGGCCTGTTGTTGATGACGAACCGCCTTCGATTTTGGAGACGCCATTTGCCCGGACCTTACTTCTCCTTCCCAACAAGTTTGTCCCTTACGTTGGAAAATGTGAATCCTATGTTATTAACGTACGTCTTGATAACAATTATCGGACTCTGGGTTTGGAGACGCCAATTACTCGGACCTCGCTTCTCCTTTCAACGCGACTGCCTTTCTGTTGAAAATGTGAATCCTATGCCATTAACTTACGTCTTGATGACAATTATGGGACTCTAAATGGTGGGATCCTGTGTTGTTAACTTACGTCTTGACAACAGTCGTGAGATACCCGGATGTGGAGACGCCAATTACTCGGACCTTGCTTCTCCTTCTGACGCGACTGCCTTTCCACCAGAAAAGTGAATCCTATGCCATTAACTTACGTCTTGATGACAATTATGGGACTCCAAATAGTGGGATCCTGTGTGTAGATACCCCGGGGAACCACGGCTTGGCTAGAGCGGGTGACAATAAGGTGCAATCCGTTACTGCCATAATGGGAGGCGCGCGGGTCCGGCTTTTGGGGCGGGATGCGCGCGCAGCCCGTTAACAGTTCCGGAAGCGCCCGCGGCAGAGAAGGACAGAATGACAGAATGACCCTAAAAGTTAATTCTGTTATGCAGTTTAGTCCAAAACTAACGGAATCAGTTAGGAACTTAACCGAAGTAACAGAAATCAACAAAAATAAGTTAAATAAAAATACTTTGTATGCAATCGGGGTGAGAGGTCCAAGGCGGGGTGTCTACAGAGCGCCTCGGCGACGTGGATTCCGAGGAAAAACGCGTCGACGAAAGAAACACAACCGCCGAGGACATCGACAAGAGAAAACAAAGACTCGATAAAGCAGGAATTTGAAATTACAAAGGATAGGAGTGCGCTCCCTGTGTGAGCGGCTTTCGCGGATGGAAAGGGTATGGTGATTTTAGTGGTTCACCATGGACCAAATTGGTGCTCTGTGCGGCACCTGCTGATTCTGGTGCTCTGTGCGGCACCTGCTGATTCTGGTGCTCTGTGCGGCACCTGGTGCTCTGTGCGGCACTTGTTGATTCTTGTGCTCTGTGTGGCACCTGGTGCTCTGTGCGGCACCTGTTGATTCTGGTGCTCTGTGCGGCACCTGCTGATTCTTGTGCTCTGTGCGGCACCTGGTGCTCTGTGCGGCACCTGTTGATTCTGGTGCTCTGTGCAGCACCTGTTGATTCTGGTGCTCTGTGCGGCACCTGTTGATTCTGGTGCTCTGTGCGGCACCTGCCGATTCTGGTGCTCTGTGCGGCACCTGCTGATTCTGGTGCTCTGTGCGGCACCTGGTGCTCTGTGCGGCACCTGTTGATTCTGGTGCTCTGTGCGGCACCTGCTGATTCTGGTGCTCTATGCGGCACCTGGTGCTCTGTCCGGCACCTGTTATGTGTATGCTTTGCAGATATACGTGCTTGTGTGAGATGTGAAATAGGAATTGCGAGAGAAAATTGTGATTGTGGTGTGATATGATCTTGAAAGCACCTTTGTAATGAGAGAGAAGTAAGAATGTAGAAAGTGATCTTGTGTGCGGTGTGATTTTGAGGAAAGCATTGGATGTATTCATACCTTCACTTACCATTGCCGCTTGAGTGGAGATGGATTCTTGATGTCCGCGGAGGATGCTTTGATGGAGAATGTCCATTCTTTAGATGTTGATGAGAGAATGCCCTTGATGTTGGGTTGGTGAGATGGTATTCTGGATGATGGGTTGGTCGTGCCAAAAGGCTGCCTACGTATCCCTTTAAGAGAATCAGACCAGCGTAGTTCAAGGATGATGGAGAACGCTGGAGGAGAGGCTAGGAGCAAAGCAAAGTAAAGCACATAATTTTGCACATAGAATGAGAAAAAGAAAGAAACAATATTTATTTATTATTTTTTTTTTTTTTTAAAGATTAGAAAGGAAAGAATATGCACACATGTGAGGAAAAGATTTTTTTTTTTTTTTTTTTTATGTTCGTGGGTGAACCATTTTAACCATTGTGTGCTTGTGAAGCCAACCCAAGATCAAGTCATGTTCAGTCGAAGTCCGGATTGCCTCGCTTGAATTCTGTTGTCGCTGGTGTGCCCAACGAAGATTGATGTCTAGCCCCAAGAGATTTTTCGATTATGGGGCTTCAAAAGGCTTTTGATGCTGAGATGAGGGGTTGCTGATTGTAAAGCCCCTAGAATGCCTTTGATGCCAAATTTTGAGGGACTTGCATAGCTCCAAGATAAATCAGCTCTTGGCCCATTCGAGTAAATCGCCCTTTGTTGTTGTAGTGAGCAAGCCCCAAGAGGAGATCGTTGATGCCAAGCTTCGAGAGATTGCAAAGCCCCAAGTGTCGTGGGCTTGTAGATGGTGAGATGTGAAGACCTTTCATTGTAAAGCCCCAAATTACCTCGCGATTGGCTCGGCATTGAGAGCGGGTGTACCGTTTGGTAGAATTCTTGATAGAGATCTCCTTCTTGCTCTTACTGGGGAGATGAATGGCCTCATTGTGGTCGATACCCAAATGGCTGAGGGCTTATATCAAAGGATGCAGTAATGTCTTGCGGTGCCGTCGAGGTCGCAGAGGATAAGGTCTTGGTGTGATAAAGTCCCAAATAAGTATGCTTGCTTGACTCTTCTTGAGTTGAACTAATGACGGATCTTTGGATGCAACTAGTGCTGTGGCCCAACTTTATCTGAGCTGCACCTTGTGCTTTTGATCTTGGAGAAGGGGGTGCTGAATTGCAGAAACATTGGGATTGGCCGTTGCATTTGCTATAACCCTGTTTTGATTAGAGTTTAGCATATTGAATCTTTTTCCTTTTCTCTAAGACTTCCTTCAAAATCTCGCTTGAAAGTTCTAACAAAAATCATCAACTTCATTCATAACATCGGAGTCTTCATTTAAAACCAAGAGGCCTTTGACTTGAAGTGTTGAGAGACCTTTGAAGCTTGATCTCTTTCATGGAGCTATAAGACTACTCCACATTGCATTGCTTGAGCATTGCTGTCCCCAAAAGACTGTCGGTTGCGAAGCCCCAATATTGCCCTTTGCTCGGATTACTGTAATGCCGTAGCCCAAAAGATTGTAGATTGCGAAGCCCCTTGAGACCTTCTGTGCCGAATTGAGGAAGCTTCCAATGTTGCACATGACTCGGCTGGGGATACTGCTGGGGAGTTAATTGATCTTTGCCGAGGGAGCCTTTAAGACTTGACCGTAGCCCCTAGAGTGCCATCATTGATTGCGAGAAAGGTCCATCCTTGATTGGGGGAACGAGCACGGGCACACGTGACAAGAGGGCTTTTTGACATCCCTTTTGAGAGACTTTGAGGATAGTCTCACACATTTTTTTTCCGAGCATAGCCCCTAGGGCTTGTTGATTGTCAAAAGAAGCCCTTGTTCTCGGGTCATATAGTCCCTAGGGCGTCACCATTTGTGGAGCAAAGCAAGAGTGACTCATCCTCGTGTGAGAGAATAAACATGAGAGGATATGGCAAGAGCTACTCCATTTCTCAGGAGCCTTTCGGCGTACTTTAGAAGCACATACTTGAAGAAGCCTTGAAAACTGAGACACATGTTGTTGCTATTTGCTGCCCAAGCCAATTGACTAGCTAGGGATTATTTGTGCAACCTCGTGCCCTTTTATGATGGGCTTGTTCTCGGATGGATCTTGGTAACCACGGGCCTTCTTTTCATGAACCCAAAATGCACACTGCTGGAGAATGATGCCGATAACCCAAGGCAACCTTTGATGGTGCTATATCTTGTCGAGCCTTTTGCAATCCCAAAGTTGACTCGGTGGGGAATTGACTTGCTGAGGAGATTCAATGTAGAACTTATCTTCTTTAGAGGCCGGGGATCTCCATTTCTCTTTCCCTTCTCTCTCTCACTCTCTCATTTTTTTTTATGACGCACCCTGTTTTTTGCCTAGACCGCCCTTTCGGGTTTTCAATCTAGCGGGCATCTCTTTTGCGTCTTCATTTTTTACTCGATTAATGAGGAAGTATGCATTGACTCTAGCTGAGGATGAGAGACATGTGATTTTGCGGTGAAAACCTTTTGTCACTAAAGATGAGTGACATTGACTCGACTAGGGAAGTGTCCCTAGTATTGACATGTATTTTTTTTTTATTGAATTGAATGACTCATGAAGGAAAGTAAGTCATTAAGAGAGAAGAGAAGGAAAGCCCCAATTTGATTGCAAGGAATTGGGAGTATGCAGAAAGAATAGAAGTCCCTAGACTCGACAAGGAGCGCGAAATGATTTCAAATCTAAGAAAGTTGTTCAATCTTTTTGGTGATTAATTCATTGGCAAATGAATCGTACAAAGATGTCTTGACAAGTTCGAGATGAAGGCCGATCACCATAACGCGCTAGGGCTAAACATATCTTCTTTCTTGCATGAGACTGGACCCGCAGGTTGCCTACGTTCCTCCAGTGTAGAGGCTCAGGTCACCGTAGTTCTTGTGGATTCTCCATTCTTCGTGATGAATTGTTGCTTCGTCCTTCGTTGGTGGATGATGATGATGATCTTGTTGTGAACTTCTTTGATTGAGGGTTTTTTTTTTTTTTTTTTTTTTTTGTGTGCTCTAACTTTTGCCTAGGTTGATTTGATGGTTTCAACCTAGCGAGCTCTTTTTTTTTTTGTTTTTTTAATCCCCCTTTGAAAACTTTGCTTGACTTCTTCATGATTGTTGCTCCACCTTGTTTGTCTTGGCTTCGTCGTTGATGTTGGCGTCGATGTTTAGCCCCTAGGCGTTCAAGTGATGGCCTTGTTCTAAAACTTGTTTAGACATTTTTTCATCATTTTGCCAAGAATTAGATCGAACAACTTGGAAGAGTGTATAAGGACAAGAACGACTTTTATTTGATAAGAAGACTCGACACTTAACATGGGACGAGAGAAAACATTAATGCACACAAAAGAGGACTTTTGACTCTTTTTTTTTTTTTTATTCCTACTACTAGGTAGAGAAAGAGAAACGGAGATTGTTGTCGTCGTCCTCTTTGTTGAAGCCCCATTTCAAAACCAAGCCACTTCTTTGATGAGTTGCTCTTCACCCACGGTAAATTCGCCGTTGTCGATCAAATCTTGGATGATGTTTCGGAGAAGGAAGCACCCTTCGGTAGTGTGGCCACTATGCTTGTGGTAGCCGCACCATTCACCATGAGCATGATTTTTCAGTATCGCCTTCGGCTTGTACCCCTCCAAAGGTTTGATCTTCCCTCTTGCCACCAAAATTTCAAATGCCTCGGCTTGGGTTACTCCTTGGAGAGGAGTGAAAACTCGGTTGTTGGTGGTACCTTTGTAGCTTTTGAGGGTCGGGCCACTTGAGCATGCTTTATCATTGAACTTTGCTTTGCTGTCGGTGAGCTCTTGCAAATGGGCTTTAAGTTCGGAAACCTCTTCCTTGTGAATTCTTCTTTCATAATCAAGACGGGCCTTGAGTTCGGAAACCTCTTCTTTGTGAATCCTCTTGTCGATATCGAAACGGGCTTGCCACAAATTGTCTTTACGGCGGGCATCCTCGACAATCCTATCCATTTGTTCCCCCATTGATTTCATTACGTTGAGTAACCCTTCGTTGGACACGAAATCATTTCCACCGTTGTTGTTGTCGCCGTTGGAAGCAATTGGACCTATTCGAAGAGCACGGTTGATCTTAGATTGGCCCCACAAACACCTTTTGAGTAAAATAAATTTAACCCACAAACACAAAAAAGACTCAACCATATAAAGAAAATGACTCTTTTTTGTTTTTTTTATTTTTTTATTTACAAAAATCGGAAGGACGGAGTCCTTTTTGGGGTTTCTAGAAAAAATAGTGGAATCGTCACACTAGTATATAGACCTTCTCGCGGTCCCATATACTCATCGGATTCCACCACACTTGTGAGCCCTACATGTGTCGGGATTAAACTAAATTAATGTAGTAAATCATACATGCGGGGACGGATTTTTATTTTCGTCCAAAATAGCCACTTTTGGGGACGGAGTTTTATTTCGTCCATTGCAACAAATTGGCATGTATGATTTGAAGACATTAGTTTAGGGAAATCTCTGCACATGGAAACCGACTTGAGTCACGGAGTGTTAGACCCTAGACTAGAATTGTGTGGCTTGTGCTCGGCTTGAATATGAGGCTCAAAGGTCACCCCCGGCATGTAGTCATGAACTACGCCACGGGCTGAGGTTTACCGCTTCGAAAGAGCCAAGGTCGAGTGGAGCTTGAAACTTTCTAGGACGGGCCTCGACGGGTTTGGGGTTGGACTTGTGCGACTCGATAGTGAGCAGTTGATAAGAATATGTGCATGTAGTGTGAGGTCTAACATGTGACAAAACATTTTTTTTTTTTTCAAAAGAAATAAATAAAAACACAAATAAGCACATAATTACAACTTTCGAATCACCCGTGTGACCGATAAAAATAAACAGAAAGTAAAAGAAATTGTATGCAGGCCCGGTGCCCACACACTGTCATTCTGTTCTGTTTCTGTGCACTGTTCTGTTCCGGGAATGCGCCCAGAAGCGCACGCATTGGGTTGCCTATGCGGAAGGCGCGCGCGTGAGAGGAAGCAGGGCAGAGGCGCCCGCTTCTAGGTGAGAACCTGCAAATCAGTGGGTTCAAGGGATTGCCTTGACCCTTAATTAAGAAAACGTTCCCCTGCAGAATTTGTTAGCACAGAAACATGGAATTGAAGGACAAGAAAGGAGGCGGGCGATTCTGGTAATAAGGGTCGGACGCGGGCGCTTTAGGCCAAGAAGGCCGGAGGCGCGCGCTTCCTACTTTTTTTACCAGAATGCCCAGAAAACAGAATAAAAGAACACCAAAAATGAAAACGCAAGTTTAAGCCTCTATCGTCCCCAGCGGAGTCGCCACTGTAGATACCCCGGGGAACCACGGCTTGGCTAGAGCGGTGAATTATCCTAGGATGTCTAACTTGTTTTAGATTGTTTAGAGTCGCCACCTATGTTTTTAAAGGAATATAAGAAAAACCTAGAAATAGCCTAATTTATGTACAAAACCAGAGATTCGGGAGAGAAGGGTTCGGGGCTTAGGTGACGGAGTGGGAAGTATTTAAACACCCACTCCGCCCCGCTTACGCGGGTCTTGCTACTATTGGTGTTCTAATATTTACATGTCCTTCAATTAATTAAATAGAAATGTGCTAATAATTGTGATGAGAAGAAAAGGGGAAATAAAGGGGAAATAAAATAGAATTGTTTTATTTATTTAATGATAAAGATTACATGTAACAAGTAATGTTAAAGAATTACATTAAGAGATGAAGAGAAATTAACATGGTGAATTAAAGTTAAGATTAAAATGTAGGGAGATAACCTTAACTAACTTCAATATGTGAAGTAGTCATGTTGGTCATGTCCCATTAATGGGGATTGCATACATCAAGAAGAAGAAAACAAAGGAAGAAAATGGAGTTGTACCTTGAGAAAGAGGACTTGGAACCTTGACTTGAAAGTGTTGTTGTTGTAATGAAATTGTTGTAGAACAATTTGTGTAGAGTCTTGTTACTAAGAACTCTTGTTGGGAGAATTTGTGTATAATGTAGTTGGTGAATCAAGGTTGGAGTCCCTTTCTAAGGTAGAAGATGATGGTTTTTATAGGTAAAAAAGAGAGGGAAATGATGGAGGGAAATTGGTCATCCATGTGAAATGGAATGGGCCAATTTCAAATAAGATAAATGAATAAAAGAAAAATAAAAGAAATAAAAGAAATCAAATAATAAATGAAAGAAATATTAGTTTTTGGGAAAAGGCTTAGAATTTGGGATTGGGAGTTAATGAGAAAAGGGGGATGAATGTGGATGTAAAAAGATGGTTTTTGTGATCAAGAAAAGATGTTTGTAAATAAGAAAAAGGAGGGAAATAAGGTGCAATCCGTTACTGCCATAATGGGAGGCGCGCGGGTCCGGCTTTTGGGGCGGGACGCGCCCGCAGCCCGTTAACAGTTCCGGAAGCGCCCGCGGCAGAGAAGGACAGAATGACAGAATGACCCTAAAAGTTAATTATGTTATGCAGTTTAGTCCAAAACTAACGGAATCAGTTAGGAACTTAACCGAAGTAACAGAAATCAACAAAAATAAGTTAAATAAAAATACTTTGTATGCAATCGGGGTGAGAGGTCAAAGGCGGGGTGTCTACACTGTGTTGTTTACTTACGTCTTGACAACAGTCGTGGGATACCCGGTTCAAAATCCTATGTCATTAGCTTACACCTTGATGACAGTCGTGGGATAACTGATTGCAAATCCTGTGCCATTAGCTTACACCTTGATGATAGTCGTGGGATTCAGAGTTTGCTGATGCAGATTCTTGTTGTTCACCCATGATCTTGGATGCGCGGTGAGGATAAATTCATACTGAGAAACAACTTTGCTTGTTCCAATTCTGAAAATATCCATTTGTTGACGACTCAATGTTCCATCTTGAACCGGGTTCAGATTCGACCTCTTTGTCTAAAGCAGGGCTTTTTCTGACCTTTCTGTTAAAAGAAGGGCTTTTCTGGAATTTCTCAAGAAAACATGGTTTTCTGAGACTTTTCTGGAGATCTCTAGTACGAGGGAATGATGTCTCGTACGAGACTTTTCTGTTTTTGCGCAAAACAGAGGCATTTCTGGCGCTGGAAGTGATTTTCAAATCACTTTTCCTATTCCGTTCTCGGGAGCTTTCGACCCTAGGCGATTTTCTCACACAAAAATCTCCAATTACTCCAAGTTTTGGTGATTCTCGACCCTTGCAAATGGCCGGCGCACCTCGTTCGCATAAGGAACACCTCTTCGGTAGACATATGAAGGGTAAAGTGTGGGCGACTGATGATTTGTGCTCGTTCCCAGAGGACCACGTCTCTCACGCCGTTCGGACTAGGCGGGTAAGGATCTCTTCCTCTGATTGAGTTTCCATGTCAATTTCGCTGTTGCACGTCTCAATTTAGTGTTCTAACGATTCGATTTTTGTCAATTTTTGCCTAGAATTACCGCTGCTAGGGTTTATCATGCATGGCTGATCTTTTGATAGAATTTCACCCTTGTTGGTGTTGAAAATCATTGTAGTATGGTAGTACATGATTTTGACTATCGTTTCAGGCGATTCTGCGACTTTTTGGGTAAAATGCTTAAATGAGGATTTTACCGATTTTCTGTCATTTATCTCTTTTGCCTTTGTTGGTTGCAGTCATTCAGGGTGATCAATAACTATAGAGGCAGCGTGCGAGCGGTCGCTGAGAGGTGGGCAATTCTCAATGGCGAGATGAAGGAGGAGATTGAGAACCTCGGATTGAAACCCTTCTTTGACGGCCTTGTCGGTGAGAGGAGGAATGTGCACTTGCTCCAGGCCATCTGGGAGCGCTGGTGGGATAGAACTCACAGGATGCATATGCGGTGGGGGGAGGTCACCATGACCCCTACTGACTTCCATGCCATCACCAGACTTGTTATCATCGGCGAACCACTTGAGGTAGATGCGGACTTTACTCCTAGCAGAGACGATATGATGCATTTTCTGGGATTCTCTTTGCGTACCCTAGGTAAGGGTGTCCCTCTGAAGGCTTTGAGGGAGAGGGTGGATACTTATGTCACCCTTAATGCTGGTCGGATGCATCTCACCTGTACCCGCATTGCAGCTGTCTATGGCTTTCTATGGTGGGCCTTTTCTGAGACGCTCTTTGCTAATCATGCGTCGACTGCCCTTTTTACTCTGCTTAGCTTCCTGAGTGATATGCGGCATGTCACTGATGATAGCTGGGGTTCTGCTGGTTTGGCCCATTGCTATGTGGCTATGGATGAGAGTTCGCGGGATAGGGCGAACGCTGGCTTGGGCGGCTACAGTCATGCCTTGGAGGTATAATACTCATCTTCTTCTGTATTCCTTCTTTATTTCAGCCCCAGTTTATTTTGATAGCATTCCTCATTTGAGCTATTGTGTATTGACCTCTTTTATGTTTCTCCCATTTTGTAGGCTTGGGGATACACCATGTTTGGTCTCTTTACTTTCAATCTTTGAGACAATACTGTTATGTTCCCCGATACTCTGAGGTGGCGCCGGGATAACAGGGATACCCGTGATGAGCAGGCCGAGGGGGCTGATATGACGGTGGAGCGTATGATGCTATATTTTGACAGGTGGGAGGCCGTCCCAAAGTCCGCTGTTGCCTTCTTCCCATAGCGGAGCTTGGGCATTGACCATGTTTATGGGTTTACCGGTATGAGGCTGTTGATGATTGGCCTTGGTGGTGGATGCTTCTATTTAGAAGATAGAGTCTCTCGCCAGCAGGGTGGTGGCAGACTCGACATCATCGTCCCTCTGGATCCACCGGCCCATATGCTTAATTCTTATGCCATTGCAGAGGACGAGAGAGGGGACCTCATTATTGGTCAGGATGCCTTTGACCTTATGTCCTTGGAGGCTGATTACCAGGACTTCCTTGCTCATCTCATGCCCCGACTGATTATAGAGGGTGATCAGGCTCAAGCCCAGGGAGTTGTCCATGTCCCTTTTCGTCCACAGCTTGGACCAGCTTCTTTTACCTACAGCGTGGCTGAGGGAGTAGAGAGTACTGAGGATCTTCCCGCGCAATATGATATGCCGGAGGAACTTTTACCTCCTACCGATGCGACCATGGTATGATTTTTATGAGCCTCCTTCCGTCATTTCCATCATTTTGCCAATTTATATCTCTGTTTATCATTTATCTGAGGATTTTGATACCTTCATTTATTTCGTCTCAAGAGGTGCCCATTGATGAGTATAGAGAGGCCGCGGGACGGCTTACCCAGCTCATGGCCTATGCCAAGAGGATGAAGAGAAAGTCAGCAGGGCTGTTCGGACGGTTGGCTCAGCAGACAGCGGAGCTAGCTTCTTGCGGGAAGAGGCCTCAGACTGACGGATGACAGTGCGGCGCTGGCGACACATCTTAGATGGGATTCCCCCATTCTCTCCCCCTTTTTTTGTTTGATGATGTTCTTATTTCCTCGGCGTAGGCGAAGACAATCTTTCTTTTCTTCGGTTTCTACCTATGCAACAATTATTTCCTAACTCTAGTACACAATACATTAGTTAATTTTAGTTTTATTTCTGACTGCGTAAATGTATTGACTCACATCCGGTTGGTCAACCAAGGGATAATTTTATGAGGTGGATTCACGTTGGGCCATTTGTATGTGGTGAATGAACTGTTTTGGATGGATTTTAGGGGTGATTGAGACATGTTTTGACTTGTCGAGCAACCTGAAATCTGAGCAGAGTCTCTGTTGTTCTGACTTGGGAGATGCCTCGTACGAGACATCGATGTCTCGTACAAGCCATCCTTTCAATCTGCGGCTGTTTCTCCTTTTTCCTCGAGGATTTGGTGGCCAAACTTGTATATAAGCACCTCTAGTCCGTCCTAGAATACCATGCAACCTTGAATCAGTTCTGGGAACCTTTCTTTTGGAGTAGAATTCTCAACCTTTTGCTCTAAATGGCCCCAAGCAAGTCCGTCCCTTCATCAATAATCGTTGACGAGTTCTCCTTGGACTTAGAGTTAGTGGAACGCTACAAGAATGATTTAGCAACGTTCTTTCGCTCGTTTAATAAACCTCGCCAAGAGAGATTCGTGGAGATGTTTGGTTTCAAGATTCTTTTCACCTTGAAGAACCTAAAGCCGGAATGGGACCTCTTAAAGGGAGTTGCACGCTTCTGGGATCCATCAACTCACCTCTTCAACTTTTCACTTAATGAGATGGTCCCTACTGTGGAGGAGATGGCGGCTATCTTGGATATGCCTTTGACTGGGGTGATTGTGGTTCCTAATTGCGATAAGGTACCAGTTGAGTCTCTTAGGGACTTATTGAGCATTGGCCTTCCTGAGGCTCAGAGTTATATTCATAACCGCTATATTGATCTCCACGCTTTGCCTAGGAGATTTAAAGGTCGGGTGACTCGCGCTCACGGTGTGGATTCCCAGTGCTGCCTCTTGGCATTGTGCTTATTTCGGAGCGTGCTTTTTATGAGCAACTGTGGCATGGCGAACACGGAGCTCGTGGACATCGTTCTGCAAGCTAGAGGACGGGCCTTCAACATAATCCCTCTTATCTTGGGGGAGACCCTTCATGTTCTTGATGAGTTACACCGAATCGGCTCTATGACTCGGGGAAGTCCATTGTTTTTGATTATTTGGCTCAGAGAACATTTTAAACTGTTGGACTCTCCGTCAAGTATTCTCCTTATACTTTCCATAGGCAGAGACTGTTAGTGAAGTGTCTCAGCATTGAGGAGTGGGCTCATCTTTTTGCTAAAGCGGAGACCAATGATATGGCTTGGTGCCCATCCTTTTGGAGGGTGAGGAGGTTTGTAGCTAATACCCTCGGGTACGACAGGGTCGTTATTCCGGGCTTGAGGGATTCTTCTTTCTACTTTGCTCGGAGGGTAATGCGACAATTCGGTCAACAGCAGAATACTTTCTTGTCAGGGGGACGGCCTCGAGATGTTTATTTCATGGACTCAGAGTTCTCTACGAGCTTGGCTCGCGCTTTGGGGCAAGGCACCACTATGGATTGTTGGACCAATCTTCGTCATGATAGAGGAAGTATCTATTTGTCGGATAAATACTTAGATTGGTTTCTCTCGGAACTCCGTCCCAATGTCGAGGGTATTGATGAGATCTGTCGCTTTCTGTTGGGGGACCAATTTGAGCCTAGTTTGTTGGACCAATCTTCGTCATGATAGAGGAAGTATATATATATATATATATTTTATTTTTTATTAATTTTATTTTTATTTTTTTTAATGCACACCCTGATTTTTGCCTAGACCGCCCTTTCAGGTTTTCAATCTAGCGGGCCTCTTTTCTAGTGCTTTATTCTCTAATTTTTTCCTAGGCCGCCCTTGCGGGTTTTCAACCTAGCGAGCTTTCATCTTTTCTTTGGAATAGGGGACGGACTTATGAGTAGTACTTCTTCAGCTTGTCCATGTTGACGGGCTTCGGCGGTTGATCTCCATCTAGGTCTACGAGTTGTACCGCTCCTCCGGAGAATATCTTTATGACTATGTAGGGGTCTATCCATCTTGGTCCCCATTTACCCTTAGGATTGAACGGTCCAGGACGATGTTCACGTAGGACAAGGTCCCCTTCTTTGATGTTTCTTGACTTGACTTTCTTATTGAATGCTCGGGCCATTCTCCGTTGATACGCTTGGATATGCTCGGCGGCTTGAAGTCGTCGTTCATCTAGCAGGGCTAGTTGTTAATAACGGCTGTCTAACCATGCGACTTCGCTCACTTGGTTTTCTAGGAGAACCCTTAGTGTTGGTACTTCTAATTCAATTGGTAGCACTGCTTCCATCCCATAGGCTAGGGCGTATGGAGTTTCACTGGTAGCGGTACGAATTGAAGTTCGGTAGCCCTAGAGTGCAAAGTGTAGCTGTCGGGCCAATCTCTGCCAGTCTTAGCAATTTTCCTAATTATGGTCTCAATGGTCTTGTTAGCAGCTTCGAATGCTCCATTGGTCTGTGGTCGGTACGGTGATGACTGATGTCTTTCTATTTTGTACTCTGCATGTAGTTGGTCACATTCTTTCTCAAAGTGCATGCCGTTGTCAGATATCATCTCATGAGGTACCCCATATCGGCATATAATGTTGGTCTTAATGAACTCAGCCACCTTTCTGGCATTCAAGACTTTATAGGATTGAGCCTCGATCCATTTGGTGAAGTAATCAACGGCGACTAACAAGAATGAATGCCCATTATGACCTGTCGGCGAAACTTTACCAATGACGTCTATTCCCCATGTAGAAAATGGCCAAGGGGATGTCATGGGGTATAACACGGACGGTGGTGCGTGTTGTAAATTGGCATGTATCTGGCACTTGTGGAATTTCTTAACCATGTTGGTGCAGTCCGCTTCCATTGTAGCCCAATAGTATCCTAGTCGGATGATTTTCTTTGCTAGCATATTGCCATTCATGTGGGTTCCACAGACTCCTTGATGGACTTGGTCCATGATTTCTACGGCTTCGTGCTCATCGGCACAGAGTAGACACTGCTCGTGTTTCTTCTATAGAGGCGATCACCTATGATAACAAATTGGGCGGCAAGCCGTTTGAGGGCTATCTTCGCTTTAGGTGACGCATTTGATGGGAATGTTCCGTCTAGGAGGAAACGCCATACATCATAATACCAAGTTTGTTGTCCAAGGTATTCACAGAGTTACACTCTTCTTTGCAGTCTATGATTGAGTAATAATCAGGAGTCGTTCGCCTCGCGACTCTAAAGGTTTTAACCTCAGTCCATTCGGGAATTTCAACAAGCGATGCTAGCATGGCTAGCGAGTCTGCTAAGCGGTTCTTATCTCTAGGAAGATAGTAGAAAGTGACCTCTCTGAACTATTTGACCAAGTCTTGGAGATGGTCGTTATATTTCTGGAGTGTAGGATCTTGTACCTTCCACTTCTTGAGTGACTGATAGATTATAAGTTGTGAATCTCCGTACACCTCTAGTTCGTTCACATTTCTTTCTAAGGCTGCTTCAAGCCCCGCTATGCAAGCTTCGTACTCAGCAATATTGTTAGTGGCCTCGAAGTCAAGGCGGATTGCAAGTAGAGTGTAGAAATCTGAGGGATCTACTAGTAACATGCTAATGCCATATCCCCGTTTATTGGCAGCGCCATCAAAAAATAATTTCCACTTATTTTTTGCTATTGACATGATGTCCTCATTAGGGAATCGCGGGTCTTCCCCCTTCGCTTCATCACATGGAAATTCGACTAAGTGATCCGCGAAGACTCTCCCTCTCACGGATTTCTGTGTGATGTAAGTGATATCGTACCCCACGAGCATGAAGTACCATTTGGCTATCCTAGAGGAGACATGCGACTTCTCGAAGATATATTTCATTGGGTCCATTCTGGCGATTAGTTGTACAGGAAATGCCTCTATGTACGGCTTTAGTCTCTCAGCTACCCATACTAGTGCAGCACACGACTTTTCTAATGCACAGTAATTCAGTTCAGCCCCTTGGAAGCGACGGCTGACAAAGTACACGGCGTTCTCTTTCTTCGACTCGGGTTGCTCTTGTGCTAGCATAGCCCCTAATGCAGTGTCATTGACTGTGAGGTACAAGGTCAATGGTTTCCCCCTATACGGTGGAACCAATACGGGTGGATTCACTAAGTACTCCTTGACCTTATCAAAAGCTTCTTGGCATTCTTCTGCCCATTCTAGGGATGCATTCTTCTTGAGGAGCTTAAAAATGGGCTCGCACATCGTCGTGAGTTGATTAACGAAACGACTAATGTACTGAAGGCGACCCATAAATCCCTTGACTTCTTTTTGCATCTTAGGTGGAGGCATGTTAATGATGGCTTTGATCTTAGCGGGATCTGCTTCTATACCACGCTCAGTGACCATGTACCCAAGGACCTTTCCTTTCACTACCCCAAATGTGCACTTGGCCGGATTAAGTCTCATCTTATTGTGTCTCAACCTCTCAAATAACTTTTTTAAGTCGACAAAGTGTTTCCTATCGGAGCCTTTGGAGTGTATGATCATATCGTCAACGTACACCTCCATTTTTTTATGTATCATGTCATGGAACAATGCAGTTACGGCTCTCTGATAAGTGGCTCCGGCATTCTTGAGTCCGAATGGCATGACCGTATAACAGAACGTCCCCCAAGGTGTGGTAAACGCTGTTTTTTGTTGGTCCTCCTCGTCTATGAGGATCTGATTGTAACCGACGAATCCTTCTATGAATGAACGAACTTCGTACTTCGCAGTACTATCGACGAGCATGTATATTTTTGGAAGAGGAAAATCATTTTTCGGAGATGCTCTGTTGAGATCACGGAAATCAACACAGACTCGGATTTGTCCATTTGCTTTGGAAACTTGTACAGTATTATCCAACCAGGTTGGATACTCTATTACTTTGATGAACCCAACACTCAGGAGTTTCTCTATCTCTTGTTTGACTTGTACTAACCACTCTGGCTTAATTCTGCGGAGTTTCTGCTTGACTGGCCTCGAATCAGGAAGCAGTGGTATCTTGTGCCCAACGATCGAATTGGCTAACCCCGGCATATCTTTGTAGGACCAAGCGAGCACATCCACAAATTCTCGGAGAAGCGCTATGAGGGCTTGTTGGTTTTCCCCTTTGAGGAAACTGCCAATCTTGGTCTCTTTCGGATCATCGTCCATCCCCAGATTAACTGTTTGCATTTCTTCGGCATCAGTAGGACCATTTCCACCACGAAGACCTACTTGCTTATTAATTTCTTTTAAGATTTGTTCGTTTTCTTGATCTATCTCGTCATATGACTCATTATTATCTAATTCGTTAGAGTTATTAGTTAATTCATCATTTAGGACGCTAGCAATCTCGGGATACTCAGAAAGATCTATTTTTTCATTAAGAAAGTAGGGGAATACACGTTCCGCGATGGCATCCAAGTCCTCTTGGGTGAGCTCATCGGTAGCGGTATCTGACTCTAAGGTAAGAGTTACAAATTTTCTTGCCCTATGGGGATAGGGAGTACATCCTATTTCCTTGATCAGGAAGTCTTCACTTGCTATGGGTCCCCCAGTTGTGTACCAATTCTGAATAGGCTCGTCACTCTTCTCGATGAGCTTGGTGTAGTCTTGGTTCGGAGCATTCCACTTGTCTATTGCATTAATCTGAGTGTCCTCTAGCTTGCAAAGGTTGAGAAATTGGTGCAGTAGGTCTTCTCCCAACACAAAGTCCCACTCACTGAATTCCTCGGCCTTGGTACCCCCTAATTCTCGAGGTAGCCACGAGAATTGCATCGGTTCTGTTTCGAGTGAGTACGGATCACAGTCACTGAATATTTCAAATCCCGGTTGGCGCTTTCCCCTATGGTCAATCTATGGTTCAGGGAACCTGAAGTATGGAAAGTTTTCCCCCTCGCATACAAAGTACCCGTTTAGAGTCCTTCGATAGGGCGGTGCGACTGGCACTATGTATGAGGTCCAATCCCTTTCTTCCTTAGGGATGCCTTTGAGTGGTGATACATACCCTAGACCATATTCTGGGGGGTATAGAACGACAGGTGGTGGTTCTCTTATCCCTTGTAAATGCTTTCCAAGTCCAAGACCGGGGAAGTATCCCTCTTTTAGCATTATGTTAAGTTCTAGACGCGTTCCAGAGAATGGAATTGCCTTGGAATAGCCATTTTCATTGCGCACCTCTACCATCTCTACACTACTTTGCTTTCAGAAAAGGTGAGAAATTTAAAAGAAGCTATCTATTACTAAAAATTGAAATTGATAAGAGGGCATTCTCTCACCCACAATGATTCTTAGGTGAGTAGGATCACTTAAGGAATAGAAAAAGAAACAACTAGTTTAAAAGGAAGAAACGTCTAAGCTATGAAAATGAGGTAAAAACTAGTCTACTAAACTACTAACTAATCTAGTGGAAGAGGAGCTTGAGGTTTAGACCCCTCATTCTTGATAATGAGGCCGATCCTATCGCCTATTATATGTCGAGTGCCTTGGTCGATAAGATCTTGGATCTTATCTCTTAAGTTATTGCATTTGTCAGTGTGGTGACCGCGGCACTGATGGTAGCAGCAATACAGGTGCAAGGCCCTTCCGGCTCCCTCATATTTGGATTTGTACCCCCTCATAGGTGCTAACTTGCCTTCCTTCTCAAGCTCTTGGAACACCCTACCAAGTCGGATTTGGCTCAAATCGGTGTAGACCCTTGGTGGCTTGGGTTAGAGGCTTTGCATGATGCTCTCATAGTGGTCCCTCATGACATTGAGGTGATGATTATGTTCCTCTTCCATTTGGTTCTTTAGGTCTTGATAAAGCAGGCTGATGCAGTTACC
This sequence comes from Campanula takesimana, assembly GCA_026119855.1. NCBI lineage: Eukaryota > Viridiplantae > Streptophyta > Magnoliopsida > Asterales > Campanulaceae > Campanula > Campanula takesimana. Next base: position 1,213,237 of record JAOWBW010000192.1, on the reverse strand, counting down.
TACCTCATCGTTGATGACCTTCTCTTGGTTGTCCTCTAAATCTTGGGCTCTCTGGACAGCGGCATTGTACCACTTACTCATTTCATTGTATTCAGTTTGCAACATTTCGAGCTTACTACCGTCGATCATTCTCTCGATTTCGGCCCAATCCTTTTCGCTTTGTTCGTTACGCTCTTTAACTTGGTCATGAGCATGATAGGAGGTATAGTCGAGCCCTCTGAAGCAAAATTCTTGCATGATATTGATCTACGGGGCCTCTCTGTTGGGTAGGCCTTCCTTCCAACCTCCGGTGGCTTCCATCTTGAAGTCCAGACTTTGTGAGATTTCTCTGAGAGACATTTCTTTGCGGGCGGACATTGTGTTAGGAGCGTGGAGCTACTTTACTGATCGGATGGACCTAGAGTTCAAAAACTGTGTCAAATCCAGGCTGGGGTCCCAACAAGTCAGCTTTTATGAAACAGGGGTTGACCAGCACGGCAGATTCACAAAAAAGGGAGGATGTCTCGTACGAGACAATGTGTCTCGTACGAGGCATCCAGCCTAACAGTCAGATTGCAGATTTTAATCCTATTGGTTGGATGGAATTCAATCCATTTTAAGAGGTTACTACTCTAGTTCATCCTGGAATAGTGGATTCAGTCACCCTAGAATATGAGCCCCTTGTTTTTCACCTGTATTGCACTCTCCCAAACGGATAATTCGGGAAAAGGTCTCATATTCTCATCGGAATCCACCATTCAATTAACCCAACCTAAGTGACCCGTAGTTGTTTTGCATTTTGTTAAACAACGCATTAATGCAATCAAACCTTGTGAATTTTAAGGGACAACCGAAAGGCACATGTTGAACGTTGCGGTCGAAACTAAGCCAAAATGGCATTCACAATCCCGCACAGAATAGTGAAAGTAGGAAAACACAAACTCGGATTTCCGTAGAGAGGCTCTCCATTCTTTCAAAATCCTTTGTTCAACATTTTACCGAAGGGACATTCGTCATATTCACAAGGGAGGATTATAGATTGTAAAGACGCGTTATCTTGGGCAAAGATTAAAATAACCCTAAGAATCGAACCGACCGGTCTCGAGGAGTATCTTATTAACTAGTATGTATACATAAGGTTGATGCAAGGCTTACGGCTAAGGCTCCCCATGAACACAGTCTAGGAGCGTGTCACGGAGTGGGTACACCATCTTTGGAGAGACCGGCGAGGGCCATTCGTTAGAATGGGGGTGCTGACCGACATCCGTCCTCCGATTGGGACCCGGGTTTATAGGGTATGTAGTGCAATTAATCTACATGTGTGCACGTGTGTGAGAGTCAAGATCTAGGTGTCAAAGTTAAAATAGAATGTTTTTTTTTAGAAATTAAAAAAAAAACATGCAATGGCCGGGCCAAGTGGCTGCCTACGTTTCCCTCTTGTGGAGGAACTCAGGCCGTCGTAGTTCACACATAAGGCAAACGCATGTAAAATAGGGTATAAACATTTTAGCAAGTACTCCTGCAAAAGAAAGGTTAGCCTTATAATATATGGGGAGTTTTGCGTCGTTAGGAAGGTCCCAAGACTCAAAAACAGGGGGGAGGGAAGATCTGGAACTCTGTGTGCGTGTTTGAACCGAATAAAATCCCTTTTTAAACCAGAGAGTCATATCCGCCAGGCAGAACTGATATGTCTCGTACGAGACAAGTGATACCTCGTACGAGGCATCCCAGTCTGGGAACAGACTAACGTACATAATGCAGAATTTTGAAACAATGATGATTTCTTTCGACGCAAGTCTAACCCACTTACTGTGATTCTTCCCCAGCAGAGTCGCCACTGTTTGCGCGCAAGGTTTTTTCTTCGATGGCACGCTTTCGACCTTCGATTCACCTTCTTGTTGATTTGAGAGTCGCCACCATGTTATTGTCGGAACACGGACCGAGATGTCTTGATTTGGGGGTTAAGTTATGAATTGGGAAGGTCAAGGAGCACCCAATTCACCCAATCTAGGATTGGTCTTGCTAAGAAATCATCATCATCGTTTCAAAATCATGCATTCGTGTACCAAAAGATAAAAACAAACAAATAAATAATGACTTATTTATTTGGGATATCGGATCATGTGCTTCGAGACCATCTCCATGGGTTGGAGAGGCTCTAGGCTGATCCTTTAATGGAATCACACTACTTCAAACACAAAGAAGGAGATGAGAAGATAGAAAAGCAAAGATTTACCTAAGTGTTTTCTTCAAGAATCCTATGGATGGCCTTGACTAAAGGCCTTGATCCTCCAAATTTCGTGGGTATCAGAGAGGGGCTGATTAGAAGAACTTCTTTGGTCAGATTTTGAGTGGTTGTTTGGTGAATATAGAGTCTACCCTTGTTCTGGTTCAAGAACCTTATATTTATAGGAGATTTTGACCTAGGGTTTTAGCCAAGAAGTTAAGTTGAAGTGGGAATCAATGAGTTGATCTCCACAGAGGTATTTTTGGAATCTAGGATCGGCCATTAGGTTTTCCCGGATTGCATGAGTGTTTGCCAAGAAAAGGGGTTAAGATCAACAAGGAAACTAACCAAAAACCTGACTATCGAGGGGGATACCTCGTACGAGACATCAATATCTCGTACGGGGCATCTAAGTGCTGGAATCACTTATTTGCCCTCTGCGATAATTTTAATGTTCAGTTTGGCCCCTAACTAATGGAGTCGGTCAGAAACTTAAACATGTCCAACTTAACGAGTTTTGACCCAAATCAAAGGCGAGACACAAAAGTAGTGTGATTATAAATGAATGTACAAAATGGGGTGTCTACAGTGTGTCACGAACAAGTGTGGTTGACTCGGCTCGGAAGGGGAGGTGGAATGGACCCGTGCGCGCTATAAGGGCACAAGAGCGCCAATCAAGCTGCATCGTGGCATCCATCCCGGGTTTAAAGGGCATTTGGAACGTGCAAGGTCAAGTGCGCATAGTGTGAAGCCATTCTATGTTCTCTTTTGAGTTAAAATAGAAATTTTTTATTCGTTTTAGCATTATGAGCGATGTACAATCAACACATGAACAAGCATGAATAAGCATAATCAACAAAAATGAACAAGCATGAATAAGCTATTTACACAAGCAATCAAGCAAGAATCACAAGAAACAATCCTTTTGAAAACCATTTGCAAAACAAGTTGTGCACAATAAAAAGATTCAAAATTTTTACAAAAGGGGTTATGCACAAGAAGGCCTTAAAAACCCAATTTTATGTCCAAAAAGACTTGTGCATAACCAAGCTTTAAAAACCAAGTTTTGGCTAGAAAAGAAGAAGATAATGTGCAAAAAAAAAAATTGTAAATTTGGAACCTGGATAAGCAGAAGCAAAAGGAACACATAATGTTTCTGCCCTGCACAAAATTGTCAAATTTTGAAACATTCTGTTCCCTGCCCAACATAGCCGTACGGCTATAGCATCCTGGCTATTATTTTTTGCAGTTTTTCAACTTCTGATCATCAAGCCCCAGTTTATTGCACATCCAGAACAGTTTCCACTCCAGAAAATTCAAACTGAAACTCAGCACACACAAAACAAACACAAAAGTTAACGAAAACGGGGAACGGGAGTTTGACCCACACAAAAGTGTCCTCAAATTTTCTAAAAAGATGTTTGCAAACACTTTACTCCCCAGCGGAGTCGCCACTGTAAGGATCCCTCCCCGCACGGAAACGCGACGAGTATGGGGCCGAAACGCCAAACACGGTTATCACGCAAAACATAACGGAGTCGCCACATTTGTTAATTATTTAACCCAACAAATGGAAAGGTTAGAGATTCAATTAGTTCGGAGGTCAGGTTACGCCTTGGGAATAGTTTTACGTCACCCAAGTCGCCTCGGATAGGACCGAGTCTTCCTAACATTAGTTAACAAAGTGCATGTGTGTGTGTGTGTGTGTTTCAAAAAATGGGAGAAACTAACTTTTAACAAAACCGGTTAATTATTTAACAGAAAAGGGTTATTTTGCAAACATTCTGACCAGAAAGGGAAGAAACTGAAAAATGCCCCCAGCCAAAGTAGCCGTGCGGATGGGGAGGGCATTCCAGGGATTTTTAACAGTTTATCAGGAAACTGTCCAGTTTCAGGCAAAACAGAGTGTTTTTGCTGAAACTGGACTGAGATGATCATTTTCAGTTATTTTCTTTAACAAAAACATGGATTAAATCATCCCTATGTCATTGATCACTAGTTGGACACCAAAAACAAAGGTTTTGGGTGTGATCAAGACAATCATTGGGGAAATTTAAGAAAAAGGTGATGAACATGCCCTTTGGGCTAAAATGACCATTTGATGAGTAAAGATTGAAACTTTACCATCAAGATGGACTTATGATGCAAGATTAAACCTTTAGGGACAAAAATATAACATAAAGATTGAATCTTTATGTCCCATGCTTGGTGATTTATGGCTAGGTCATGGTTGGGATGATAAAGATTAAAACTTTATCGCCAAATCATGACTCTCATGGCCAAACAAGAACAAAATCAATATGAAATTTAACAAATCATGATCATCCTTAGGTTTTATCCCATAATCACACACTAGGCATGAAAGGGACCTTGAATCACCTCATGATTTAGTTCCAATATACATATATAATCATAATATATAGCTTGAGAGGACAAGACTTGTATAATATATATATATATATATATATATATATATATATATATAGTGCTTGAAATGGACAAGACTTTCAATAGAATGTAAAGTGCTTGAATGGACAAGGCTTGCAAGAATAATAAGAAATAACACAAGAATGAGCAATAATATGAACAATAATAAAAGAGTTTGAGATGAGGAAGAAGATGGGGAGAAAGAGGCTTCACCTATGATGGTTATGGCCTATCTTCCTCTCTTTTCACTCAAATATATGCATCACTCACTTTCTGCTCTCAAACTGGCAGAGTATCAGCTCACAAAACGTTTTCTCCCCCCTGAAATGATCAGCATGGGGTTCAATTTATAGGGACTGAGGGTGCCCAACATAGCCGTTCGGCTCAACCCCTCAGGTACCCAAACCATCCATACGACTCGACTTGGCGAGCTTCTGGATTTTTGCAAGTTCAATTCCAGTTCAGTCCTGGAATATCAGATTTATCCTAGTGAGGTCCTGGCCCATCGGTTTATCCTTGAATGGCACCAAGAATTCCTCTAAAGTAGGTCAATTTCAGATTGGGGTACTTACAAAAATGTGAACAGATTCACTATTGAGCAATGGGAGTATACTGCTGCCATAATGGGTAAGGCCAGACTAAATTGGCCTCAAGTTCTGTTGAAGACGTTGATGGAAGAGATAGACAAATACAACAAGAGCAAGAATGAAGGAAAAACCAAATTCAAGACTCACTGCCGTATTCTTACGAAGATCTTTCTCACCAATCCAGCTCTTGCACGCTTTCTGGAAGAAAATGCTGACCACAAGTTAGATGAAGTCCCAATCATTGGGAAAGATAATCTGGTTTTGAAGAGGCACAGGAAGCGCATTGCTAAGTGCGCGCCTACAGTTCATGGTGATGCTTTGGTTGATGAAGCCACTAAATCTGATGAGGCAGAGGCTGTAGGTGCAAAAGATGGCGTAAATACTGAGATTGCATCTGGCGCTGAAACTGGTGCACAACCTAGCGCAGTTCAAGGCGCATATCAGGATCAAGATAAAGGAGTTGCTTCAGATGAAAAGGGCTTGAATGAAGTTGGATGGGCCGAATTAAGAAGAGTTCAACGTGGACATGCGCCCCATGATTGATCGGGTGGAACCATTGATTTTATTGAACGTGGGGGCAGACTACCGAAGCATCCTAGAACAGACAAGGATGCTGACAAGAATTTAAAGCACGCACAGGAAGCCAGCCTCGCTGAAGCACAAAGAAAAAGAGATTAAGACTACCAGTTGAAGCAAGCTCCTACTTTGGCTCAGAAAGAAAGACGAAAAGGCGCAGGTTCTAGCGCAGATGTTCCAAGCACGCCTGCACCTTCTGTGCCTCCTCCACCGCACGCGCCTCCTTGTGAATACGTGAGGTTGAAATCGAGAGTCACCATGTTGTTTTATTTGTTGTTAAAACATTAAGAAAACCATTTATGAGAATAATAGGGTTCGGGGGTCAAATTACAATAAGAGAAGAATATCAAGTTATCACTCCTATTGCCCGACGAATCAGTCTTTCTATCATGATCAATGTGTGTGTGTGTGTTAGTGTAGACACCCCGCCTTGGACCTCTCACCCCGATTGCATACAAAGTATTTTTATTTAACTTATTTTTGTTGATTTCTGTTACTTCGGTTAAGTTCCTAACTGATTCCGTTAGTTTTGGACTAAACTGCATAACAGAGTTAACTTTTAGGGTCATTCTGTCATTCTGTCATTTTTCACCCGCGGGCGCTTCCGGCACTGCCAGTGAGCCGCGCGCGCGTCCCACCCCAAAATCCGGACCCGCGCGCTTCCCACTTTGGCAGTAACGGATTGCACCTTATTTCCCTCCCTTTTCTTATTTACAAACATCTTTTCTTGATCACAAAAACCATCTTTTTACATCCACATTCATCCCCCCTTTTCTCATTAACTCCCAATCCCAAATTCTAAGCCTTTTCCCAAAAACTAATATTTCTTTCATTTATTATTTGATTTCTTTTATTTCTTTTATTTTTCTTTTATTCATTTATCTTATTTGTGATTGGCCCATTCCATTTCACATGGATGACCAATTTCCCTCTCTTTTTTACCTATAAAAACCATCATCTTCTACCTTGGAAAGGGACTTCTTTTTGGACTCCAACCTTGATTCACCAACTACATTATACACGAATTCTCCCAACAAGAGTTCTTAGTAACAAGACTCTACACAAATTGTTCTACAACAATTTCATCACAACAACAACACTTTCAAGTCAAGTCTCAAGGTACAACTCAATTTTCTTCCTTTGTTTTCTTCTTCTTGATGTATGCAATCCCCATTAATGGGACATGACCAACATGACTACTTCACATATTGAAGTTAGTTAAGGTTATCTCCCTACATTTTAATCTTAACTTTAATTCACCATGTTAATTTCTCTTCATCTCTTAATGTAATTCATTAACATTACTTGTTACATGTAATCTTTATCATTAAATAAATAAAACAATTCTATTTTATTTCCCTTTATTTCCTCTTTTCTTCTCATTACAATTGTTAGCACATTTATATTTAATTAATTGAAGGACATGTAAATATTAGAACACCAATAGTAGCAAGACCCGCGTAAGCGGGGCGGAGTGGGTGTTTAAGTACTTCCCACTCCGTCACCTAACCCCCGAACCCTTCTCTCCCGAATCTCTGGTTTTGTACATAAATTAGACTATTTCTAGGTTTTTCTTATGTTCCTTTAAAAACATAGGTGGCGACTCTAAACAATCTAAAACAAGTTAGACATCCTAGGATAATTCACCGCTCTAGCCAAGCCGTGGTTCCCCGGGGTATCTACAGTGGCGACTCCGCTGGGGAATTGATTTGAGGGTTAAACTTGCGTTTTCATTTTTGGTGTTCTTTTATTCTGTTTTCTGGGCATTCTGGTAAAAAGGATAGGAAGCGCGCGCCTCCGGCCTTCTTGGCCTAAAGCGCGCGCGTCCGACCCTTATTACCAGAATCGCCCGCCTCCTTTCTTGTCCTTCAATTCCATGTTTCTGTGCTAACAAATTCTGCAGGGGAAAGTTTTCTTAATTAAGGGTCAAGGCAATCCCTTGAACCCACCGATTTGCAGGTTCTCACCCAGAAGCGGGCGCCTCTGCCCTGCTTCCTCTCACGCGCGCGCCTTCCGCATAGGCAACTCAATGCGTGCGCTTCTGGGCGCATTCCCGGAACATAACAGTGCACAGAAACAGAACAGAATGACAGTGTGTGGGCACCGGGCCTGCATACAATTTCTTTTACTTTCTGTTTATTTTTATCGGTCACACGGTGATTCGAACGTTGTAATTATGTGCTTATTTGTTTTTTTTATTTGTTTCTTTTGAAAAAAAAAAAAATGTTTTGTCACATGTTAGACCTCACACTACATGCACATATTCTTATCAATTGCTCACTATCGAGTCGCACAAGTCCAACCCCAAACCCGTCGAGGCCCGTCCTAGAAAGTTTCAAGCTCCACCCGACCTTGACTCTTTCGAAGCGGTCAACCTCAGCCCGTGGCGTAGTTCAAGACTACATGCCGGGGGTGACCTTTAAGCCTCATATTCAAGCCGAGCACAAAGCCACACAATTCTAGTCTAGGGGTCTAACACTCCGTGACTCAAGTCGGTTTCCATGTGCCGAGATTCCCTAAACTAATGTCTTCAAATTATACATGCCAATTTGTTGCAATGGACGAAATAAAACTCCGTCCCCAAAGTGGCTATTTTGGACGAAAATAAATCCGTCCCGCATGTATGATTTACTACATTAATTTAGTTAATCCCGACACATGTAGGGCTCACAAGCGTGGGGGAATCCGATGAGTATATGGGACCGCGGGAAGGTCTATATACTAGTGTGACGATTCCACTATTTTTTCTAGAAACCCCAAAAAGGACTCCGTCCTTCCGACTTTGTAAATAAAAAAAAAAAAAAAAAAGAGTCATTTTTCTTTATGTTGAGTCTTTTCTTGTTGGTGGGTGAAATCATTTTACTCAAAAGGTGTTTGTGGGGCCATCCTAAGATCGACCGTGTTCTCTCAATAGGTCCAATGGCTTCAAACAAGACAACGGCATTCCCGTGTCCAACGAAGGGTTATTCCGCATGGTGGAAGCATTGAAAGGGCAAGTTGATACACTAGCCGAGAATATCTGCCGCAAGGATGATTTATGGCGAGCCCGTTACGAGAATGTGAAAATGGCCCACAAGAAAGAAGTTGCTAAACTCAAGAACCAATTGAAAGGGCCCACGAGTGAAAGAAAGGTCCAAGCATTGATACCGGTTTGGTCAACACTCTCATGTCCTACATTGACCAAAGGCTTAGTGGGCTAAATTTGCACAAGGGCCCATGCACCGATCTTCATCGAGCTTCTCTCCTCATGAACACAATGGAGGCTCTTCCCGAAAAGTTCAAGATGCCCGATATTGGCAAGTTCAAAGGCACCTCTTGCCCGACGCTCATGTCGACTCCTACATTTGGGCCATGCTGCCGAAGAAAGTGTCTCTTCAAATAATGGCAACATGCTTCCCACTTACTCTCGATGGGGTCGCAAAAGATTGGTAATGGGTCTTCCGATTTCCACCCGCCTCAATTGGGATGCCGCTATGCTTGCCTTCAAGTCACAATACCAAGGCAACTCCATGTTCCGTCCCACCAAGAAAGAATTGGAGAGCACCGTGCAAATGGGTAATGAATCATTTGGGGACTTCTATCGCCGTTGGAATGACAAGCTAGCCGAGATGGTTGATAGGCCTTCCAAGAAGGAACAAATGGACATCTTCTTGAAGTGTTTGAAAATGGACTACCGCACTCATCTTAGTGGGGCTTTTCACTCCGATTTTTCAAGCATGTATGATGCGGGGGTTAGAATTGACAATTTGCTCCGAGAAGTGGCCGAGTCCTCCTATGACACAAGCTTCAACGACAAAGGGTTCCCAAGCAATGACATAGAAGAATGTAGTGACATGGAAGACTACAATGACAATGAGGACTACAACGACATGGGGGATGACGACAACAATCTCCGTTTCTCTTTCTCTACCTAGAAATAGGATAAAAAAACAAAAAACAAAAAAAGAGTCAAAAGTCCTCTAATGTGTGCATTAATGTTTTCTCTCGTCCTATGTTCGAGTCCATTGAGTCATCAAATAAAGGTCGTTCTTGTCCTCATACACTCCTCCAAGTTGTTCAATTTAATTCTTATCAAAATGATGAAAAGATGTCTAAACACGTTTTAGAACGAAGGCCGTCGCTTGAACGCCTAGGGGCTAAAACATCGACGACGCATCAACAATGAAGACATCCACAACGACGAAATCAAGACAAAGAAAGGTGGAGCAACGATCATGAAGCAAAGTTTTCAAAAGGGGATTAAAAAAAAAAAAAAAAAAATGCTCGCTAGGTTGAAATCATCAAATCAACCTAGGCAAAAGTTAGAGCACAAAAAAAAAAAAAAAAAAAAAAAAATCCCCTCAATCAAAGAAGTTCACATCAAGATCAACATCATTCCATCCACAAAGGAGGACGAAGCTACACGACGAAGCAACAATTCCATCCCGAAGAATGGAGAATTCACAAGAACTACGGTGACCTGAGCCTCTACACTGGAGGAACGTAGGCAACCTGCGGGTCCGGTCTCATGCAAGAAAGAAGATATGTTTAGCCCTAGCGCGTTATGGTGATCGGCCTTCATCTCGAACTTGTCAAGACATCTTTGTACGATTCATTTGCCAATGAATTAATCACCAAAAAGATTGAACAACTTTCTTAGATTTGGAATCATTTCGCGCTCCTTGCGAGTCTAGGGACTTCTATTCTTTCTGCATACTCCCAATTCCTTGCAATCAAATTGGGGCTTTCCTTCTCTTCTCTCTTAATGACTTACTTGCCTTCGCGAGTCATTCAATTCAATAAAAAATACATGTCAATACTAGGGACACTTCCCTAGTCAAGTCAATGTCACTCATCATTAGTGACAAAGGTCTCCACCGCAAAATCACATGTCTTATCTCCTCAGCTAGAGTCAATTCACACTTCCTCATCAATTGAGTAAAAAAAAAAAAAAAAAAAATGATGAAGACGCAAAAGAGATGCCCGCTAGATTGAAAACCCGAAAGGGCGGTCTAGACAAAAAATAGGGTGCGTCATAAAAAAAATGAGAGAGTGAGAGAGAGAAGGGAAAGAGAAATGGAGATCCCCGGCCTCTAAAGAAGACAAGTTCTACATTGAATCTCCTCAGCAAGTCAATTCCCACCGAGTCAACTTTGGGATTGCAAAAGCTCGACAAGATATAGCACCATCAAAGGTTGTCTTGGGTTATTGGTATCATTCTCCAACAGTGTGCATTTTTGGGTTCACGAAGAGAAGGCCCGTGGTAACCAAGATCCATCCGAGAACAGCCCATCATAAAAGGGCACGAGGTTGTACAAATGATCCCTAGCTAGTCAATTGGCTTGGGCAGCAAATAGCAACAACATGTGTCTCAATTTTCAAGGCTTCTTCAAGTATGTGCTTCTAAAGTACGCCGAAAGGCTCCCGAGAAATGGAGTAGCTCTTGCCATATCCTCTCATGTTTATTCCCTCACACGAGGATGAGTCACTCTTGCCTTGCTCAAATGGTGACGCCCTAGGGGCTATGTGACTCAAGGACAAGGACTTCTTTTGCTTCACTTGACAATCAATACGCCCTAGGGACTATGCTCGAGAAAGATGTGTGAGACTATCCTCAAGGTCTCTCAAAAGGGATGTCAAAAAGCCCTCCTGTCACGTGTGACCGTGCTCGTTTCCCCAATCAAGGATAGACCTTTCTCGCAATCAATGATGGCACTCTAGGGGCTACGGTCAAGTCTTAAAGGCTCCCTCGACAAAGAGCAATTAACTCCCCAGCAGTATCCCCAGCCAAGTCATGTGCAACATTGGAAGCTTCCTCAATTCGGCACCGAAGGTCTCAACGGGCTTCGCAATCTACAATCTTTTGGGCCACGGCATTACATTAATTCAAGCAAAGGGTAGTATTAGGGCTTCGCGACCGACAGTCTTTTGGGCAACAATACTCGAGCAAGTGCAATGTGGAGTAGTCTTATGGCTCCATGAGAACAATCAAGATTCAAGGGTCTCTCAACACTTCAAAGGCCTCTTGGTTTTAAATGAAGACTCCGATGATGTGAATGAAGTTGATGATTTTTGTTAGAACTTTCAACGAGATCATGAAGAAAGTCTTAGAGAAAAGGAAAAAGATTCAATATGCTAAACTCTAATCAAAACAGAGTTATAGCGGGAAATGCCACGGCCAATCCCAATGTTTCTGCAATTCAGCACCCCTTTCTCCAAGATCAAAAGCTCAAGGTGCAGCTCAGATAAAGTTGGGCCACAGCACTAGTTGCATCCGAAGATCCGTCATTAGTTCAACTCAAGAAGAGTCAAGCAAGCATACTCATATGGGACTTTATCATACCAAGACCTTATCCTCCGCGACCTCGACGGCACCGCAAGACATTACTGCATCCTTTGACATAAGCCCTCCGCCATTTGGGTATCAACCACAATGAGGCCATTCATCTCCCCAGTAAAAGCAAGAAGGGGATCTCTATCAAGAATTCTACCCGACGGTACATCCGCTCTCAATGCCGAGCCAATCGCGAGGTAATTTGGGGCTTTACAATGAAAGGTCTTCACATCTCACCATCTACAAGCCCACGACACTTGGGGCTTTGCAATCTCTCGAAGCTTGGCATCAACGATCTCCTCTTGGGGCTTGCTCACTACAACAACAAAGGGCGATTTACTCGAATGGGCCAAGAGCTGATTTATCTTGGAGCTATACAAGTCCCTCAAAATTTGGCATCAAAGGCATTCTAGGGGCTTTACAATCAGCAACCCCTCATCTCGGCATCAAAAGCCTTTTGAAGCCCCATAATCGACAAATCTCTTGGGCTAGACATCAATCTTCGTTGGGCACACCGGCGACAACAGAATTCAAGCGAAGCAATCTGGACTTCGACTGAACATGACTTGATCTTGGCTTGGCTTCACAAGCACACAATGGTTAAAATGGTTCACCCACGAACTTAAAAAAAAAAAAAAAAAAAAAAGATTTTTTCTTTCTTTTCTCTTTCTATGTGCAAAATTATGTGCTTTACTTTGCTTTGCTCCTAGCCTCTCCTCCAGCGTTCTCCATCATCCTTGAACTACGCTGGTCTGATTCTCTTCAAGGGATACGTAGGCAGCCTTTTGGCACGACCAACCCATCATCCAGAGTACCATCTCGCCAACCTAACATCAAGGGCATTCTCTCATCAACATCTAAAGAATGGACATACTCCATCAAAGCATCCTCCGCGGACATCAAGAATCCATCTCCACTCAAGCGGCAATGGTAAGTGAAGGTATGAATACATCCAATGCTTCCTCAAAATCACACCGCATACAAGATCACTCTCTACATTCTTACTTCTCTCTCATTGCAAGGGTGTTCCAAAATCCCATCACACCACGAGCACAATTTCTCTCTCTTCATTTCACACTTCATGCATCTTCTTGCAAGAACACATATACCTGTCAAGCACACACATAACAGGTACCACCACGAAGTCAACAGCATCCGCTACTCAAATCACTTCATCCCCGTCAGAAAGTGGTCAACCGTGCCCACACCCCACAAAGTCAACAACATAAGCAGATGCGGCTCCAAGTCGGCAACTCGGTCCATATCGAGACAAGCTCCCATGAGCTCCAAGTCGGCAACTCGGTCCATATCGAGACAAGCTCCCATGAGCTCCAAGTCCGCAACTCGGTCCATATCGAGACAAGCTCCATGAGCTCCAAGTCGGCAACTCGGTCCATATCGAGACAAGCTCCCATGAGCTCCAAGTCGGCAACTCGGTCCATATCGAGACAAGCTCCCATGAGCTCCAAGTCGACAACTCGGTCCATATCGAGATAAGCTCCCATGAGCTCCAATACAACACTCCAGCAAAAGTCGCTCATGCAGGGAGCGCACCCCTATCTCTAGCAATTTCAAATTACTGCTTTCATCGAGTCTTTGCTTTCTTTTATTTCTTTTTCTTTGTCGATGTCCTCGGCGGGTGTTTTTACTTTCGTCGACGCATTTTGCTTCGCAATCCACGTCGCCGAGGGGCTCTGTAGACACCCCTCCTTGGACCTCTCACCCCGATTGCATACAAAGTATTTTTATTTAACTTATTTTTGTTGATTTCTGTTACTTCGGTTAAGTTCCTAACTGATTCCGTTAGTTTTGGACTAAACTGCATAACAGAGTTAACTTTTAGGGTCATTCTGTCATTCTGTCATTTTTCACCCGCGGGCGCTTCCGGCACTGCCAGTGAGCCGCGCGCGCGTCCGCCCCAAAATCCGGACCCGCGCGCTTCCCACTTTGGCAGTAACGGATTGCACCTTATTTCCCTCCCTTTTCTTATTTACAAACATCTTTTCTTGATCACAAAAACCATCTTTTTACATCCACATTCATCCCCCTTTTTCTCATTAACTCCCAATCCCAAATTCTAAGCCTTTCCCAAAAACTAATATTTCTTTCATTTATTATTTGATTTCTTTTATTTCTTTTATTTTTCTTTTATTCATTTATCTTATTTGTGATTGGCCCATTCCATTTCACATGGATGACCAATTTCCCTCCATCATTTCCCTCTCTTTTTTACCTATAAAAACCATCATCTTCTACCTTGGAAAGGGACTTCTTTTTGGACTCCAACCTTGATTCACCAACTACATTATACACGAATTCTCCCAACAAGAGTTCTTAGTACAAGACTCTACACAAATTGTTCTACAACAATTTCATCACAACAACAACACTTTCAAGTCAAGGTTCCAAGTCCTCTTTCTCAAGGTACAACTCAATTTTCTTCCTTTGTTTTCTTCTTGTTGATGTATGCAATCCCCATTAATGGGACATGACCAACATGACTACTTCACATATTGAAGTTAGTTAAGGTTATCTCCCTACATTTTAATCTTAACTTTAATTCACAATGTTAATTTCTCTTCATCTCTTAATGTAATTCCTTAACATTACTTGTTACATGTAATCTTTATCATTAAATAAATAAAACAATTCTATTTTATTTCCCCTTTATTTCCTCTTTTCTTCTCATCACAATTGTTAGCACATTTCTATTTAATTAATTGAAGGACATGTAAATATTAGAACACCAATTGTAGCAAGACCCGCGTAAGCGGGGCGGAGTGGGTGTTTAAGTACTTCCCACTCCGTCACCTAACCCCCGAACCCTTCTCTCCCGAATCTCTGGTTTTGTACATAAATTAGGCTATTTCTAGGTTTTTCTTATGTTCCTTTAAAAACATAGGTGGCGACTCTAAACAATCTAAAACAAGTTAGACATCCTAGGATAATTCACCGCTCTAGCCAAGCCGTGGTTCCCCGGGGTATCTACAGTTAGTGATTGAGACCGGATCCGAAGATTGCCTGCATTCTTCTCATCATGAGAAGCTCAGGTCGGTGTAGTTCATTGATGAATTAGAATGGGGAGATATGAAGCGGGATCATGCATATAGAGGGAGAAGATTAGGGTTAGAAGTAGTTCCTAGATCATATTAGGGTTTGATGAAACCCTAGGATCATCATTGGCTATGTCATATGCACATAAATAGGGATTACAATCCTAGATCTAGCATGTTATGCATGGATAAGTAGTAAATCTAGTATAATAATAAGAACATCATGAATACATATTAATGAACATATAAACATGAAGATCGCTACCCTAACTATAGCATATATTATGAATTTAGACGAAGAATATGAAGAACGCATGAAGATCATATGAATATGGATGCATAAACATAATGAAAACATACATAATATAGATCTAGCATAAGAACATAACAAGAAAAGTAAGAGGGCTTACCTTGATCAGCAAGAATTATGATTGAAGCTTCTTGAAGATTCGAAGAGGCTTTGAGGGTCCCAGAAAGGCTTAAACTTAGAGTTTCTCCGTCAGTTTTGACTCTGAAACTCGCAGAATGAATTCATTCTTGATCTCTGGAGCTGGAGGCACCTATTTATAGGGAATAGGAGTCGAGAGGAGTGGCCGCGCAGAAACTCCCACACTGGCCGCGTGGCCAGTGTTGCCGGATCGCGTGGTTATCTAGATCTCAGTGAAATCTCATCATTTTGTTCTCAGGATTGGGTCATTATCCTAATAGAATTTGACTTTTTAACTGATTTCGTCAATCTAGAATTCTGGAAAGCTGTCAGATAGGTCCCTGTCAGGTTTTTATTGCCTAAAAGGTCCTCGGAGGTTCCTAAACATCTAGGAAGTCCTTGATCTTCAGATTGGTTACTAACAGTAGCCCCTCGGCGAATCTTCTTGCAAGGCATGGAGGGTCGTCGATTAAGAAAGGAACCAATCTGAAACATGAGTTCCAAATCGGGAGAGAGAAACGGTAAGAGAGTGACCAGGTTGATCAAGCGGCTGAAACTATGTTAGGCTACCTACGTATCCAAAGGGAATCAAGCTAATCATAGTTCGAGCAAATGGGGGAGAAAGAAACGAGACATTGTCTTTCGCTGGGGATAGACAAACATTCGTAAAGCAATAAATTCGTTGCAAATGGACTTTACTGGGGAGAAAAGAAAAAAGAAACGAGATATCCTCTTTCCGCTTGAGATCGACAAACACTTGTGAAGCAATAAAGTCGTTGCAGATGGACTCTATTGGGGAAAGGAAGGAAGGCCAAACGCACGATTCGACAAGAAGTTTAAAGAATTGAGAACAGAATTAGGAATGGATTCTAACTTCCTATAGAGCGCGCGCAATCGCATAATTTCTAGTAAACTATGGTACTTTGAGAGGTGTAGTCCTCAGCTTCGCAGAATCCGGTAACCGGTAACGCCGATTGTACATCGGGACACAGGTGCCTCGAGCTCGCACGGGTTATGCCAAATAACTTTCTCAACATGAAGGGTTTATGGATGCATCCCACCTTCAATTATAAATTGATTTGGTTATTAGATTTTAGAAATTATGAAGCCTTCCCAGGCAAAGGTAATGTGAACGATTTATCGGACCGACCGTGCCCCGAACGAGAAAACTACCTAAATAACGCATCTAATTCTGCAAAAGCCTTGAGAATTAATTAAGTTATTTAATTTGGAAATTTATAGGTCTTCCAGACCGAGTTCAATTTGGTAATTTATAGGTCTTCCGGACCTCGATTTGGAATTTATAGGTCTTCCGGACCTAAATTTATAGGTCTTCCGGACCGAGTTCATTTTGGTAATTTATAGGTCTTCCAGACTTCGATTTGGAAATTTATAGGTCTTCCGGACCTAAATTTAAAGGTCTTCCGGACCGAGTTCATTCTGGTAATTTATAGGTCTTCCGGACCTCGATTTTGAAATTTATAGGTTTTCCGGACCTAAATTTTTTGGTCTTCTGGACCGAGTTCATTTTGGTAATTTATAGGTCTTCCGGACCTCGATTTGGAAATTTATAGGTCTTCCAGACCTAAATTTATAGGTCTTCCGGACCGAGTTCATTTTGGTAATTTATAGGTCTTCCGGACCTTGATTTGAAAATTTATACGTCTTCCGGACCTAAATTTGGAAGTTATTAAACCTTCCCAAGCAAATTCATTAAGTTTTGGAAATTATGAAACCTTCCCAGGCAAATTTATTAAATTTTGGAAATTATGAAATCTTCCCAAGCAATTTTTAGTTGAGGCTTTGACCAATAGGTCCCTCAACCAAATGAAAACGACCAAAAAAGACAGATATTATGGAAACCCACCAAAAAGTCCCTAGAATATTCGCTGGACCAAATTGCCCCTAAACATCACATGCGCACAGCAGCAACAACAGTAGGCGCATGTCAGCAGCAACACATGCTCATGTGTTTTTCTCTCTCTATCTTCCATGCGTTTTTTTTTTCTCTCTCTCTCTCTCTCTCTCTCTCTCTCTCTCTCTCTCTCTCTTTCTAACTCCTCTTTCTCTCTCTCTTCATTTTTGTTTTCCACCAAATTTTTAAAATGTAATATCTTAAAATCTAGAAATCAAAAAAATATCCGAGACTACCGTTTTAATCGTGCAGTCAAAACGAATCAAACAAGTACACTCAACACATAATTCAAATTTTAGAAATAAAAATCTCATTTTTCATTAGTAAAAATTTAAGAAAATCATTTTTCATGTCTCAACTAATTTTACAATTTTAGAAAATAAAATTTTTATTTTTCACTTGTAAAATTATTTCTCAACTGATTTCTCAGTTGTGTGATTTCTCATTTGTATGATTTCACGGTTGTGTCATTTTTCCATTTTTTACTTGTAAAAAACTGATAAATTCATCTCTCAAATTTTCAAAATTATTATAATAACTGAGACATGCATTTCACAGTTGTTCACACATGATTTTGAATATAATAACTGAGACATTCATTTAACAGTTATTCATAATTGAATAAAAACTGATAAAATCGCCTCTCATTTTTCCCAATTGATGACTCAATTTATTGGTTTAATTATATAATAAATGAGACATTCATTTCTCAGTTATTCACATATGAATTTGAGTACAAGAATTGATACATTCATTTCTCAGTTATCAATTTTTCTCTGTTATTTATATAATAATAAATGAGATATTCATTTCTCAGTTATTCACACACGAGTTTATTATAAGAACTGGTAAATTTATTTTTCAGTTGTTAACACATGAGTTGAGTGTAACAACTAAGAAATTCATCGCACGGTTTTTACAAAGGATACTCATTTTCAGAACTATGTGTTGTCAAATGCTCTTTAAACAATTGTGAAATAAATTTATCTCATTTTTTTTATATTAAAAATGAGTAATTGTCCAATTGTGAAGAATTAATACTCCTAACCAAAAAACAAAATTAAAAAATAGACAATAACAAATGTGAGGTTTTAGTGTTAAATATATAATAGTCTACTAATGAAACAAATAAGAAGCTTGGCATAGTGGTTAGGAGTCTTAGCCAAAACCAAGAGGTCTTGGGTTCAAACCCTCCCAAGTGCAAATAATTTTTATTTATAATACTTGGGTTGCATATGGTTGTGGCGGCGGCGGTGGTGTCCGGTGACGGATCGGCGGTTGTTGGTGGTGGTGGCCGACGGCGGTGGTGGTCACCGGAGGCTCGGCGGTTGTGGTGGCCGGCGGTCGGTGGCGGATGGTGGTGGTCGTCGGCGGCCTACGGCGGTGGTCGGTGGTGGTCAACAGTGGCTCGGCGGTGGTGGTGGCGGATGGTGTTGGTCGGCGGCGGCCTGCGGCGGTGGTCGGCGGCGGTGGTCGGTGGTGGCCTGCGGCGGTGGTCGTTGGTGGTCAGCGGCGGCTCGGCGGTGGTGTTGGAGGATGGTGTTGGTCGGCGGCGGCCAGCGGTGGTGGTCGACGGCGGCCAGCAGTGGTGGTCGGCGGCGGCTCAGCGGGGGTCGGCGGCGGCCAGCGGCGGCGGTCGGTGGTGGTCAAATGTAAATGTGGCAGTCAAAATGGTCAAAGGTTAGAGGTGTTGGTGGATTTAATTTGGGCTGAGGGTATTGTTGGGTTTCGATGTAACATGCGCAGCGGAATATAACATTTAAAATTTATGAAACCCAAAGCCCATAGATCCGTTCATATGATTAAATCAAATACAACAATATGAATAAAGGAGAAACTAACCCTTGATGACTTTGAATTCTAGCTTTGATCTAGGTGGAGATTTGAAGCTTGATCACGAAGAAAGTACGAACACGAACTTTGAAGATGATGAGCTTCACCCTCTAGCGGTATCCACACCACGAACGAATATCAAGGAGCTTCTTGATCTTGGTTGCTAGACCAACAATTATGAAACACACTTTCACAATTGATAATGACTATATGGAATTTTATTTGTGTATTATTTTGTTCTTCAATCAAGAGATGTCTTGGAACAAAATAAAACCTCTCTCAAACTCTTTGAGACTCACACAAACATTTGTTAAGATTTCTGGCCGAATTTGGCCTTTTATACACAAGTAGGACCTATTCCAAATAGGAAACTTGTGTCAAAATCCATCCAAAATTCATTTCCTAATCAAATTAGGAATCTGCCTCCCGACAGCACCGTGCGGCCGCCCAAAAGCCACTGTGCGGTCGCACAACTATCTGAAACAAACTGGTACAAAACTGAGCTAAGTGTGCGGCCGCCCAGTCCATACTGTGCGGTCGCCCACTTCCCCAGAATTCCAGAATTTCCAAAATTCCAATATAGTCCTTTTAAAGATTCGTTCTCTTGTGTGTGACCCTCTAGGATTATACTAAGTTGGCAATGGGATCAAACATGAAACCATAAGATATGATTAGGTTCTAGCAAACCGTCATACCTACCCAAATAGTATAACTAGATACAAGTTCTCATTCCTTTTAGAATATGTCATAATCCCTTTGTCCACGATGTCATTGAACACAAGTCATGGTCAACAAGTCAACTTGTCTTTGTTCAATACTTTCCCGATTCCGAATATGTTGATAATCCAAATGACATTGATCCGATCAATTCATTTGAGTCCGGCCGAACATTTCATCAACATCATTCATACGAGAGGCCCAAGCTTGACATCTCTCCGAAGAGGGACATATTCATTTAGCTTATTATTCTTCCCTACGTGAATCCGATTATGCCAATCATACCCTTTATAACTACCCGGTTAAAGGTAGCGTTTGAATATGTCAAACATAATGTTTATCAAGTGGAAGACTATAATAACTTCATGTCTAAGGATTCGAATGACATAACTAATATGAGATATATGTTCGACATAGACCATGACATAAATCTCATACAGCGGGTCATGTCCAGTACCTTGTTCCAAACAAGTACCCATAAATCTAACATGTCCAGTACCATGTCCAGTACCTTTTTCCTAACCAAGTCTTTACGGACTGAAGTGTAGGAACATCGTTTCCAATGAGTAATATGTCATCCACGTATAAAATAAGGAATAGCACTATGCTCCCACTAATCTTCTTGTATACACAAGGCTCATCTTCGTTCTTGATGAAACCAAACTCTTTGACCGATTCATCAAAACAGATATTCCAACTCCTAGAAGCTTGCTTCAATCCATAGATGGATCTCTGCAATTTGCATACTTTAGAATTCTGTTCAAAACCTTCTGGTTGTGTCATATACACATCCTCTTGGAGTTTTCCATTTAGGAAAGCGGTTTTGACATCCATTTGCCATATTTCATAGTCATGATATGCGGCAATGGCAAGCATAATTCTTATAGACTGATCATTTCTACGGGTGAAAAGGTTTCATCATAGTCAATACCATGAACTTGCCTATAACCTTTCGCTACAAGTCTAGCTTTGTAAGTATGCACCTTCCCATCCATGTCAGTCTTTTTTTTGAAGACCCATTTGCATCCTATGGTTTTTACACCTTCGGGTGCATCAATCAAATTCCAAACTTGATTGTCTTGCATGGATTGCAATTCGGATTCCATGGCTCCAAGCCACTTGTCCGAATCAGGAGAAGACATCGCCTCTTGGTAGGTTGACATTTCATCATTCTCAATGATTTCTACCTCATTACTATCCATTACGAGAAATCCATATCTCTCGGGCTCGGATCGTAACCTACTAGATCTGCGAGTTACTTGTGTATTTTGAACAGGTTCCACAACTCCTTGTGGTTCTTGTTCTTGTTCCACTATTGGTTCAATGTTATTTTCTGGGTCTCGAATTTCTTCAAGATTTATTTTACTCCCACTGATTTCTTTGGAGAGAAACTCTTTCTCTAGAAAGACACCAGTTCGGGCAACAAACACTTTGTTGTCCTCTCGGTTGTAAAAGTAATATCCTCTAGTTTCCTTTGGATATCCCACGAAAATACATTTGTCAGATTTGTGTGCAAGTTTGTCAGAGACAAGTCTTTTGACAAAAGCTTCGCAACCCCAAATTTTCATGAAAGATAAACAAGTTTTCTTTCCGCTCCACATGTCATATGGAGTCTTTTGAACCGATTTAGTTGGAACACGATTTAGTGTGAAAGCAGTGGTTTCTAGAGCGTAACCCCAAAAGGATATTGGAAGATCAACTTGACTCATCATTGATCGAACCATGTCTAGCAAAGTCCGATTTCTCCTCTCGGACACACCATTCCATTGTGGTGTTCCGGGTGGAGTCAATTGTGAAACTATTCCACAATTCTTTAGATGATCATCAAATTCTTGACTCAAGTATTCTCCACCTCGATATGATCGAAGTGCCTTAATACTTTTGCCAAGTTGTTTTTCTACTTCATTTTGAAATATTCTAAATATCTCAAATGCTTCACTTTTATGTTTCATTAGGTAAACATACCCAAATCTACTATAATCATCAGTGAAGGTTATGAAGTATTGAAATCCTCCCCTAGCATTGCTACTTAATGGTCCGCATACATCGGAATGTATCAACCCCATAAGTCGCTTGCCCTTTCACCTAACTTGGTAAAAGGTGTCTTAGTCATTTTTCCAAGAAGACACGACTCGCAAGTATCATATGACTCGAGGTCACATGAACCCAAAAGTCTGTCCCCATGGAGTTTTGAGATACGCTTCTCATTAATATGACCAAGACAGTAATGCCATAAATAGGTATGATTTACATCATTAGGTTTAGATTTCTTATTTACATGATAGACATTGTCATTATTTTCATTCTTGACATCCAAGATATAAAGGTCATTAAATGAATTAGCAATACCATAAAGCACATCATTTAAATAAATTGAAAATTTCTTATTCTCAATAAGAAGCTTAAAACCTTCATTATCCAAACAAGAAATTGAAATAATATTTCTACTTAAATCCGAAACATAATAACAATTGTTCAAAACAAGAATTAATCCGGAAGGTAAAGTGACTTCATAAGTCCTTACGGCTAATGCAGCAACTCTTGCTCCATTCCCCACGCGTAGGTCTACTTCACCAACTTTAAGTAGTCTCCTATTCTTTAGACCCTGCACATTTAAACAAATGTGAGAACCACATCCGGTATCCAATACCCAAGAATCAGTGGTAGAAAGGAGAATATCTATCATATAGATACCTGAAGTCGACGCAGCCTTGCTGCCCTTCTTCTTGTTTTGCTCTTCCAAGAAAGCCTTGCAATTACGTTTCCAATGACCAATTTCTTGACAATGGAAACAGATTGCATCCTTTTGTGAATCGGGTTTTGCCTTAGAGGCCTTGGCAACACTTGCCTTGCTTATTTTGGGTTTGACAACTTTCTTACCCTTTTTTGGCACCAGCCTTCTTCCCATCATGAACTAAGAGCACGGGAGAACCTTTCTCCGCAATCTTCATCTCCGCAGTTTTAAGCATCCCATGCAACTCGGAGAGATTCTTATCCATTCCATGCATGTTATAATTCATCACAAACTGATTATAACTTTTAGGCAATGAATTAAGAATGAGATCCGTGGCTAGCTCCAATGGGATTGGATAGCCAAGTTTCTCAAGGTGCTCTACATAACCTTTCATTTTCAGTATGTGAGGACTCACTTGTTGCCCTTCATTCATTTTGCAAGTAGTGAATGCAACAATGGTCTTGTACCTCTCTTGCCTAGCTTGCTCTTGAAACATGGCTCTTAACTCCACGCCTATCTCATAGGCTTCCAAATGTTCCAAACTTTGTTGGAGTTTTGAGTACATAGTAGCAAGCATGAGATAGCTTACATCTCTAGAATCATTACGATGTTTCTTGTAATTGTCTCTTTCTGCCCTAGGGGCAGTAGGTTCTGGTTCAGCAGGAAGAGGCCCATCCAGAATGTACAACTTATCTTCTTGCCTAAGAACAATTCTTAGGCTACGGATCCAATACATAAAGTTCGTACCATTCTCTTGGAGCTTATCCTTCTCAAGGATCGATCGCAACGAAATTGATTGAGTGTTAGTAGTCATTATCTACAAATATGCAAAATTTCCAAAATTTAATAAGTACCGGCTTTCATTAAAGAGATAAATAATGTATTTTTCAAACAAAATACTCCCATTAAATTATATAACCTTCATATACATCCAATGTATATTATAATTTAATTGGCCTAAGATCCAACTTTAATTTAACTTTTGAGTCCACGGAGGCGGACCGCTCAAAACTAAATTAATTAGGCAGACAATCATGTCAATCATATCCTATATGATTCTTAGATCCTTTTATGAGATTCTTTGAGAATCCAATTTCAAAAACATGTTTAATCTCATCTTTTGCCTAGGCCCAAAACCGTTTTGACGCCTAATTAAGTCCGGCCATTTTAAACGTATAGGAACCATTCAATTTAATGCACCTTGCGGAGGCAAGCCCATATTAAAGTAATGAACCTCATCTTGCTCATACATGAATAAAATTAATGTACTTCGCGGAGGCGAACCCACATCAAATTACACATGTATAAACAAGTGTTTTAATCATGGCATGGCAATGAAGGACTTAAAACTTTCTTTGAAGGTTCATCACATATAGCATATAACACACTTATGAGCACATAATATAAACATGTTACACATCAAGTTTAGCCACTAAATTAATCTCCATTAATTTAAGCACGATATTTATGTGTCATTAGTTTCTCTATAATTATGAGGATGAGACTATTTCAACTTTGGTTATTATCTCCAAATCAAGACAACAAGAAGTGCGGTCGAACTAAGCCATTAGGCAACCACAATCCCGCACTAATTCAAGAAACCAAGAAAGTAGTCCATGTGGCCGAAACTAAGCAATAGATGGTCTCGATGAACGTAGGCCAATTGCATCCACAATTCCACATGGATCTCCAATCTTTGAATCAAGAACCTTGTTTCTCAATTTTAGCAATTATGAACTCTTCATAATTCTAACTTCGTTTTATCTTTGAAACTTTGATTGCGATCAAGTTTGGGAAACACAATCTCGATGAACGCAGATTAGCCATCCAAACCTTGAACCAATCTAGGAATCTCAAGACTAAAACAAATAGGAAAATCAAACCCAAAAATCCATACACAAACCAACTACCCAAAAACCCATTCCAGATCAGCAAGTCTGGACTGGTTTTGTTACTGGTTTTGTTGAATTTCTTGAAAAATTCCAGATTCTGATTTTTTTTCAAAAAATCAGACAATCTGATCAATATGTGCGGCCGCCCAAAAACCCTTGTGCGGTCGCCCAAACCTGTGCGGCCGCCCAAGGCGTTTTGTGCGGTCACCCAATGTGATCAGAATGTGCAGAATTTTCAAAGTTCGAAAATTTTGTCTCAAAATTGTTTTTCCCCGATTATTAAAACTTTGATCCAATCAAAAATTAATAATCAACAATTCTGAATCCACCATAATTTATTTATTGCGATTTAATCGTGCGATTAAAGTTGCAAAACAATAAACCACATAAAATCACATAACACATAAACATCATATATTCCAATATTCATATCATGCAAGGCACATAAACAATTTATATACACATAACATGATCTAGGTATTGAAATAATCAACATGAACGGGGCTCTGATACCACTGTTGGGTTTCGATGTAACATGTGCAGCAGAATATAGCATTTAAAATTTATGAAACCCAAAGCCCATAGATCCGTTCATATGATTAAATCAAATACAACAATATGAATAAAGGAGAAACTAACCCTTGATGACTTTGAATTCTAGCTTTGATCTAGGTGGAGATTTGAAGCTTGATCACGAAGAAAGTACGAACACGAACTTTGAAGATGATGAGCTTCACCCTCTAGCGGTATCCACACCATGAACGAATATCAAGGAGCTTATTGATCTTGGTTAATAGACCAACAATTATGAAACACACTTTCACAATTGATAATGACTATATGGAATTTTATTTGTGTATTATTTTGTTCTTCAATCAAGAGATGTCTTGGAACAAAATAAAACCTCTCTCAAACTCTTTGAGACTCACACAAACATTTGTTAAGATTGCTGGCTGAATTTGGCCTTTTATACACAAGTAGGACCTATTCCAAATAGGAAACTTGTGTCAAAATCCGTCCAAAATTCGTTTCCTAATCAAATTAGGAATCTGCCTCCCGACAGCACCGTCCGGCCGCCCAAAAGCCACTGTGCAGTCGCAAAAATATCTGAAACAAACTGGTACAAAACTGAGCTAAGTGTGCGGCCGCCCAGTCCATACTGTGCGGTCGCCCACTTCCCCAGAATTCCAGAATTTCCAAAATTACAATATAGTCTGTTTAAAGATTCGTTCTCTTGTGTGTGACCCTCTAGGATTATACTAAGTTGGCAATGGGATCAAACATGAAACCATAACATATGATTAGGTTCTAGCAAACCGTCATACCTACCCAAATAGTATAACTAGATACAAGTTCGCATTCCTTTTAGAATATGTCATAATCCCTTTGTCCACGATGTCATTGAACACAAGTCATGGTCAACAAGTCAACTTTTCTTTGTTCAATACTTTCTCGATTCCGAATATGTTGATAATCCAAATGACATTGATCCGATCAATTCATTTGAGTCCGGCCGAACATTTCATCAACATCATTCCTACGAGAGGCCCAAGCTTGACATCTCTCCGAAGAGGGACAAATCCATTTAGCTTATTATTCTTCCCTACGTGAATCCGATTATGCCAATCATACCCTTTATAACTTCTCGGTTAAAGGTAGCATTTGAATATGTCAAACATAATATTTATCAAGTGGAAGACTATAATAACTTCATGTCTAAGGATTCGAATGACATAACTAATATGAGATATATGTTCGATATAGACCATGACATAAATCTCATACAGCGGGTCATGTCCAGTACCTTGTTCCAAACAAGTACCCATAAATCTAACATGATCATCCCATGATCATTTAGCCTTTATACTAGTGCTTAACAAGTACTAGGGACGGAGATCATTATAAGTAAACATGAACAAAAATAATAATCAAAACATCTCTTTATTTATATGAAATAAATGATAACAATTACAACGTTTATTAAACATGCCTAGGGCACCACTACCAACAGGTATTTTTGCCATTTAAATGGTACGAGGGATTTATTGGTAAAATTGATTTGAACCTAAGGACCCTATGGTAGAATTTGAAATGTTGTATTTTTATTGGTAAATACCACATTCTCCCAGGGACTTATTGGTAAAAATCCCTTTTTAGTTTTGGAAATTAAGGATTAGGGTTTACGGAGGTTTCCGACCTTCAATTTATAATCTTTAGGGTTTAAGGAGGTTTCCGACCTTTAATTATAAATTGATTTGGAAGATTAGGGCTTACGGAGGTTTCTGCCCTTCAATTTATAATCTTTAGCGTTTAAGGAGGTTTCCGACCTTTAATTATAGATTGATTTCAAGGATTAGGGTTTACGGAGGTTTCCGACCATTAATTTATAATCTTTAGGGTTTAAGGAGGTTTCCGACCTTTAATTATATATTGATTTAAGGATTAAGGTTTACGGAGGTTTCCGACCTTCAATTATAATTTAATTTGGTAATTTTTTGAGGTCTTCCAGACCCAATTTGTGAGATACCTTTTGTTTAGATTTTTAAGCATTGAGTTTTGTTGTTAGAGGGGTTTGAATGTAAATTACCTATAGTATAGGGTTTGAGCGTTGATTGTTTGATGTTTTTTAGATGTGAATTTCCCAATGTGTGGGGGTTTAAGTGAATTTTGTAGAGATTTAGTTGTATTTTAGCCATAGTTTGGGGTTTAAATGAATCTTATGGAGATTGCAAAGAGTTTTAATTTGTAGATTACCCAAATTCTGGGTTTATTTGCATTTTACTTTGATTGTAAAGATTTTGATTGTGTGTGACCCAAGGCATGGGATTTTGATTATTAATTACCCAAGGTATGGGGTTGATTGAACTATCACTGATTTGATTGTAAATTACCCAAATTTGGGGTTTAAATGTTGACATTAGGGGATTTGAATGTAAATTACTTCGAATGAGAAGGTTTGATTGTAAGTTATTTTAAGCGAGAGACTTGATTGTAAATTACCCAAGGTATGGGGCTTGGATTTGGACGATTTGAGTTAAGGTGTTTTGTTTGCAAATTACCCGAGATATGGGGTTTTGGTTGTAAGTTTTTTTTTTTTTTTCAAATGATGGATTTGATTGTGAGTTACCCAAAGTTTGAGGTTGAAGTTAATTCTTGTTGATTTGTAAGAGTCGTAATTGTAAATTACCCAAGTTTGGGGTTTTAAATATGTTAATATTAACCGTAGAAGGTTTTAATTGTGAATTGCTCTTAGAGTAGGACATGATTGGAATTTACCTTGAATGAAGGGTTTGATTGTTAATTACTTCGAACGAGAAGGTTTGATAGTTAATTACTTCGAACGAGAAGGTTTGATTGTTAATTACTTCGAATGAGAAGGTTTGATTGTTAATTACTTCGAACGAGAAGGTTTGATTATTAATTACTTCGAACGAGAAGGTTTGAGTGACTTTTACGTTGATCGCTTGGATGATGTTAAGTTGAGGTGCTTTGTTTGCAAATTACCCAAGATATGGGGTTTTGGCTGTAACCTACTTCGAATGAGAAAGTTTGATTGTATGTTATTTTAAGTGAGAGACTTGATTGTAAGTGTAGACACCCCGCCTTGGACCGCTCACCCCGATTGCACATTTGATTTTGTGTTTCTCCCCATTCTAAGTGTTTCTCGTTAGTTTCTGTCACTTCCGTTAAGTTCCTGACTGACTTCGTTAAGTCCAGGGGCTAAACTGAATGACAGGGCTGACTTTCTAGTCCATTCTGTCAAAATTGCCTTCTCTGAGTCGCGCGCCTCCGACACCAGGAGCCAGGCGCGCGCGCCTCCCGCCCCCAAAGCAGGAAGCTTGCGCCTCTGGGCGTCAGTTACAGATTTCTGGCCAGGATTCCCTCCCTTGCTCAATTTACAGGATTTTGCCCGGGAAGGATTTCTTGGTGACTGAGTTTTGGCACCAAAAACACCCCTCTTTCACCTATAAAAACATCTCTTTACCTCCATTTTCAAAGATCGAAAACTTGGACCGAAAATTGAACTTACAAAAACTATACCAAAATCACTTTCTAAAGGTTCTCCAAGGATTTCATCAAGAAATATTTGAAGGTCTTCAAATTGTAGGTAAAAGTCCATCTTTTCCTTCCTCTTCTACTTCATCTCCTCTCTCTTTTTACTTTAATCAAATGTGCAATCACCCAAATCATTTTGGGACATAACTCTAATGATCACCTCATCTCATTGAGGTTGGTTAAGGAGTTATCTCCTACATTCCAAATCTTATTTTAAACCCCCTTTTTTATGACTTAAAGAAGAAGAAGAAGAACATTTTCATTCATGTAGATTTTGATCAAGCAAGACCAACTTAAGTTGGGCGAGATGGGTGTTTCGGTACTTCCCATCTCGTAATCTAACCCCCGGACCTCAAAACAAAGAATCTCTCGTAATCAAACCCCCGGACCTCAAAACATAGGTGGCGACTCTAAAAAAAAACAAGTTAGACATCCTAGGATAACACCGCGCGCTCCAGCCTAAGGCCGTGGTCACCCCGGGGTATCTACAGTGGCGACTCTGCTGGGGACATTTGAGGGTTAAACTTGCATTCTGATCAAAATCTACATCTTTTCTGGGCATTCTGTTTCCTGATGGGGGAGGCGTGCGCGTCTGGCCTTTTAAGCCTAAGGCGCGCGCATCCCGCATCAAGAACCAGAATCGCCCACTTCTTCATGTTCTTCATCTTCTTCTTCTGTTATTCCGCACTAATCACTTCTGCAGGGGTTACAATATGAACATGGGACCAGGGCAATCCCCTGAGTCCAAAGTCTGACATTCTGACAGGTGTGCCCCAGAAGCGCGCGCCTCCCATAAGCATTGCGCCATGCGCGCGCGTCCCACATCAGCACTCCGAGGCGCACGCTTCTGGGTTGGTTTCCAGAACAGAAACAGGTTTCAGTGACTGAGCAGAACAGTGGGGTGTGGGCACAGTTGCCTGCATCAGAACAGAATTGAACCCTCGGACTGTTTTAATTTTGTGTTTTATTTACCGGTCACACGGGTGATTCGGGAGTTGTAATTTTATGTGCTTATGTGTTTTGTGTGTTTTTCTTTCTTTTCAAAAAAAAAAATAAAAATAAAAAAAAGAGAAAATTTTGTCACTTGTTAGACCTCACACTACATGCACATATTCCTATGAACTGCTCACTATCGAGTCGCACAAGTCCAACCCCAAACCCGTCGAGGCCCGTCCTAGAAAGTTTCAAGCTCCACCAGACCTTGACTCTTTCGAAGCGGTAAACCTCAGCCCGTGGCGTAGTTCAAGACTACATGCCGGGGGTGACCTTTGAGCCTCATATTCAAGCCGAGCACAAACCACACAATTCTAGTTAGGGTCTAACACTCCGTGACTCAAGTCGGTTTCCATGTACCGAGATTTCCCTAAACTAATGTCTTCAAATCATACATGCCAACTTGTTGAAATGGACGCAATAAAAATCCGTCCCCAAAAGTGGTTATTTTGGACGAAAATAAAAATCCGTCCCCGCATGTATGCTTTACTACATTAATTTAGTTTAATCCCGATACATGTAGGATCCACAAGCGCGATGGAATCCGATGAGTATATGGGACCGCGAGATGGTCTATATACTAGTGTGACGATTCCATTATTTTCTTAGAAACCCCCAAAAGGGATTCATTCCCTCCGACTTATGAAAAAAAAAAAAAAAAAAAAGTCTTTTCTTATGTGGTTCGAGTCGTGTGCCCAACTGTGTGTTCTAAGCCTCTTCATGGACCGCAAGTGTTACTCAAGACTGACAAGGGCCTCTTCTGCAATATAGGTTCAATTGGTACTTACAAAGTCTACCGGGATTCAGCAAATCGGTTAGTCCGTGAAGAGATCACTCCAACAGCTCCGACATCAACCATGACCGACAGCAGCAACACCATGTCTCTCGAACAGCTCTCAACCATGGTCCAACTCCTCCAAGAGCAAGTCTCCACCCTTAACAAGGAGGCACAAAGCAAAGACGACATTTGGCAATCCCACCTCGACAGCCAAAGGGAGGCCCACGAGGCCGAAATGGAGCTAATGAAAGAAAAGCTCACCAACCTTGCCAAGGGAAAGAACAAGAACAATGATGATGAATCCGAATGGACCGAGGGTTTGTTCAAGAGTCCTTATGTCAACACCCACCAAGAAAATGGGGGAACCAAGTTCCGAGAACAATGAGCCCAAAATGGTGGATTCTATCATGGCCTACATCGACCAAAAGTTCAATGGGCTCAACATGGGGAAAGGCTCCGACACAAGCCTTTATCAATCATCCATCCTCATGAGTACTATGGCCGCTCTTCCCGATAAGTTCAAGATGCCCGACATAAGCAAATTCAAGGGCAACTCTTGTCCTATGGCTCACATTAAGACTTATATTTGGGCAATGGTTCCAAAGAAGGTCTCCCCCAAGGTGATGGCTCAATGCTTTCCTCTCACTCTCGAGGGTGCGGCAAAAGATTGGTATGCTACTCTCCCGCTCACTGTCCGTCTTGATTGGGACTCCGCCATGCTTGCCTTCAAGAACCAATACCAAGGCAACACCACTCACCGGCCCACAAGGAAAGAGATAGAGAACACTACTCAACGAGACAATGAGTCCTTCATCGACTTCACAAGGAGATGGAATGACAAACTCTCTGAAATTATTGAGAGGCCGAACACAAAAGAACAAATGGACATATTTCTCAAGTGTCTCAAGATTGATCTCCGCACTCACCTAAGTGGGGCTTGCTACTCCGACTTCACCCAAATGTATGAGGCGGGGGTACGCATGGATGACTTGCTCAAGGAGATTAAGAAGACCACTCCTTCTTACCGCTACAAGGCCGCTTCCAACTCTACAAAAGAGGCCTCGGTCAACGCCGTCACTATTGACAAGGGGAATTACAAAAAGGTTCCTCCACCTCAAGGGAAGAAGTCCCGAAGTGACCGTCTCTACACGCCTCTCCAAGGCATGACTCAAACCGAAGTGTTCGAGGTCCTCAAGGCAAAGGGTCAAATCACACCCGTGCAAGGGTACCAACCCAAGACGATCAACTCCAATCATGCTCACCACAAATATTGTGGCTACCACCAATATAGTGGCCACACTACCGAGGATTGCTTCATTCTCCGAAATGTCATTCAAGATCTCATAGATATGAAAGAATTTGTAGTGACTAATGACGAGCATGTCAATGTAATAGAGATAGGAGAATTTGAGGGGACCACCCATTCAATCCCAATTGTGAATGGGGGCCCCAATATTATGAATAAACTTGACAATTCTTGTTATGTAGTGACTTACGATGAGGTAATGAGGGGAGTACTAGAGAATAGGAAAAAGAAGCAACATGGGAACGTCAACATGCTAACTCGATCCGGCCGAGTCATAGCAAGCAACCCTTCCACTTCCGCACCGAGCTCCTCTTCTCAAAAGCCGCAAGCTCACAACGCTCCCGAAGATCCTCTACTTGTCCAACTCAAGAAAACTCAAGCCAACATCTCTATTTGGGACCTCATTGCATCCTCAAAGAAACACCGAGATCTTGTCATCCGTAATCTCGATGATACATCAGTTTCTCCCGATACTACTCCCGAGGACCTCACAGTAATGATTGGTCACATTCATTTTGGCAACGTAATCACCTTTGCCGATATGTACCTTCCACCGTTTGGTTCCGACCACAACGAAGCTATTTACCTCAAGGTACGAGCAAGGGGGAGGCCCGTCTCGAGAGTTTTAGTGGACGGTGGTTCCGCACTCAATCTCATGCCTGGTAGAATCATGGGCATACTGGGGCTTAAGGATTCTGATTTGAAGCCTTCTACTCAAGTAATCCGAGGTTATGACAGCACCGCCCGTACAGTCATGGGTATGATTGAAATAGACATTGAGTTTGGGAGCATGGTCATGTCCGTTCCATTCCAAGTGCTTGATATCCCGGCCTCGTTCAACTTACTGTTGGGTCGACCATGGATTCACAGTGCTAATGCCGTACCGTCAACTCTCCACCAATGTGTCAAGATCCGAAATGGTGATGAAATAGTGACCGTAATGGCTGAAAACATCACTATCCACAGAAAAGGTGAGCCCGTCCACCAAGTTCAGCATGGTCTACCAGACTCCACTCTCTCCGGCGTCTCGATCAACGCCATTGATAAAGAAGGGGGAAACGGATCATGGACCCCCAGCAATCACAAAGTCCTCCGCATGATGAGGAATATGGACTACTTCCCTGGTTTAGGCCTAGGGAAATATCAACAAGGAATCCTACATCCCGTGCAAGTCCCATTTGTCAAGAACACATTCGGTTTGGGGTACGAGCCTTCCGAAGAAGACTTGAAGCAAGAGCAAGCGATCAAGAACGAAAAGGCCCGAGCTCGTAAAGAAGGCCGTAGGTATGAAGTCCCTAACCTAAGGCCTTACCGCAAGACGTTGAATGGTTATTTTGTCCGCCAAGGGGAAGACGTTCCATACATGATCTTTCCCGAGCCATGGGTTAACAATAAGGGTGTCAAAAAGCCCGGTCTCGAAATCTTCTCCGATTGTGAGATCCAAAAATCCGAAAGGGAACCAACTACCATGTCGCCCCGTGAATGGTGGGGAAGGAAGGTGACTATAGAGTCCGAGACAAAAATCACCGTGGGGGAAGAACTGACACATTTAGCCTCCATGTTCGAAGAGCTTGCCGTAATGAATGAATGCCAAGTCAACGCCATCCATGACACCGTCATCATGAACGAAACTATCAATGAGATCCCGCCAAGCTCCGAGCCGATCAACAATTGGTATTCAACGAAAGGGCCCGTGGTATCCGAAGAATTCTTAGTCCAAAAAATGGGTTGCATACCCCGCACAGCAACAAAGGAAGAGCAGCTCACACTTACTTTCGAGTCCGAGAGTGTCTCTAATACCCTCACCCAAGAGGATTTGGAGGCCATAGCCGAGCGTGTGTTTCCTTTCTTTGCTAATGAAAAATTTGATATTTCTGAGTACCCTGAGATTGCAAACATCATAAATGATGAATTAACTAATAATAAACTTAACGAACAAGTTAATAACGATTCAAATTATGATGAAATAGACCACGAAAACACAACATACTTAAATGAACTTGCTCAACAAGTCCGTAGTCGTGGCGAGAATGGTCCAAAGGCTGACGAAGAATTGCAGGTTGTTAATCTGGGTACCGAAGAAGAGCCAAAGAAACTAATATTGGAAGCTTCTTCAAGGGGGACGACAAAGACAGGTTGACTGCATTACTACAGGAGTTCGTGGATGTATTCGCATGGTCATACAAAGACATGCCGGGTTTAGACAGAAAGGTAGTGGAGCACAGGATTCCGATCAAAGAAGATGCCAGGCCAGTAAAGCAGAAGCTCCGAAAGATCAAGCCAGAATGGTCTCTGCAGGTCAAAGAAGAGATTGAGAAGCTCCTCAGTGTGGGTTTCATCAAGGTTATCGAGTATCCGACATGGTTAGCCAACATTGTGATAGTCAGGAAGGCGAACGGCAAGGTTCGAGTTTGCGTAGACTTTCGGGATTTAAACAAAGCTTCCCCAAAGGATGATTTCCCACTCCCTAATATCGACATGCTAGTCGACTCCACTGCTGCCTACGAGGTTCGCTCATTCGTGGATGGGTTCGCTGGGTATAATCAGATTCTCATGGCCGACGATGATCAACATAAGACAGCCTTCACAACACCGTGGGGTACCTTTTGCTACACAGTCATACCGTTTGGGTTAAGAAATGCTGGGGCTCTCTACCAAAGAGCCGTGACAGACTTGTTCCACGATATGATTCACAAAGAAATCGAGGTCTATGTGGACGACATGATCATTCACTCCAAAGGAACCGATGGTCAACACCTAATCGATCTCCGCAAGCTCTTCGAAAGGCTTCGTCAACACAAGATGAGGCTCAACCCTGCAAAGTGCACATTCGGGGTTATCCGAGGCAAAGTTCTTGGTTATATGGTCACTGAAAGGGGAATCGAAGTAGACCCCTCCAAAATCAAGGCAATCATTGACATGCCTCCTCCAAAGACGCAGAAAGAGATTAAAGGTTTCATGGGAAGACTACAATACATCAGTCGGTTTGTGCACCAACTCACTTCCATGTGCGAGCCAATCTTCAAGTTACTCAAGAAGAATGTGGCTCTAGAATGGACCGACGTGTGCCAAGAAGCCTTCGATCAAGTAAAGCATTACTTGACGTGCCCCCCTGTTCTAGTTCTGCCGCACAAGGAGAAACCTCTGTTGCTTTATCTCACTGTCAATGATGAAGCCCTAGGGGCTATGTTAGCACAAGAGCAACGAGAGTCCACAAAGGAGAACGCCATTTATTTTGTCAGTCGCCGATTCCAAGGGGGCGAAAAGAACTACTCTGTCTTAGAGAAGTCATGTGCAGCATTGGTTTGGGTCACTCAAAAGCTCAAACACTATATGGAAGCTTTTCCGATCAAGCTAGTAGCAAAGGTGGACCCGCTCCGCTACATCTTCGAGATGCCTTTCATGTCAACAAGAATAGCCAAATGGTACTTCATGCTCGCCGGCTATGATATCACTTACGTCACACTAAAATCCGTTAGGGGGAAAGTGTTCAGTGACCAGCTTGCCGAATTCCCATGTGACGAAGTGAAGGGGGAAGATGTACAGTTCCCCGACGAGCATTTAATTTGTACCACAACCGAGGAAGACAAGTGGCAACTTTTTTTCGATGGCGCCGCCAATAAACATGGTTTTGGTATAGGGGTATT
Organism: Campanula takesimana; assembly: GCA_026119855.1. Taxonomy (NCBI): domain Eukaryota; kingdom Viridiplantae; phylum Streptophyta; class Magnoliopsida; order Asterales; family Campanulaceae; genus Campanula; species Campanula takesimana. The sequence goes on along the minus strand of JAOWBW010000192.1, from coordinate 1,177,777 downwards.
GCTTGTCGATCCAAAAGACATCTACACTCCCATTGCCATACGCCTAGAATTCGAAGCTACCAACAACATTGCCGAGTACGAAGCATGCATAGCAGGGCTCGAAGCAGCTCTCGAAAGAAATGTCACGGAACTAGAAGTGTTCGGCGACTCTTTGCTCCTTATCAATCAGCAATCGGGTAAATGGCGAACCCAAGACCCGACTCTCCAACAGTATGGTCAGCACCTTGAAGAACTGGTTGAACAATTCCAAGAGATCACTTTCAACTACCTGCCAAGGGATAAGAATCGCTTCGCCGATGCACTGGCCACTATAGCTTCATTAGTTGAAATGCCTAAAGGGAAAATGGTGAAGCCTTTCAAAATTGCTCGAAGGAACAGTCCGGCATATTGCATGAGTATCGAGATCAACGAGGTTCAAACAAACTCTCCGTGGTATTCGGACATCATGAACTTCCTCAAGGACGGCACTTATCCCGAGAACATCAATAAGAAGTCTCAAGCAGCTCTGCAAAGGTTAGCCTCTCGGTACGTACTGATTGGGGACCGAGTCTATAAAAGGCACCACGACGGGATCAATCTCCTATGCGCCAATGAGACCGAAGCTCAAGAGATAATGTGTGAAGTGCACGAAGGAGAATGTGGACCCCACATGAATGGGTTTATGCTAGTCAAGAAGATACTTCGCATTGGTTACTATTGGAGCACTATGGAACGAGACTGTATCGAGAAAGTCAAGAGGTGTGCCAATTCCACGCTAATCTGCAACATGCTCCACCCTCACAACTTTACAACATGGTCACACCTTGGCCTTTCTCTTGTTGGGGGATAGACATCATCGGTAAAGTTCATCCTGCCGAAAGCAATGGGCAGTCATTCGTCCTAGTGGCAGTCGACTACTTCACAAAGTGGGTCGAAGCACAAGCCTATCGGACCCTCAACGCCAAGAAAGTGGCCGAATTTGTAAAGATTAATATCATGTGCCGATACGGCGTGCCTCATGAAATCATTTCCGACAACGGCTCTCACTTTGAGAAGGAAATGGATGCACTTTTGGTAGAATACAAGATCACCAAGCACAAGTCATCTCCTTACCGGCCCCAAGCAAATGGCGCAGTCGAAGCAGCAAATAAGACCATCGAGACCATCTTCAAGAAAATGGCCTCAACAGGAAGGGATTGGCCCGAAAAGCTACCATTAGCATTGTGGGGCTACCGCACATCAATACGATCCGCAACAGGAGAAACTCCTTATGCATTGGTCTATGGTTCTGAAGCCGTACTCCCTATCGAACTTGAAGTCCCATCTCTACGAGTCCTCCTCGAGAATCAAGTCAACGAGGTCAACTGGATGCAAAGTCGATACGAACAGCTAGCCTTACTCGACGAGAAAAGGTTAAGAGCACTCAAACGCACGAGGGCATATCAGCAAAGGATGGCAAGAGCTTTCAACAAAAAAGTGAGGCCTCAAAACATCAATGTGGGAGATTTGGTCTTAAGACAACATCCTCCTAATGCCATGAATCCCCTGGGGAAATGGGGACCCCGATGGATCGGTCCGTACGTGGTCAAAAAGATACTAAGCGGTGGTGCAGTCCGGCTCGTGGATTTAGATGGTGACCAGCTGCCAAAGGAGGTCAACCTCGACAAGCTCAAGAGGTTCTACGCTTAATAAACAAAGACCATTAAAAAAAAAATAAAAAAAAATCACTCGCTAGGTTGAAAACCCGCAAGGGCGGCCTAGGCAAAAATTAGAGCACATGCAAAAAAAGAAGCCCGCTAGATTGAAAACCCGCAAGGGCGGTCTAGGCAAAAAACAGGGTGCACAAAAAAATAAAAAAAAATGGTCTCTGTTTATTTGAACTACGAAGACCTGAGCCTCCCAACTGGAGGAACGTAGGCAACCTTCGGGTGCGGTCTAAAACATATCAAAAATACCCAATTCACTTCAAATAACAAAATGCAATTTTTTATTCATTCAATGAATTATTCAAACCATTACAACGGATTTATTGAGCAACAAAAGACATCAAAATATTAAATCCTAAAACAAAGTGGTCTAATTGCAATCTCTTAGGATACTAAGAAAAATCCAATTTTCTCTTAGCTTTCGAAGGACCACCCGATCGTCTCTCAATCCTTTTCTTCTAGGGTAATAAAGGACCACTAATACGCACCGAAACCTTCTGTGATGCAACACGTCTCCTAGAATAAAAGTCATCCAAAGGAGTACCGAAAGGGTCAGCGAGAATGTTACTCGAATCAGCAGCAGCCTCCCTATATCTCAAAGTGTTGCTAGGCTCAAAACCCTGTCCCAACAACTCGGCACGAAGCATATCAACCCAAGTGATGCCACGGTAAAGGGTGCCAAATAAATAGTCCAAGTAGCTCTCAGGAAGGAAGACACTCCCCCGATGCAGAGGAGCGAAAGCCCAACGATTGCGGTCATCTCCCCAAGCTGACTGAAGCTCACTCGAGAAGTCAGGACCCATGTAAGCAACTGGACGAAGCATTCCATCCCTCGGAAAAGGAATTGTCTGTTGGCGACCGAACTTCCGCAGAACCCGCTCTGGCTGGTAAAATGAAGAATCTCTCAAACCGGGTACCACCACGTGCTGAAAACCAAGAGTCCATTCCACAAAAGGACGAAGACCCCAAGAAGGAGGACACCACTCAATATCGGCGGTCACCCGAGAGGCAAAGAATTTCTTCCAATCATCTTCAGATAAAACCCGGATCAACAACTTCCTCCTATGAACAGCAAAAGGAGACAAATCACCATCCGGAGAATAAATTCTGAAGTGTTCTCGGAGCCATATGGTCAAGAGCAAAGGGCTTCCCCGACACATCTTGCCCGTCCTATGTAACTCATCAAGGCCATGCAATGTCTCCCCTACAATAAGAGGGATTACACTAAATCGCTGCTCCTTAGCTTGCAAAATAATCTCAGCCAACTGCGCGTCCGCAGTCCCGAAGGGTGTAACAAACAGTACTTCGCTGAAGAGACAAACGGCCATGGCATTTCTTTTGAAAGATTGAACCACCGGGTCCTCCGAGTGTAAACTGAAGAACATCGGCAACTCAGTTATGTCAATCACGGTACCATGCAACATCTTCCTCACGTCCTCAACAGGGAGATTCAGTAACTCAACCCAAGAGTCGACGGCACCACGGTGATATTTAGGGACGGCAATCCGACCGGCCAAAGCCATGCCAAGGATGGCCCCGAAATCGTCAACAGTCGGCACCATTTCATTAGCTGAAAGGTTGAAGGTATGGCTGTCGCAATCCCAGAAAGCCGCGGCAGCTCTCAACAAATCCCAATCCGGCTTCAACGTCCGCAAAGTGAAAAGAATTCGGAACCCGAAGTCTTTAATGAAGGCCTTCTTGGGATGGGTCTTAAAAGAATACACAAAAGTACCCAAGTCCTTTTCATACTCACTAACAACCTTGGCATCAAGGGCAAAAGAATTGGAGGCCATGGAAAATGTTGATCACAAGCAAAGTTAAGCAATAATATGATGTTCAAAAATGGCAGAAAGGAGCTGTGAGGATCAAGTGGTCGAACAGAAGATGATATTATAGCTTTGGGGGCTCTTTTGGTCAGCAAATGTCAAGCCCGGAATTCCGCCTCCCAGACGCGCGCGCCACCCGCCAGCGGTCAGAAGTGCGCGCGCGTCCCAAGCCTACATATAAAGGCGCGCGCCTCCCAGGTCTAAATCGCTTCAAGAAAAGGGCCTTGTCAGAGATCTCCAGCCTATATCAAGACACTGTCCCGATCCTCAGACACCCAGTTGGGCACACCTTTTTCTGGTCCGCCCTTAAGGCATGTCAAAAATCGAAAGTAGGATAGAAACTCCCACTCAAAAGTAGGCTGTCCTCTTCAAAATTCCGAACTCCCTAAGTTCTGTCACGGGTGCCACACCCCCCTCAAGAGTCAATCTCAACATTTCATCCCCAGCAGGAACATTTTTCTGGTCGCGGTCAACTGTGCTCGTACCCCACAATTCAAAAAAGTCAAGTGTGACTCCAAATGGCACGAGACTTCAAAGCAATATTTCATCAAACGGATTCACTAACGGATTCGTCAACAAGGGTTCGCTAATGACCTCATTCAAAACATTCAACCGTGCCCGCACCCCCAAGTCGACAACTCGGTCCATATCGAGACAAGCTCCCATGAGCTCCAAGTCAGCAACTCGGTCCATATCGAGACAAGCTCCCATGAGCTCCAAGTCAACCAACTCGGTCCATATCGAGACAAGCTCCCATGAGCTCCAAGTCGGCAACTCGGTCCATATCGAGACAAGCTCCCATGAGCTCCAAGTCGGCAACTCGGTCCATATCGAGACAAGCTCCCATGAGCTCCAAGTCAACCAACTCGGTCCATATCGAAACAAGCTCCCATGAGCTCCAAGTCGGCAACTCGGTCCATATCGAGACAAGTTCCCATGAGCCCCAAGTCGACAACTCGGTCCATATCGAGGCAAGCTCCCATGAGCTCCAAGTCGGCAACTCGGTCCATATCGAGACAAGCTCCCATGAGTCCCAAGTCGACAACTCGGTCCATATCGAGACAAGCTCCCATGAGCTCCAAGTCGGCAACTCGGTCCATATCGAGACAAGCTCCCATGAGCTCCAAGTCGGCAACTCGGTCCATATCGAGACAAGCTCCCATGAGCTCCAAGTCTACCAACTCGGTCCATATCGAGACAAGCTCCCATGAGCTCTAAGTCGGCAACTCGGTCCATATCGAGACAAGCTCCCATGAGCTCTAAGTCAATAACTCGGTCCATATCGAGACAAACTCCCATGAGCCCCAACTCAACAAACTCGGTCCATATCGAGACAAGCTCCCTTGAGCTCCAATACAACACTCCAGCAAAAGCCGCTCACACAGGGAACGCACCACTATCTCTCGCAATTTCAAATTCCTGCTTTCATCGAGTCTTTGCCTTTTCTTGGTGATGTCCTCGGCGGGTGTTTTTAACTTTCGTCGACGCATTTTGCTTTGCAATCCACGTCGCCGAGGGGCTCTGTAGACACCCCGCCTTGGACCGCTCACCCCGATTGCACATTTGATTTTGTGTTTCTCCCCATTCTAAGTGTTTCTCGTTAGTTTCTGTCACTTCCGTTAAGTTCCTGACTGACTTCGTTAAGTCCAGGGGCTAAACTGAATGACAGGGCTGACTTTCTAGTCCATTCTGTCAAAATTGCCTTCTCTGAGTCGCGCGCCTCCGACACCAGGAGCCAGGCGCGCGCGCCTCCCGCCCCCAAAGCAGGAAGCTTGCGCCTCTGGGCGTCAGTTACAGATTTTTGGCCAGGATTCCCTCCCTTGCTCAATTTACAGGATTTTTCCCGGGAAGGATTCTTGGTGACTGAGTTTTGGCACCAAAAACACCCCTCTTTCACCTATAAAAACCTCTCTTTACCTCCATTTTCAAGGATCGAAAACTTGGACCGAAAATTGAACTTACAAAAACTATACCAAAATCACTTTCTAAAGGTTCTCCAAGGATTTCATCAAGAAATATTTGAAGGTCTTCAAATTGTAGGTAAAAGTCCATCTTTTCCTTCCTCTTCTACTTCATCTCCTCTCTCTTTTTACTTTAATCAAATGTGCAATCACCCAAATCATTTTGGGACATAACTCTAATGATCACCTCATCTCATTGAGGTTGGTTAAGGAGTTATCTCCTACATTCCAAATCTTATTTTAAACCCCCTTTTTTATGACTTAAAGAAGAAGAAGAAGAACATTTTCATTCATGTAGATTTTGATCAAGCAAGACCAACTTAAGTTGGGCGAGATGGGTGTTTCGATACTTCCCATCTCGTAATCTAACCCCCGGACCTCAAAACAAAGAATCTCTGTTTTCGTAATCAAACTTAGGCTACAATCAATAGGTTTTTCTTATGTTCCTCAAAACATAGGTGGCGACTCTAAAAAAAAACAAGTTAGACATCCTAGGATAACACCGCGCGCTCCAGCCTAAGGCCGTGGTCACCCCCGGGGTATCTACAGTAAGTTATTTTAAGGTATAAGGTTTTGATTTGTGAATTACCCAAGGTATGGGGTTTGGATTGTAAATTACCCCAAGGTATGGGGTTTGGATTGATTAATTTTGTACTTTAGGGTTTAATGACCTTAAATTGAGGTTTTCATAAAACTTGTAGATTTCGACCCAAGTTGATTGATTTATTTGATTTTGGTGGTTTTGTTACAAAACGCAATTTTTGTGTTAGGTAATTTGTGGTTCGAAAATGTTGTAATCTTTGACCAATCTTTGACTTGGTTGACTTTGTTAGAAGTGCCTTTTGTGTTGTTTGACTTCTGTTAGAGTATAGGGATGTACATTAGTGCTTCATTGAGAAGCTTCTTTTGGATGAAGTTATATTTTTGTCCGTTAATTATTGAAATGTTTTGGACTTGTTTGTAGTTGAGTTGTCCTAGGTAGACTAGGGCTTTGATTGTGAGATATTTATAGTATTTGTTTGGAATTTTGGGGATTCTCCTAATGCAGCAGTTTATATTTACACTTGTTTATGAAATTAAACTGCTAGGTTAATCACATACCTTTGCTGTGTATACCTGTCATGCTTGCAGGTTGTATTGCCGCCTTTGAAGTCGAGGGGCTCATGTAGTGTTGTGCATAGCTTGTGGGAAAGGACTCCAGAGACTTGTTATGGCACTGTGGGAGCACTGGTGGGATACCTCCTATACATTCCGCTTTGGTTGAGGAGAGGTTATGTTGGCTCCTTCGGACTTCACGGCTCTGACCGGGTTAGGGTTCACAGGTAGCCCTAGTGTGGAGTGATGATACCTTGCTTGCCGATGGGAGTGCGAATGGACTTTCGAGCTTGATCGGGTTTGATTGTATCGATAACAGGAGTGGGTATGTTTGGGCGACCTTAGGAGGCGGCATGAGGAGATGCTGACAGATCTCGAGGCCAGAGGCGGTGCTGTAGAGGTGACTGCCTAAGCATGAGTTATCACAGATCATTCTTGCATGATTGCGATGATTCTACTGCTTGGATGTCTGGTGGACTTGGATGCGGTGGGCTGATTTGCGTGTTGGAGCTACAGGCTTGGCAGAGTTGTACTATTCCCTAGATCGGAGTTGTAGACCGCAGTTGTGCTTGAGGTGACGGGCCAGCGGAGGTTATTGATTGGATATGGCGGAGACGCCCTTTACTTGAGTGAGAGGGTATGTCCTTAGTGTGGGGCAGGAAGCGTCTTCTTAGTCCGGTGAAACCTCTGTGGTTTATGACTGATCTAATGTCTCTGCATGATAGGGTTAGGTTGACCGAGGGCCTTGTATGATGACTTTGTTGGGACGCGCCTTAGAGGTTCATGCGCTGTGATAGAGGAGAAACTGCGGAGATGGGGTAGAGGCATGTTCAGTCGGCGGCACCGGGCCCAGCAGGTCCTTCCTTTGGCAGGGCTTTTGGAGTCCCTCTGTATGATCATGTGGATGGTGATGAAAACCCTTAGTGGGTGCAGCATGAGGAGAGTGAGGTAGCTCTGGCGTTTCAGATCCCGACGGGTCATGTCAGTGTAGGTACCTCACCCTTTCTTTTATCCCACTTCTGTCCATTATAATCCTCTAGTTCGGACTATGTTGACACACTTGTGCTGCCTTTGTCTAGGTTCCTCTTCGGACATATGAGACTATGACATGCTATAAGGCCGGCTTACGGTCTTGTGATTAGGAGCTTGCATAGGAAGTTGGCGAAGAGTCTTCGTAAGGTGGCGGAGTGTGGCGGTTCTCCTCCTTCCCGTGACGACGATGGTGCTCCAGGTGGACGTCTTCTGAAGAGGACTCGAGGTGATGCTAGCGGATCGGTTGCTTAGTCCCTGAATTTTGTTAGTGGTAGCATAGACAGTAGTATAGCATATATTTATGGATGACTGTATAAACATTTCTATCATTTGTCTAGCAGTATGTAGCAGTAACACGTAGCAAGTAACAAGTTGTATATAGAGTAGCAAGTATCATGTAGATAGCATGTAAGAGCGCATTGCACAGGCTTAGAGTACCCTAGTGCGGTTTACACACTGCTTGACTTCTATTGGTACGAGTTGCCTAAAGGAGATTTAGGGCTTTTGACCTATAGGAGACGGGAGGCAGGACCCTACAGTATCCTAAGGTGTAGGACCGAGTCAGTTAGGACATCACGGAGATGAGACAAAATATATTTTGTAAATTGGTGGAGACCGAGTGTGCGGATTTACAAACAACGTGTCGTGATAGAAAACACTTTTGAAAATGTAATGACTTTATAAAAATGCCTTATAATTAATTATAGTCTAATTAATTCAAGTACTTGTTAGGTTTGTTGATTAGGGTAGCCCTTCGGGTGAGTGAGATTTCATCGGGTTGCCGGTGATTTCGAGTAGTCAAGCAGTTGACCTAACTTGGTTTGGAGAAGCCCCAGTTTGAATGGGGGTACTTAAAAGAGGTGAACCATGTCGAACTTCGTGGAGGGTGATCTTCTTGGAGCATCGGCAGTCAGTCCGATTGCATTGGGGCAGCCCCAGTTTGGTGAGGGTATTAGAAAGAGGTCATCCATGTTGAGCTTCGATGGAGAGAGATGAATTTCTACGGGGAATGATCCTGTTGGAGTATCAGTACTCGGCTCAATTCTGCTCGGGTAGCCCCAGTTTGGTGAGGGCAAAAGGTGGGGGAATGCTACATCCTTTAGACGCACCCTGATTTTTTTCTAGACCGCCCTTGCAGGTTTTCAATCTAGGTGGGCATATTCTTTTAGCGTCGGTTTTTTTTTTTTTTTCAGTCGACTCAAAAATAAAGAAAAAAAGACAGAAATGTATAGACGACTTGCAGGAGCTTTTTTGTTATGGTGAGAGAAGAGAGAGAGAGAGAGAACAAGATAGGGCGTTCTCTCATTTAGACCTTACGGGAAGTATGTGTGCCAAAGGAAGGAAGCCCCTGCTTGACAGAAAGTAATTGTTTAGCTCTTTCCTAAATTGTAGAATAGAAGACTTGTCGAGACATTTGAAAATTGTTTTATTCAGAATCGTCTTTTGATTGCTCGAGAATGGACCTCGTTGATTAGTTACTTATCTTATGATAATGTTTTAGACAAGTAGTCTTGAAATAACAAACGCCTTGATTAATCGAGAAAGAGAATAGAAATTGTAGTGTATGGGGAAGCGAGAAAAGAATGAAAGTTGGCTCGAGGTGGGTTGTATATATTTTGTGGACCGGACCAGGAGGTTGCCTACGTTCATCTCGGTGTGAGAGGCTCAGGTCCGCGTAGTTCGAGGATCATCCGGTTGATGATGATACCGGGTCTGAGTGGTGGTCTCTCCATTGTTGCTTTGGACCGCTTCGTTCGTAGTTGTCGCTTTGGACTGCTACCGACGAGTTGAGTTGGATTCTTTTGAAAAGGAAGAAAAATAGAAAATAAGAAGTGAAAAGAATGTGGGACTTTTACTTTTCCTATGATGATAGCCCCTTCTAATTTTCTTTGCTTGATTTATTTCTTTGTGCACACCCTTACTTTTGCCTAGGCCACCCTTGCAGGTTTTCAACCTAACGGGCTTCTTTTTTGTGCAATTGCTCAAATTTTTGCCTAAGCCGCCCGTTGTGGGTTTCGACCTAGCGGGGGTTTTTTTTTTTTAATTATATACATTTGCATATTGAAGCGTGGGGCAAGATAAGTCCCTAGTTCGCTTTCGCCTTTGGGAGGTAGAACTCATGGAGGGGGTTTCAATAGCCCCTTGAGTTTCGTTGACATCGTCGAGGAGGACAGACAGCCCCAGTGCATCGTCATGTCATAGTCGCGATGGAAACGGATAGCCTTTGAACAGACGCTTCTTTGATGGCGAGCGGCTCTGCAGTCATCGTCTTCTTCATGGGAAGATGGAAGTATATATGGGGAGTATTTAGTGAGTGAACACAGTGGGTGTACATGAGAAGGGTATATATGGAGGGTGCACACAGTAGGTGTATACGAGGGGAATATATGGAGAGGGTGCACACAGTGGGTCTACACGAGGGGAATATATGGTAGGTGTACATAGTGGGTGTACACGAGAAGAATATATGGTAGGTGCACACAGTTGGTGTACACGAGGAGAATATATGGTAGGTGCACACAGTGGGTGTACACAAGGAGTGTATATATGGAGGGTGCACATAGTGGGTGTACACGAGGAGTATGTATGGAGGGTGTACACAATGAGTGTACACAAGGGGGGTAGGTTTAGAAAAGGTATATAGAAACAAGAAAACGATTCGATTGATCAAAGCGTTTGTTATTTTGAGATTCATTGTTTGTTAAATTATGTTTGATGGTTTGTGGGTCCATTTACTTTTTAATGAGTCTTCATTAAAGACACTTTTATTAAAGACTCGAATTGACTAGTCCGAGGTGGACTTTAACAATCTAACTAATGTCCGGAGTGGACTTTTGCTAGTAAAAAGTAAAATACTAATGTCTGAGGTGGACTTTTGACTAAAAGACTCTCTAGAACCTACGAAGACTGCTTTTTTTTTAGAGGGAGGCAGCCCCAGTGTAGCTTCTTGCTTGCTCGGACTTTGCTTATGCCCATGTATTCCCTTAGCAGGTGATGGCTCCGCTATCGATGAGGCTTTGGATCTTTCTCTTCAGATGGAAGAAATTCTCGGTGTCATGTCCAACGTATTGGTGATACTTGCAATGTTTGGAGGGATCCAAGTCTTGTCTTGCAAAGTTTGGTTTGAAGTCAAGGAGAGGAGATAACTTGCCGGCTTAAACTAGACTTTTGAAGCATTTGTCTAATGGCATACCCAAATCATCGAACTCGTCCTTCTTATCACGGACCATCTTGGAGGGTGGTTTAGGCACCGGTATTCCTTGTTAATGAGTAGCCATAGGAGGCATCCCAATGGGGAAAGTCTGTGGTGACCCATACATTTGAGGAGCGTACGGGTGTTAAAACGGAGCATGAGGGAGAGTGCGGTTGAGGTACTCTTATATGCCATAAACATCAGACTGAAGATGTTTCTCGGTGTCCTTTAGGGCTTTGTACATCACTTTCTGGAAGCGGTCTGTTTGCTTGAGGAGAACAGTCTCAAAGAAGGCTTCTTGTTCATCGAGAGCGGTTTGGAAGAGGGTTGCTTACTCAGTGAGGATAGTCTCATAGTGGGCCGATTTCTTGTTGAAGATGGCCTCGTAGAAGGCTTCTCGCTTGTTGGGAGCGTAGTTAAGATGGGCCGCTTGCTCGTTGAGAACGGTGTTGGAATGGAGAGTTGTCTCGAGACTTTGGGTGGCAACTTCGGTTGTGACTGTGATAATCCCTTCGGTAGACATGATGCAGGATTCTATAGTGGTTAGTGGAGAAGTTAAGTATTTGAATTAAATTAGACTCATAATTAATGACAAGGCATCGTTTATAAAATCATTTTTTATGAAAAGACTCGATCACCGTATTTTTTGAAATGTTCTTTGAATGAAAAGACTAAAAGTTTGACCGGGTCGGAAGCTGTCTACGTTCCCCTTACTATACAGGAGAGGTCCCACACAATGAGAGGCTCAGGTCACCGTAGTTCGGGTTTAGTAAAACAAGTGAGATAGTGACCGCAGAGGTCAGTGATTTTGAAAATCATAAGTATTAGAAGATGACCGTAGAGGTCTAAAAGTAATGGGAGATAACTCGGTCCTTGGTTACGCATAGGTGGAGGGACCTTAGGTAAGGTGATCTCAGCCTAAGCGAGTCAGGTAAGGTTTGACATAGGTAGACCAAGAAGCAGGTCGTCTAAGATCGGTTAGCTTGACTAAAGGTGGGGTCAAGATGAAGGGTTGACCTAGATTGGTCGAGGACGGATTGCCTTAGACGGGTTGGAAATGGATTGACCTAGACGGGTGTGAGACGGGTTGACCTAGACAGGTCAAGGCGATAGGTTGACCTAGATGGGTGGATCTAGACGAAACTGTGGTAGATAATTTGAACGAGGGAGGTCAAAGGTTGACTAGGTTGACCTAAGGTAGACTAGGTTGACCTAGACGGGTTGACCTAGATGGGTCGAGGTTTGACTAGAGTTGATCTAGGGTAGACTAGGTTGACCTAGACAGGTCTAAAGTTCGACTAGACTTGACCTAGGGTAGACACACACAACATGATGAATGATTTTAGTTAAGATTAGGATTACTTGTTTTTTTATAAGTGTTCTTAACTCGATCAAAGTGCATGGTTTAGAAATGAACAAGGATTAACCTCGACCGCTTCACAAGTGAAAATGACGAGTTAGATAGCTCGGGTGCCACGAAGATAGAGGTGACAGGATCACCAAAATCTGTGCACTCAGCGATGTATCCAGTAGGGTGTGCAGTGTGACACGGACTAGTGGTAGTGTGCCTTTTGATTACGTAGTTTTAGGAATGATATGCAATGCATGAGAGAAGTCTATTAGCATAAAAATCCATAGTTATAGCATCTAAGCATGAAATAAACATAAACAGAGCATATCTATAATATTGAAACACGCTATGAATACCAAGAACCTGCAGGAAGTTGTTATAAACAGATTTGCAGAAAAGGGTGCGCGGGGCAGTTTGAACACACACAAAATCGTGAAGTTATGAAAGTTAGACCCTCTTAAGTTTTGAAAAAGGTTTTCAAAAACAAGTCCCCAGCAGAGTCGCCACTGTGAATACGTGAGGTTGAAATCGAGAGTCACCACGTTGTTTTACTTGTTGTTGAAACATTGAGAAAACCATTTATGAGAATAATAGGGTTCGGGGGTCAAATTACAATAAGAGAAGAATATCAAGTTATCACTCCTACTACCCGACGAATCGGTCTTTCTATCATGATCAATGTGTGTGTGTTAGTGATTGAGACCGGATCCGAAGATTGCCTACATTCTTCTCATCATGAGAAGCTCAGGTCGGTGTAGTTCATTGATGAATTAGAATGGGGAGGGATGAAGCGGGATCATGCATATAAAGCGGGAAGATTAGGGTTAGAAGTAGTTCCTAGATCGTATTAGGGTTTGATGAAACCCTAGGATCATCATTGGCTATGTCATGTGCACATAAATAGGGATTACAATCCTAGATCTAGCATGTTATGCATGGATAAGTAGTAAATCTAGTATAATAAAAACAACATCATGAATACATATGAATGAATACATAAACATGAAGATCGCTACCCTAAATATAGCATATATTATGAGTTTAGACTAAGAATATGAAGAACGCATGAAGATCATATGAATATGGATGTATAAATGTCGCGACCCCGAGATCGCGAGCTGGACGTCGACTTAGAACCAAAACTATGAAATATAGAAGTTAAAAATTCCATTTTGAATCAAAAGATGATAACACAAGGTTTTACAAATCCAAGTTTAAATCAACAATGTACAACCAACATAAGCTCCACAGCTTATACTCAAAAGAATAAATATACAATTCTTAATGACGTCAATAATGGTGACACTATCCCCAAAAGGTTATACATTTAAATAATGTAAACCGATCCATAACAACCTGCCCCAATATCTCAATCCTCTCGACGTCCTCCTCGATCCGCGAATCCTAATCCTTTTCCTCCTGGGGGGGGGTTAAGGAAAAACAAATATGGAAATAAACGGGGTGAGATAAAATCTCAGTAAGTTACTAATGCAACTACATGACATGCTAATATGCAATAACCAATAGCAATTAACATATGACAGATAGCAGCGGAATAATAAGTGACATGCTGTCAAACAGTAACACCCAATAATCAACCATATAAATAAGCATATAACAACAAATGAGAGGCTCCCTATCGCCAACCGTCCCATACCGGTTGGAAATAACGACCAGCTCATCATGCAACACATAAAGCTGAAATAAATACTCATAAGTGGATACATAACCAAGGTTTTCCAAACCGGAACATCCAAATAAAGGATCGCTGCGCAGCTTCAATAATCAACAATCAACATCTTCATAGCAGCATGAAAGCTCGAAGAGAAAACCCCGGTACCGGAACCAATAACATAAAAGTGTCACAAGGGACAAGGACCATGACACAAAGTCATGCCCGCTAGCCAGATACATTCACAAAGGAACGCTGACTTATCCTTTCCCATCGCCCAAACACACACAAAATACCAGCTGGACTTTCAAATAAATGCTAGGTAATAATAATTTAGCATGAATAACAACTCAGGGTTCCAAAGTAGGGAACCACACCAATTAATCACCATAAAGATGCAAACGATTACTCATAAAGAGTTCAACAATAACGAACACAAGGAGTTTCTCATAAAAGAGCACAACAACGATAAACGGAATTTCTCATAAAGAGCACAACAACAATAAACGGTATTGCTCATAAGGAGCGCAACAACAATGATTCTTAGAATACGATAATTCCATAAAGAGGAACCATACCAGATACATTTCAAAGTTGATACCCATAAGTTACTCATAAGGAACACAACCCAAACGGTCGCTCACAAATAGTACAACGGCTACAACCCAAAATTATCCTAAAAGTTTACTCATAAAGATGTAATAGGACTATGAACTCAACCATCTCATCACTCCTGAAATTCCAAAGTAGGAATCAGAATGAATACACTTTAAGGTTAATCAAACCGTAAGTACCCAATTGCCAATACACGCTTTACCTTCGTCCTTAACGAACCAATCCCAAACCCCCAAACGAATCAAAAAGGTTAATCTTTAGAACATGATCACGATCGGACTAAACCCTACACTTTGGTGTTCAACCACAACCCTCTAGGTACTATGGGACATCGCCTAAAACCTAGACCAAGTCTTACTCGAAAATCAATTCGATTGGAACAACCACGAACACATCATAAGATACCCAAACACCCAATAAAATCCCGAAGTATAAAACTTATAACTTAACTGAACAACCTATACCATATTGTAGTACTCGAAGAGAGCTTCGAAACGATAGTTTACACGCCTAAAACGGAGTCCGGATGAGAAAGTTATAGCCTCCGGAAGATCGAACGAAAAACGGACAAACTGGAAAAAGGGGGATGCGCGCGCCTCCAGAAAAAGTGATGCGCGCGCCTCCTAAGGTCAGAAGGCTGCGATTTCGAAGCAGAAAAGGGTGCGCGCGCCTCCCAAAACATGGTGCGCGCGCCTCCTTGCCCGGAGGGACGAAATCCGGCCAAAATCTGGGTTTCTACCAATTTTCTTACCCATTTCATATTACAACCAAAATCAAACATAATCAACCTTCCACCAAGCATAAAGATGAACCCAAAACAACTTATAACTAGAATGGGGACTCAAATAATACCATTTATCAACCAAGATCAAGATTCAAACCCAACATTCCTAAAATCACCATTTTTGACCAAAACTCAAAATAAATTCCAAATAAATTCCAAATTCAACCAAACTTCAAATATAACACATCAAGCATAATATAAACATGATATGAACACTTTAGCATAAAAATGGGGGAAAAGCAACTTACTTGGATTTTCTCAAAGTTGATGGATTTCGATTCTTTTTGGCTTCCTACATCCTATCGACGATCTAAACATGATTCATGTTTTAAGAAATGAGAAATAAAAAGAGGAAGATGATGGAAATGTAGAGAGAAGTGAGAGAGAACTTACCCAATTGAGCTAGAGAGAGAGAGAAATGCTGGGAATGAATGGGGTGAGGGAGAAATAGAGGGAGTAGGGAGAAGATGATTAAAACCAAACTTACACTAAGACCCCTCCCTTACTACTACTCTCTACAAACAAACTCCCCACTAACAAATAAGACTCAACACTTCTACACTAGCGCAAATGACCCAAATAAAATGCTAGTCATAATTATTATGAAACATAAAATGCACACATAAATATTTAAATAAATAATAATTTAAATAAATAAATAAGCAATTAAATAAATAATAATTATTTATTACTAATAAAATAGAGCCTAGTTTTCGGGTCGTGACATTCACTCCCCCTTAAGGAAAATTCGACCCGAATTTTAACGAGACATACCCGAAAGACCCAATAGCTACGGATACGATAGTTCCGCCATTTCTCAAATTCCTCAATTGTCCATTATAAACCACCACGTAGTAACCCTAAATAATGTTCACAATACCACGACCTCTCGAACCGAATCATTCCATCATTAACTTCATTACTAATCAAAATCCGTACTCAAAATCGAAGAATTCAAATTATTTCCACACATAATTCTCGAGGTACCTCAAGCTCGCCTTATTCATAACCTTAACTACACCGCAAAGGTACTTCCATTTGTAAATCGCATACTTAGTATTATTCCCCAGAAATTCCAAACATTCCATCTCGAGCTTAATTAGCTTTTAAAATATGAAAAGCTAAAGAAATTTTCCATCCCCATAATATTCACCAAAGGCTATATCTCAAAAGATTCCCATTATAGTGCTCTTGCTCTAGGTAGCACTTTAAACTAGAGGTGTAATATAAATACAAAATGCTCACTTAAACCTACATCATAATATCATCGTCATAACACTCCAATCCTTGAAAAACAATTACGAATACTCAATAGTCCGAAAATGGTCTAAATTTTATCTTCAAGGGATTTCCTCTAGCTCCCTTTTTAGTTATTAATCTGTGCTCATATATCCAAGGAAGTCACCAAATCTCAAATCCTCAATAGCTAAGCCACGTTAATCTTTCACGCATACCTTTATTAACTTAATGATACTTAAGCTCAATGGTACTATCAAGATCATAACCCGATTAGCTAGCCTCATTCCAATAGCTCCATTACCAAATCACAATATTCTTTAATTATGCCCAAGTATTGATACTCAACTTTCTTCACACACCCTTGATCCAATTCGGTAACGCCACCAAGAAGGGATTTAGAATCATAGAACCACTATCTAACAAAAATTTCAAAATGCCTTTAACATAGATTGAGAAATTATTACTCTCCCAAAATGTACTTAGTCCTTTCTAACTTAACACGCTTACCACCATTAATGATCATAACTCCTACAACAAACTCATCATCCATAACAAATCGTACACCTTTCCATACTAATCCATTCCGATGCATTCACGGAGATGTACTAAAAGTGACCAAAAATTTCCTTAAGAGATCCTCATTGAATCCTCAACTCTTATAACTCAACCGATGCCATAAGGACATTGATCTAAACATTAGCACTACAACCTTGTACTATAACAACTCAATTTAACCCAAGGTTCTCCCCAATTACTAGGTACTACTCAGAAATAAAAATAGAAATTTTTACAAACGATAAATACACCCAACAATTGGTATAGACATCCATTGTCACCCATCGAAGCAAAATAGTCAGATTCCAAACAAGAAAAGATTTGCTTAACTCTACACAAAGGAACGGTCTCAAAACAATTTTAGGCAAAAGGGAAGAGAGGATGTAACAATTTCCCTACAACCATCGACTAAAGCATGACATTTCCCTTCTCAAAATAACATCAAAACCTTATAATAGCAATACGACCAATTTAGCAGGTAAGTTATATCTATCTTTAAGCACAACATGAGCACATAAGACTCTATCAGATATCCTACACTCCTCCATAGGAGTAGACACTGACAACACATAAGTCAAAGACTCAAAAGAAATAAATGCAACTAAATGCACAGAAACATATGAATGCGATGATCCTAAAATGCACGCGCTCGCTCTCTCGACGCAAAATAATACCTCCTGAAACTGATGAGTCACCCGCTGAGTGCTGATTGATTGCAAATACTCTACCCGAATTCTTGGGCTTCCCCGAAGTATCCCTCTTCTGACCCTGTGATATTCCAGTCCCTGTCCCCGATGACTGAACTCTAAACCTCGGACAATCTTTAACGAAGTGTCCCAACTGTCCACACTTCACACATTTTCCTTGCTTCTTCCAACACTTGTCTTCTGAGTGTCCTTTCCTCTGATAGTAGCTGCAGACTTTCCCATTTCGTGTACCCTTATTAGAACCTTGATTTCCTACTGTTGGTTGCCCTTGAAGTTGCCTTCTGAATCGAGTTTGCACTCCCAAAATTACCTCTATTATCCGAATGTTGTTGTTGTGACTTACTCTGCCCTCCTGGCTTACCCGGGTTAACCATCTCAGTCTTCCTTCTGTGTTCCCCAATATCCTACTCAATTAAGTAGGCTCGATCCACCGCATCCTGATAAGTCTGAATCCGCTGTGCTATGAGCTGAGTCCGGATGGATGTCTTCAAACCCCTGATCAATCTCATCGCTTTCTGCTCCTCAGTCCGCACAAGGTATTCACAACACCTGGCTAATTCTGTGAACTTAGCTGAGTACTGTGCTACTAACATCATGCCTTGCTCCAAGCTGAGGAACTCGATCTCTTTCCGGTTTTGATTCACTAGAGAGATAAAATGATCATTGAATTTCCTCACGAACCACTCCCAAGGATATGGTACAAGAGTCGCATCCTAACTGGTCTTCAGTGACTTCCACCAATGTTCCGCAGTTCCCACGAGCTTATAAGCTGAAAACAGAACCCTATCCTCATCAGTGCAACCAAAGACCTCGTAGATTCTCTCCATCGATTCTATCCATAGCTCGGCCTTCTTCACATCAGGCTCACCGTCGTACTCACTTGGTTTCAACTTTAAGAACTGCTCCAACCCATTTCGCGGAGGTGCTACATGTTCCTCTCTCGGCCCTTGGTCTTGAATTGCTTTCACGGACGCTTCAAACCTGCCCTGAAACACTGCACGGTTTTCTTCCCGTATACCATTCTGATTCTGAGCCCCAGTAGAACTTTCACCCGTTCTTCTTCTAGCCATTTCGAACAAATACCTGCATAAAACGTTAACCGTTACTCACTCCGCACACAACTACCCTCCTAGGTCATTCTAGTCCACCTATACTTATACATAGAGCTAGACCATAGCTCTGATACCAACTGTCGCGACCCCGAACCCCGCGGGCCCGAGATCGCGAGCTGGACGTCGACTTAGAACCAAAACTATGAAATATAGAAGTTAAAAATTCCATTTTGAATCAAAAGATGATAACACAAGGTTTTACAAATCCAAGTTTAAATCAACAATGTACAACCAACATAAGCTCCACAGCTTATACTCAAAAGAATAAATATACAATTCTTACCAAAAGGTTATACATTTAAATAATGTAAACCGATCCATAACAACCTGCCCCAATATCTCAATCCTCTCGACGTCCTCCTCGATCCGTGAATCCTAATCCTTTTCCTCCTGAGGGGGGGGGGGGTTAAGGAAAAACAAAGATGGAAATAAACGGGGTGAGATAAAATCTCAGTAAGTTACTAATGCAACTACATGACATGCTAATATGCAATAACCAATAGCAATTAACATATGACAGATAGCAGCGGAATAATAAGTGACATGCTGTCAAACAGTAACACCCAATAATCAACCATATAAATAAGCATATAACAACAAATGAGAGGCTCCCTATCGCCAACTGTCCCATACCGGTTGGAAATAACGACCAGCTCATCATGCAACACATAAAGCTGAAATAAACACTCATAAGTGGATACATAGCCAAGGTTTTCCAAACCGGAACATCCAAATAAAGGATCGCTGCGCAGCTTCAATAATCAACAATCAACATCTTCATAGCAGCAAGAAAGCTCGAAGAGAAAACCCGGTACCGGAACCAATAACATAAAAGTGTCACAAGGGACAAGGAGTTTCTCATAAAAGATGCAAACGATTACTCATAAAGAGTTCAACAATAACGAACACAAGGAGTTTCTCATAAAAGAGCACAACAACGATAAACGGAATTTCTCATAAAGAGCACAACAACAATAAACGGTATTGCTCATAAGGAGCGCAACAACAATGATTATTAGAATACGATAATTCCATAAAGAGGAACCATACCAGATATATTTCAAAGATGATACCCATAAGTTACTCATAAGGAACACAACCCAAACGGTCGCTCACAAATAGTACAACGGCTACAACCCAAAATTATCCTAAACGTTTACTCATAAAGATGTACTAGGACTATGAACTCAACCATCTCATCACTCCTGAAATTCCAAAGTAGGAATCAGAATGAATACACTTTAAGGTTAATCAAACCGTAAGTACCCAATTGCTAATACACGCTTTACCTTCGTCCTTAACGAACCAATCCCAAACCCCCAAACGAATCAAAAAGGTTTAGAACATGATCACGACCGGACTAAACCCTACACTTTGGTGTTCAACCACAACCCTCTAGGTACTATGGGACATCGCCTAAAACCTAGACCAAGTCTTACTCGAAAATCAATTCGATTGGAACAACCACGAACACATCATAAGATGCCCAAACACCCAATAAAATCACGAAGTATAAAACTTATAACTTAACTGAACAACCTATACCATATTTTAGTACTCGAAGAGATCTTCGAAACGATAGTTTACACGCCTAAAACGGAGTCCGGATGAGAAAGTTATGGCCTCCGGAAGATCGAACGAAAAACGGACAAACTGGAAAAAGGGGGATGCGCGCGCCTCTAGAAAAAGTGATGCGCGCGCCTCCTAAGTTCAGAAGGCTGCGATTTCGAAGCAGAAAAGGGTGCGCGCGCCTCCCAAAACATGGTGCACGCGCCTCCTTGCCCGGAGGGACGAAATCCGGCCAAAATCTGGGTTTCTACCAATTTTCTTACCCATTTCATATTACAACCAAAATCAAACATAATCAACCTTCCACCAAGCATAAAGATGAACCCAAAAAATCTTATAACTAGAATGGGGACTCAAATAATACCATTTATCAACCAAGATCAAGATTCAAACCCAACATTCCTAAAATCACCATTTTTGACCAAAACTCAAAATAAATTCCAAATACATTCCAAATTCAACCAAACTTCAAATATAACACATCAAGCATAATATAAACATGATATGAACACTTTAGCATAAAAATGGGAGAAAAGCAACTTACTTGGATTTTCTCAAAGTTGATGGATTTCGATTCTTTTTGGCTTCCTACGATCCTATCGACGATCTAAACATGATTCATGTTTTAAGAAATGAGAAATTAAAAGAGGAAGATGATGGAAATGTAGAGAGAAGTGAGAGAGAACTTACCGAATTGAGCTAGAGAGAGAGAGAAATGCTGGGAATGAATGGGGTGAGGGAGAAATAGAGGGAGTAGGGAGAAGATGATTAAAACCAAACTTACACTTAGACCCCTCCCTTACTACTACTCTCTACAAACAAACTCCCCACTAACAAATAAGACTCAACACTTCTACACTAGCGCAAATGACCCAAATAAAATGCTAGTCATAATTATTATGAAACATAAAATGCACACATAAATATTTAAATAAATAATAATTTAAATAAATAAATAAGCAATTAAATAAATAATAATTATTTATTACTAATAAAATAGAGCCTAGTTTTCGGGTCGTGACAATAAACATAATGAAAACATGCATAATATAGATCTAGCCTAAGAACATAACAAGAAAAGTAAGAGGACTTACCTTGATCGGAAAGAATTATGATTGAAGCTTCTTGAAGAATTGAAGAGGCTTCGAGGGTGCCAGAAAGGCTTAAACTTAGAGTTTCTCCGTCAATTTTGACTCTGAAACTCGTAGAATGAATTTGTTCTTGATCTCTGGAGCTGGAGTCACCTATTTATAGGGAATAAGAGTCGAGCGGAGTGGCCGCGCGGAAACTCCCACACTGGCCGCGTGGCCAGTTGTTGGGTATGCCCACTTATATCTCAGTTTCAATGTAATAGGATTGATTTGATTTGATTGTTCCATCGCCTAAGTTTTATTTCATGGACTTTAGACCCACATGTAAGAAGTATTTATACTTCATTTTTTAGGTAGTCCAATGTAATAGAATATGCTTAGGAATAGGGCAAGAAGATCAAGATTGAAGTAAATCACTCCTTGAGTTTGAGCTACGCGCCTATGCACTCGATTCAACGCGCCACGTACCCCCCTTCACCTTTGCACCATACGCCCATTCAGCACGCGCGCATAAGGTGATGCGCCTAGCTATGCTACGCGCCCCATTGGCTCATGCCCGCCTCTTAGTGTTGGTAGTGGTGCCCTAGGCACGTTTAATAAACGTTGTAATTGTTATCATTTATTTCATATCAATAAAGAGATATTTTGATTATTATTGTTGTTCATGTTTACTTATAATAATCTCCGTCCCTAGTACTTGTTAAGCACTAGTATAAAGGCTAAATGATCATGGGATGATCATGTTAGATTTATGGGTACTTGTTTGAAACAAGGTACTGGACATGACCCGCTGTATGAGATTTATGTCATGGTCTATGTCGAACATATATCTCATATTAGTTATGTCATTCGAATCCTTAGACATGAAGTTATTATAGTCTTCCACTTGATGAACATTATGTTTGACATATTCAAACGCTACCTTAACACGGTAGTTATAAAGGGTATGATTGGCATAGTCGGATTCACGTAGGGAAGAATAATAAGCTAAATGGATTTGTCCCTCCACGGAGAGATGTAAAGCTTGGGCCTCTCGTAGGAATGATGTTGATGAAATGTTCGGCTGGACTCAAATGAATTGATTGGATCAATGTCATGTGGATTATCAACATATTCGGAATCAAGAAAGTATTAAACAAAACAAGTTGACTGTTTGACCAAGACTTGTGTTCAATGACATCGTGGACAAAGGGATTATGACATATTCTAAAGGAATGCGAACTTGTATCTAGTTATACTATTTGGGTAGGTATGACGGTTTGCTAGAACCTAATCATATCTTATGGTTTTATGTTTGAACCCATTGCCAACTCAGTATAATCCTAGAGGGTCACACACAATAGAACGAATCCTAAATAAGGACTATATTGGAAATTTTGGAAAATTGGATTTTCTGGGCTTTTTGGGCGACCGCCCAAAAGGGCTGGGTGACCGCACATGGTTGTGGGCGGCCAAACGCCTCAGTGTGGGTGGCCGCACAGTACTGTCGGGGGCAGATTCCTAATTTGATTAGGAAACGAATTTTGGACGGTTTTTGATACAAGTTTCCTATTTGAAATAGGTCCTACTTGTGTATAAAGGCCAAATTCGGCCAGCACTCTTCCCCAATGTTTTTGTGAGTCTCAAAAGAGTTTGAGAGAGTTTATTTTGTTCCAAGACATCCTTTGATTGAAGAACAAAATAAGACACAAATAAATTTTCATATAGTCATATTAAATTGTGAAAGTGTGTTTCATAATTTTGGTCTAGCAACCAAGATCAAGAAGCTCCTTGATATTCGTTCGTGGTGTGGATACCGCTAGAGGGTGAAGCTCATCATCTTCAAAGTTCGTGTTCTTACTTTCATTGTGATTAAGCTTCAAATCTTCACCAAGATCAAAGTTAGAATTCAAAGACATCAAGGGTTAGTTTTTCCTCTATTCATATTGTTGTATTTTATTTAGTCATATGAATGGATCTATGGGCTTTAGGGTTTCATAAAATTTTAAATGCTAAATTTCCGCTGCGCATGTGTCTTCGAAACCCAACAGTGGTATCAGAGCCCCGTTCATGTTGATTATTTCAATACCTAGATCATGTTATGTGTATATAAATTGTTTATGTGCCTTGCATGATATGAATATTGGAATATATGATGTTTATGTGTTATGTGATTTTATGTGTTTTATTGTTTTGCAACTTTAATCGCATGATTCAATCGCAATAAATATTATGATGGATTCTGAATTGTTTGATTATTAATTCTGATTGGATCATGGTTTTAATAATCGGGGAAAAACAATTCTGAGACAAAATTTCGAACTGAAAAATTACCCTCTGATCTCACCGTGCGACCGAACAAAATTACCCGGGTGACCGCCCAAGGTTGGGCGACCGCACAGTAATTTTTGGGCGGCCGCACATACTGATCAGATTGTCTGATTTTGTTGAAATCAGAATTTGGAATTTTCGAGAGGTCCAACAAAACCAGTAACAGAACCAGTCTAGACCTGCTGATCTGGAATGGGTTTTGGGTAGTTGGTTTGTGTGTGGATCTTGGGGTTTGATTTTCCTATTTGTTTTAGTCTTGTGAATCTTAGATTGGTTCAAGGTTTGGATGGCTAATCTGCGTTCATCGAGATTGTGTTTCCCAAGCTTGATCGAAATCCAAGTTTCAAAGATAAAACGAAGTTAGAATTATGAAGAGTTCATAATTGCTAAAATTGAGAAACAAAGTTCTTGATTCAATGATTGGAGATCCATGTGGAATTGTGAATGCAATTGGCCTACGTTCATCGAGACCATCTATTGCTTAGTTTCGGCCACATGGACTACTTTCTTGGTTTCTTGAATTAGTGCGGAATTGTGGATGCCTCATGGCTTAGTTTCGGTCGCACTTCTTGTTGTCTTGATTTGGAGATAATGACCAAAGTTGAAATAGTCTCATCCTCATAATTATAGAGAAACTAATGACACATAAATATTATGCTTAAATTAATGGAGATTAATTTAGTGGCTAAACTTGATGCGTAACATGTTTATATTATGTGCTCATAAATGTGTTGTATGCTATATGTGATGAACCTTCAAAGAAAATTTTAAGTTCTTTTTGCCATGCCATGATTAAAACACTTGTTTATACATGGGTGATTTTGATGTGGGTTCGCCTCCGCGAAGTGCATTAATTTTATTCATGTATGAGCAAGATGAGGTTCATTGATTTAATGTGGGCTTGCCTCCGTAAGGTGCATTAAATTGAATGGTTCCTATGCGTTTAAAATGGTTGGACTTAATTAGGCGTCAAAACAGTTTTGGGCCTAGGCAAAAGATGAGATTAAAACATGCTTTTTGAAATTGGATTTCTCAAAAAATCTCATAAAAAGAATCTAAGAATCATATGGGATATGATTGACATGATTGTCTACCTAATTAATTTAGTTTTGAGCGGTCCGCCTCCGTGGACTCGAAAGTTAAATTAAAGTTGGATCTTAGCTCAATTAAATTATATCATACATTGGATGTATATGAAGGTTATATAATTTAGTGGGAGTATTTTTGTTTGAAAAATACATTATTTATTTCTTTAATTAAAAAAAAAAATTGGTACTTATTAAATTTTGGAAATTTTGCATAATTGTAGATAATGACTACTAACACTCAATCAATTTCGTTGCGATCGATCCTTGAGAAGGATAAGCTCCAAGAGAATGGTACTAACTTTATGGATTGGATCCGTAGCCTAAGAATTGTTCTAAGGAAAGAAGATAAGTTGTACATTCTCGATGTGCCTCTTCCTGCTGAACCAGAACCTACCGCAGACAGTTACAAGAAACATTGTAATGATTCTAGAGATGTAAGCTGTCTCATGCTTGCTACCATGTGCTCAAAACTCTAACAAAGTTTGGAACATTTGGAAGCCTATGAGATAGGCGTGGAGTTAAGAGCTATGTTTCAAGAGCAAGCTAGGCAAGAGAGGTACAAGACCATTGTTGCATTCACTACTTGCAAAATGAATGAAGGGCAACAAGTGAGTCCTCACATGCTGAAAATGAAAGGTTATGTAGAGCACCTTGAGAAACTTGGCTATCCAATCCCATTGGAGCTAGCCACGGATCTCATTCTTAATTCATTGCCTAAAAGTTATAATCAGTTTGTGATGAATTATAACATGCATGGAATGGATAAGAATCTCTCCGAGTTGCATGGGATGCTTAAAACTGCGGAGATGAAGATTGCGGAGAAAGGTTCTCCCGTGCTCTTAGTTCATGATGGGAAGAAGGCTGGTGCCAAAGGAAAGGGTAAGAAAGTTGTCAAACCCAAGATAAGCAAGGCAAGCGTTGCCAAGGCTTCTGAGGCAAAACCCGATTCACAAAAGGATGGAATCTGTTTCCATTGTCAAGAGATTGGTCATTGGAAACGTAATTGCAAGGCTTTCTTGGAAGAGCAAAAGAAGAAGAAGAGCAGCAAGGCTGTGTCGACTTCAGGTATCTATATGATAGATATTCTCCTTTCTACCACTGATTCTTGGGTATTGGATACCGGATGTGGTTCTCACATTTGTTTATATGTGCAGGGTCTAAAGAATAGGAGACTACTTAAAGAGGGTGAAGTAGACCTACGCGTGGGAAATGGAGCAAGAGTTGCTGCATTAGCCGTAGGGACTTATGAAGTCACTTTACCTTCCGGATTAATTCTTGTTTTGAACAATTGTTATTATGTTCCGGATTTAAGTAGAAATATTATTTCAATTTCTTGTTTGGATAATGAAGGATTTAAGTTTCTTAATGAGAATAAGAAATTTTCTATTTATTTAAATGATGTGCTTTATGGTATTGCTAATTCATTTAATGGCCTTTATGTCTTGGATGTCAAGAATGAAAATAATGAAAATGTCTATCATATAAATAAGAAATCTAAACCTAATGATGTCAATCATTCTTATTTTTGGCATTGCCGTCTTGGTCATATTAATGAGAAGCGTATCTCAAAACTCCATGGGGACGGTCTTTTGGGGTCATGTGACCTTGAGTCATATGATACTTGCGAGTCGTGTCTTCTTGGAAAAATGACTAAGACACCTTTTACCAAGTTAGGTGAAAGGGCAAGCGACTTATTGGGGTTGATACATTCCGATGTATGCGGACCATTAAGTAGCAATGCTAGGGGAGGATTTCAATACTTCATAACCTTCACTGATGATTATAGTAGATTTGGGTATGTTTACCTAATGAAACATAAAAGTGAAGCATTTGAGATATTTAGAATATTTCAAAATGAAGTAGAAAAACAAATTGGCAAAAGTATTAAGGCACTTCGATCAGATCGAGGTGGAGAATACTTGAGTCATGAATTTGATGATCATCTAAAGAATTGTGGAATAGTTTCACAATTGACTCCACCTGGAACGCCACAATGGAATGGTGTGTCCGAGAGGAGAAATCGGACTTTGTTAGACATGGTTCGATCAATGATGAGTCAAGTTGATCTTCCAATATCCTTTTGGGGTTACGCTCTAGAAACCGCTGCATTCACACTAAATCGTGTTCCAACTAAATCGGTTCAAAAGACTCCATATGAGATGTGGAGCGGAAAGAAAACTTGTTTATCTTTCATGAAGATTTGGGGTTGCGAAGCCTTTGTCAAAAGACTTGTCTCTGACAAACTTGCACACAAATCTGACAAATGTATTTTCGTGGGATATCCAAAGGAAACTAGAGGATATTACTTTTACAACTGTGAGGACAACAAAGTTTTTGTTGCCCGAACTGGTGTCTTTCTAGAGAAAGAGTTTCTCTCCAAAGAAATCAGTGGGAGTAAAATAAATCTTGAAGAAATTCGAGACCCAGAAAATAACATTGAACCAATAGTGGAACAAGAACAAGAACCACAAGGAGATGTGGAACTTGTTCAAAATACACAAGTAACTCGCAGATCTAATAGGTTACGATCCGAGCCCGAGAGATATGGATTTCTCGTAATGGATAGTAATAAGGTAGAAATCATTGAGAATGATGAACCGACAACCTACCAAGAGGCGATGTCTTCTCCTGATTCGGACAAGTGGCTTGGAGCCATGGAATCCGAATTGCAGTCCATGCAAGAAAATCAAGTTTGGAACTTGATTGATGCACCCGAAGGTGTAAAAACCATAGGATGCAAATGGGTCTTCAAAAGGAAGACTGACATGGATGGGAAGGTGCATACTTACAAAGCTAGACTTGTAGCGAAGGGTTATAGGCAAGTTCATGGTATTGACTATGATGAAACCTTTTCACCCGTAGCAATGATCAAATCTATAAGAATTCTGCTTGCTATTGCCGCATATCATGACCATGAGATATGGCAAATGGATGTCAAAACCGCTTTCCTAAATGGAAAACTACAAGAGGATGTGTATATGACACAACCAGAAGGTTTTGAACAGAATTCTAAAGTATGCTAATTGCAGAGATCCATCTATGGATTAAAGCAAGCTTCTAGGAGTTGGAATCTCCGTTTTGATGAATCGGTCAAAGAGTTTGGTTTCATCAAGAACGTATATGAACCTTGTGTATACAAGAAGATTAGTGGGAGCATAGTGCTATTCCTTGTTTTATACGTGGATGACATATTGCTCATTGGAAACGACATTCCTACACTTCAGTTTGTGAAGACTTGGTTAGGAAAGTGTTTTGCAATGAAAGATATGGGTGAAGCCGCATATATACTTGGCATTAAGATCTATAGAGATAGATCAAGTAGGCTACTTGGTTTAAGCCAAAGTACATACATTAACAAGGTCATTAGAAGATTCCGTATGGAAAATTCTAAGAGAGGCACCTTGCCGGTGTTACATGGAGTTTCTCTAAGCAAGACTCAATGTCCTAAGACAAACGATGAGCGTGAGAAAATGAATGATGTTCCATATGCTTCGGCAATTGGGTCCATCATGTATGCCATGATTTGTACTAGGCCGGATGTATCTTATGCTTTGAGCATGACAAGTAGATACCAATCCGACCCTGGCGAAAATCACTGGATAGCTGTAAAAGCAATTCTTAAGTACTTGAGAAGAACTAAAGACTCGTTTTTGGTCTATGGAGGAATGGAAGATGATCTCGTTGTAAATGCTTACACGGATGCAAGCTTCCAAACCGACAAAGATGATAGCCGATCGCAATCGGGTTTTGTGTTTATGTTAAATGGTGGAGCTGTAAGCTGGAAGAGTTCCAAGCAAAGTACAACCGCTGATTCTACAACGGAAGCTGAATATATTGCTACATCAGATGCTGCAAAGGAAGCTGTTTGGATTAAGAAGTTCATCACTGAACTTGAAGTGGTTCCTAGTATTGCTAATCCAATAGACCTTTATGGCGATAATAATGGTGCTATTGCTCAAGCAAAGGAACCAAGAGCACATCCGAAATCCAAACACATACTTAGGCGTTTTCATATCATTCGAGAGATCGTTGATAGGGGAGACGTAAATATATGCAGAGTACCTACTGATGACAATGTTGCGGACCCGCTAACAAAGGGACTTCCACAAGCTAAACATGATGGTCATATTAGGTCCATGGGTATTAGATACATGGGAGATTTGGCCTAGGGCAAGTGGGAGATTGTTGGTAGTGGTGCCCTAGGCACGTTTAATAAACGTTGTAATTGTTATCATTTATTTCATATCAATAAAGAGATATTTGATTATTATTGTTGTTCATGTTTACTTATAATAATCTCCGTCCCTAGTACTTGTTAAGCACTAGTATAAAGGCTAAATGATCATGGGATGATCATGTTAGATTTATGGGTACTTGTTTGAAACAAGGTACTGGACATGACCCGCTGTATGTAATTTATGTCATGGTCTATGTCGAACATATATCTCATATTAGTTATGTCATTCGAATCCTTAGACATGAAGTTATTATAGTCTTCCACTTGATGAACATTATGTTTGACATATTCAAACGCTACCTTAACACGGTAGTTATAAAGGGTATGATTGGCATAGTCGGATTCACGTAGGGAAGAATAATAAGCTAAATGGATTTGTCCCTCCACGGAGAGATGTCAAGCTTGGGCCTCTCGTAGGAATGATATTGATGAAATGTTCGGCCGGACTCAAATGAATTGATTGGATTAATGTCATTTGGATTATCAACATATTCGGAATCGAGAAAGTATTGAACAAAACAAGTTGACTGTTTGACCATGACTTGTGTTCAATGACATCGTGGACAAAGGGATTATGACATATTCTAAAGGAATGCGAACTTGTATCTAGTTATACTATTTGGGTAGGTATGACGGTTTGCTAGAACCTAATCATATCTTATGGTTTTATGTTTGAACCCATTGCCAACTCAGTATAATCCTAGAGGGTCACACACAATAGAACGAATCCTAAATAAGGACTATATTGGAAATTTTGGAAAATTGGATTTTCTGGGCTTTTTGGGTGACCGCCCAAAAGGGCTGGGCGACCGCACATGGTTGTGGGCGGCCGCACGCCTCAGTTTGGGCGGCCGCACAGTACTGTCGGGGGCAGATTCCTAATTTGATTAGGAAACGAATTTTGGACGGTTTTTGACACAAGTTTCCTATTTGGAATAGGTCCTACTTGTGTATAAAAGGCCAAATTCGGTCAGCACTCTTCCCCAATGTTTTTGTGAGTCCCAAAAGAGTTTGAGAGAGTTTATTATGTTCCAAGACATCCTTTGATTGAAGAACAAAATAATACACAAATAAAATTCCATATAGTCATATTAAATTGTGAAAGTGTGTTTCATAATTTTGGTCTAGCAACCAAGATCAAGAAGCTCCTTGATATTCGTTCGTGGTGTGGATACTGCTAGAGGGTGAAGCTCATCATCTTCAAAGTTCGTGTTCTTACTTTCATTGTGATTAAGCTTCAAATCTTCACCAAGATCAAAGTTAGAATTCAAAGACATCAAGGGTTAGTTTTTCCTCTATTCATATTGTTGTATTTGATTTAGTCATATGAATGGATCTATGGGCTTTTGGGTTTTATAAAATTTTAAATGCTAAAATCCCGCTGCGCATGTGTATTCGAAACCCAACACTTAGCTCAACACGCCTCAAAGAAGTGTTTTTAACACTCAGTGATTTATTGAAGATTCAAAGACTTGAAGAAGATTCAAACTACGCCAATGATCCAACGGTGGTTAAATAACACGTATACACCCGCATCTAAGGACACCTGTCCATAACTGTCATATTTGTGTTATGTGTCTAACGGCTAGAAAAGGACACGTGCTCCACTCAATGAGCGACAGCACATCCGTCCTTTTTTTCTGACTCACCAAGGATTTCCAACGGCTAATTTTTTGGGCTCTACTATAAATACCCCATAACTTCAACCATTTGAAGTTGCTAAGCATTTAAAGAATTTCTCTCTCAAGCATTTGTTGAAGATTTGAAGATTGCCTTTATTATTTTCAGAATTCTCAAGAACATCTTCATACCTTCATCCTTAGCCCAGATCCTCAAGCAAAAACACTTTAGTTTTCTTGTGCTCTCAATCTCAAAGATCTAAAGAGCCTTGAATCTAAAATCACACACGCACCTATTTAAGTTTGATCACTTAGATCTTTCTTTTAGAGATACACCGGTTATTGTCTAGGATTTGTTCTTTCATAGATATAGATCTTGAGTTACTGTATAAGCTCAAACGATTGTAATTTGTAACACTCTCTCATTATATAAGATCTCTATTAGAAATCCAAGACTAACCATCTTGGTAGAGGACGTAGATCTTTCACCGATCGAACATCTCCAAATAGCGCGTACTTATTTACTGCTATTTCCTTTCAAGTTCATATCATATCTAACTATTTGTTTGTTTATTCATTGTAGATTGATTGATTGAACTGTGTTGTGTTTGTTATATCATTTGTCTTAGTTTCTTATTTCACCCACTTTGAGCCAAAATACTTAGAGTGTGTGTGCGGCCCCTTTATCATACTTTGCGCCTATTTACATTACTAAATTCCGCTGTGCATTTCACTCACTCACTTAGGCGCATATCATAACGCTTATTTGATAAAGTGCGCATTTGTAATTTAGTTTATCAAAGGTACGAAAAGAATTTTAAAACTGCTATTCACCCCCCCTCTAGCTATTTTTCATACCCTTGTTGCCCTTTGGAACCAACAAGTGGTATCAGAGCAAACACCTTTATAAAACGTTTTTGTTTTTCAAGCTTAACAACTTGGGTGCCGATTCTAAATGGAAAACTCAAAACCTATGGCAACTGCAAACTACACTCACGTTCCGGTCTTTGATGAAGATCATTTTGACGTGTGGAAATTCAGCATATTGACTCATCTCAACTCAATCGATGAAAGGCTCCATGACACTGTCGTTTATGGACCTTATATTCCGATGAAGGCGAATCCAAACCCACGCACTAACGCTGCTCAACCTACAGTTCTTAAACCAAAGGAGAATGTGTTGGTAGTGGTGCCCTAGGCAAACGGAAGAATGTGTTGTAATTAGTTATAGGCACGTTTAATAAACGTTGTAATTGTTATCATTTATTTCATATCAATAAGAGATGTTTTTGATTTTTATTATTGTTCATGTTTACTTATAATAATCCCCGTCCCTAGTACTTATTAAGCACTAGTATAAAATCTAAATGATCATGGGATGATCATGTTAGATTTATGGGTACTTGTTTGGAACAAGGTACTGGACATGACCCGCTGTATGAGATTTATGTCATGGTCTATGTCATACATGTATCTCATATTAGTTATGTCATTTGAATCCTTATACATGAAGTTATTATAGTCTTCCACTTGATGAACATTGTGTTTGACATATTCAAACGCTACCTTAACACGGTAGTTATAAAGGGTATGATTGGCATACTCGGATTCTCGTTGGGAAGAATAATAAGCTAAATGGATTTGTCCCTCCACGGAGAGATGTCAAGCTTGGGCCTCTCGTAGGAATGATGTTGATGAAATGTTCGGCCGGACTCAAATGAATTGATTGGATCAATGTCATTTGGATTATCAACATATTCGGAATCGAGAAAGTATTGAACGCAACAAGTTGACTCTTTGACCATGACTTGTGTTCAATGACATCGTGGACAAAGGGATTGTGACATATTCTAAAGGAATGCGAATTTGTATCTAGTTATACTATTTGGGTAGGTATGACGGTTTTCTAGAACCTAATCATATCTTATGGGATCATGTTTGAGCCCATTGCCAACTTAGTATAATCCTAGAGGGTCACACACAATAGAACGAATCTTAAATAAAAGGACTATATTGGCATTTAGGGTCAGAGGACTTCCAAGGAATTTCTGGAAAGTTCTGGGCCTCCTGGTCAACCAAGCGGGCGCTTGGGTTGCACCAGGCGGGCGCCTGAACAAGCTAGAAAAGAATTGGACTTTCTGTCCAAATGAGCGGGCGCTCGGGGGTTACCAGGCGGGCGCCCGGTATGCCGACTGGAAATTTCCTAATTCGATTAGGAAAGGTTTTTGGCACAAGATTCCTATTTGGAATAGGTCTTAATTGTGTATAAAAACACCAATTCGGCCAGACCATATTAACAAGTGCTTTTGTGAGTCTCAAAGAGTTTGAGAGAGATTTTTATTTTGTTCTAAGATATCATTGATTGAGGAACAAAATAATTCACAAATAAATTCCATATAGTTCTTTATTAAATTGTGAAAGTGTGTTTCATAATATTGTTCTATCAACCAAGATCAAAGAAGTTCCTTTGATATTCGTTCGAAGTGTGGATACCGCTAGAGGGTGAAAATCATCATCTTCAAAGTTCGTGTTCAAGCTTTGTGATCGTGATCAAGTCTTCAAATCTCCACCAAAGACAAAGAAAAAACTTGATAGCCATCAAGGGTTAGTTTTTCCTTTATTCATCATGTTGTATTGATTTAATCATATGAACGGATCCATGGCTTTGGGTTTCTTAAAATTTTAATTGCTATATTCCGCTGCGCATGTTACTTGGAAACCCAACAGTGGTATCAGAGCCCCGTTCATGTTGATTAATTCAATACTTGGATCATGTTGTGTGTATATAAATTGTTTATGTGCCAAGCATGATATGGATATTGGATTATATGATGTTTATGTGTTTTGTGATTTTATGTGGTTTATTGTTTTTCAACTTTAATCGCACGATTCAATCGCAATAAAAATTATGGTGGATTCTGAATTATTTCGATTATTAATTTTGATTGGATCAAAGTTTTAATAATCGGGGAAAAATAATTTTGAGACAAAATTTTCGAACTTTAAAATTCTATACTATTCTGGCCATTCAAGCGGGCGCCTGGTCCTTTGCAGGCGGGCGCTCGGTGGTCAAGATTTGTTCTGATTTTGGTTAAAATCTGAATATAGAATTTTCGATAAATTCGACAAAACCAGTAACAGAACCAGTCCAGACTTGTTGATCTGGAATGGGTTTTGGGTAGTTGGTTTGTGTGTGGATTTTGGGGTTTGATTTTCCTATTTGTTTTAGTCTTGTGATTCCTAGATTGGTTCAAGTTTTGGATGGCTAATCTGCGTTCATCGAGATTGTGTTTCCAAAAATTGATCGCAATCAAAGTTTCAAAGATAAAACGAAGTTAGAATTATGAAGAGTTCATAATTGCTAAAATTGAGAAACAAAGTTCTTGATTCAATGATTGGAGATCCATGTGGAATTGTGAATGCAATTGGCCTACGTTCATCGAATTAGTACGGGATTGTGGTTGCCTAATGGCTTAGTTCGACCGCGCTTCTTATTGTCTTGATTTGGGATAATAACCAAAGTTGAAATAGTCTCATCCTCATAATTATAGAGAAACTAATGACACATAAATATCATGCTTAAATTAATGGAGATTAATTTAGTGGCTAAACTTGATGTGTAACATGTTTATATTATGTGCTCATAAATGTGTTATATGCTATATGTGATGAACCTTCAAAGAAAGTTTTAAGTCTTTTATTGCCATGCCATGATTAAAACACTTGTTAGTACATGAGTGATTTTAATGTAGATTCGCCCTAGCGAGATGCATTAAATTTGTTTATGTATGAGCAAGATAGATAGTGTGGGCACGCCCTAGCAGGACACATTAACTGTGCGTTTTAAAATGGTTAGACTTAATTGGGCGTCAAAACAGTTTTGGGCCTAGGCAAAGATGAGGTTTAACATGCTTTTTGAAATTTGATTTCTTAAAGATTCTCATAAAAGGAACTAAGAGTCATATGAGATATGATTGACAAGAGTTGTCTACCTAATTAATTTGATTTTGTGTAATCCGCCTTAGCGGACTTGAAATTAAATTAAAGTTGGATCTTAACCCATTTAAATTATATTATACATTGGATGTATATGAAGGTTATATAATTTAGTGGGAGTATTTTGTTTGAAAAATACATTATTTATCTCTTTAATGAAAATCGGTACTTATTAAATTTTGGAAATTTTTGCATATTTGTAGATAATGACTAATAACACTCAATCAATGTCGTTGCGATCGATCCTTGAGAAGGATAAGCTCGAAGAGAATGGTACAAACTTTATGGATTGGATCCGTAGCATAAGAATTGTTCTAAGGCAAGAAGATAAGTTGTACATTCTCGATGGGCCTCTCCCCGCTGAACCACCGCCTACTGCCCCTAGGGTACAATAAGTAATAACAACATCAATATCTCATATAACATAGCAATTATCAGATAATAAATAGCAGCGGAAATAAACACATAACAAAGGATATTAGCTAAGGTTTCCAAACCGATACATCCAAATAAAGGATCGCTGCGCAGCTTCAATAATCAACAAATTACATCTTCATAATAGCATGAAAGCCGAAGAGAAATCCCCGGTACCGGAACAATAACCATAAGAGTGTCACAAAGGACAAGAGCCATGCCACAAAGTCATGCTCGGTAGCTAGATACATTCACAAAGGAAGATAACTTATCTCTTCCAAGGCCAATCTGGAAAAGGGGTATAGTAAGGGCAAAACAATGGTCAACATTATAATGGACTTGGCTTTGCCATTATAATCTTTCCCATCGCCCGATGCAACAAATATGCCAGCTGGGCTTCCAAATAAATGCTAAGTAATAAATACTAGATTAATTAAACAACTTAGGGTTCCAAAGTAGGGAACCATACCAAGAAGTCACTAAGAAAGTGAAATGAACCAACAACACACAATTAACGTGTTCCAACAATCTTAACAATGATAACACAATCCCCATATCACATTTGACCATAAAGGATCCAGTTAACTCGAGCACTCAACCAAATTTACTCACTCATCTCGAAGAGCTTAAGGAGAGCTTTAACACGATAATTTATACGCCTAAAACGGAGTCCGGATGAACATGATATGGCCCTCGAAGGATTGGACAAAAAGGGAAATAAATTTCACAACAGGGGAGAGGGTGCGCGTGCCTCCTATGGGAGAGTGCGCACGCCTCCTAGATCAGAAGGGAAATCAAGTTTGGAGGAGGAGAGGGTGCGCGCGCCTCCTATGGGAGGGTGCGCGCGCCTCCAAGAAACAGAAGCATTTTTGGTCAAGAAGGGCCTAAGGGTGCGCGCGCCTCCTATGGGAGGGTGCGCGCGCCTCCTTTCCCGAAAAGGCAAATTCCGGCCAAAATTATGGGTTTCTACCATTAACAACCCAATATCCAAAACACACCCAATCTTCACCATTTCTAACCCTGCCAAGATGTGAACTAAAGTACATACACCATTTTGAACCAAAAATGGACTACTAGAATAACATCTAAAGACCTCAATCAAAGATGATTCAAATACCAAATTTTCACAAAAATGAACAAAATGCAAATCACTCCCAAATCAACCCAAGATGCAATAAATATCATTCATAACATCTAATAAACATGGAGTAGGATTTCTAGCGTAAAATAGGGGAAAAACAACTTACCCGGATTTTCTCAAAGTTGCCGGAACTCGAATATTTTTAGCCCTCTACGATTCTAACGACGATCTAAACAAGATTCATGTTTTAAGAAATGAGAAATAATGAGGGGATGATAGCTAAAATGTAGAGAGAAGGGAGAAGATGATTTACCTTCACAAACATGGAGAGAGAGAGAGAGA
This sequence comes from Campanula takesimana, assembly GCA_026119855.1. Classification (NCBI taxonomy): domain Eukaryota; kingdom Viridiplantae; phylum Streptophyta; class Magnoliopsida; order Asterales; family Campanulaceae; genus Campanula; species Campanula takesimana. Next base: position 1,141,203 of record JAOWBW010000192.1, on the reverse strand, counting down.
GAGGTTTGCTGGGAGAGAGAAATGAAAGAGTGAGGGAGGTGGAGTGTGAGTGAGGGTGATAGGGTGAGGGAGGTGAGGGAGAAGAGAGGGAGTAGGGGGATGAATTATTTGAAAATGTTACACTTAGCCCCCTTCCCCCACTAACTAGCTCAACTATAATACTCCCACTAATTATTAAGACCCAACAATACTACACTAACACAAATGACCCAAATAAAATGCTAGGCATAAATTATTATGAAGCATAAAATGCACACGCATAAATATTTAAATAAATAATAATTTAAATAAATAAATAAGCAAATAAATAAATAATAATTATTTATTACTAATAAAATAGAGCCTAGATTTCGGGTCGTGACATTCACTCCCCCTTAAAGAAAATTCGACCCGAATTTTAACGAGACTTACCCGAATTAAAAAGCCACGGATATTTCCTCTCGATCTCATCTCGGAGCTCCCACGTCGACTCCTCGATATTATGATTCCTCCAAAGAACTCTAACCAATGAAATACTTTTGTTCCTCAACTCTTGAACTTTGGCATCTAAAATCCGAACCGGTCGTTCCTCATAAGTCATATCGGGCTCAATATCCTCCGGTACCCTCGGTAACACGTGAGATGGATCATGAACATACTTTCGAAGCATAGAAACGTGGAAGTTGTGCAACCGGTCTAAAGATGGCGGTAATGCAAGTCGATACGCTAGAAGCCCAACCTTTCCCAAAATCTCAAACGGGCCAATAAACCTCGGAGCCAATTTGCCTTTCTTCCGAAACCTACGAATACCCACCTTCGGAGATACTTTCAAGAACACAAAGTCACCGGTCTGAAAACTAAGATCTCGCCTTCGGTTATCTGCATAGCTCTTATGTCGACTCTGGGTTGTTTTCAATCGTTCCCGGATAACTCTAACCTTTTCAACTGAATCCTGAAGCAAATCAATACCCACGATCTTCGCTTCACCGACCTCATCCCAACAGATAGGCGATCTACATTTTCTTCCATATAAGGCCTCAAACGGTGCCATCTCGATACTAGCCTGATAACTGTTGTTGTAAGAGAACTCCACTAACGGTAAATGTCTATCCCAAGAATCGGAAAAATCTATCGAACAAGCTCGCAACATATCCTCCAAAATCTGAATAGTCCTCTCGGATTGACCATCGGTCTGAGGATGAAAAGCTGTGCTGAATCGCAAATCTGTACCCAAAGCTTCCTGAAACGCCTTCCAGAATCTAGAAATAAACCTCGGGTCTCGATCTGACACAATACTAACTGGAACCCCATGCAATCTAACAATCTCATCAATGTAAAGGGTCGCAAGTTTTTCCATCGAGTACCTAATGTCAATAGGCAAGAAATGGGCACTCTTGGTCAATCTATCCACTATTACCCAAACACTGTCATACTTCCTACGGGTACGAGGTAGTCCCGTAACGAAATCCATAGTCACCTGCTCCCATTTCCACTCGGGAATCTCTAACGGCTGAAGAAATCCCGCGGGCCTCTGATGCTCGGCTTTGACCTGCTGACACGTTAAACACTTCGAAACATACTCCGCTATTTCCATTTTCATATTATTCCACCAAAAATGTTGCTTCAGATTCTGGTACATCTTCGTACTACCCGGATGAATAGTATATCTCAATTTGTGACCCTCATCTAAAACTTGCCTCTTTATTCCACCAACATCGGGTACGCACAAACGATCACGGAAAGTCAAAACTCCACTCAAACTCAAAGAAAAATCCTCGAAGTTCTTTTCCTTCAATTTACCCATTATCTTTACCAACTCGGGATCTTCTTTCTGAGCTTCCTTTATCCTCTGAATTAGGGTCGGAGACACCCTAATATTCGCAAATATAGCCCCATGTCTCGATTCACGAGGAGACCAATCTCGAACATCCTCAAGTATTTTCCACTCACGGACCATCATCGAAGCCACATAAGATTTTCTACTAATTGCATCTACTACCACATTCGCCTTCCCCGGATGATAAGAAATCGTACAATCATAATCCTTCAATAATTCCATCCATCGACGTTGCCTATTATTCAACTCTTTTTGGGAGAAAAGGTATTTCAAACTCTTATGATCCGTAAAAATTTCAAACTTCGCCCCATAAAGGTAATGCTTCCATTTGTGCAACGCAAATACTATCGCAGCCAACTCCATATCATGAGTGGGGTAATTCTGTTCACTAGGGGTCAACTTCCTCGAAGCATAAGCAATTACTTTCCCATTCTGCATCAACACACAACCCAAACCCTCTTTCGAAGCATCACTGTAAATCACTAGGCCATCGCTCCCATTAGGCAAAGTCAAGATCGGTACGGTAGTCAACCTCTTCTTCAATTCCTCAAAACTCTTGTCACATTTCTCGGTCCATGCAAACGGGACATTCTTCCGGGTCAACTGAGTCATCGGAGTAGCGATCCTCGAAAACCCCTCAATAAATCTTCTGTAATACCCGGCTAAACCCAGAAAGCTACGAATCTCGGTCACTGACTCGGGTCTCTTCCAATCCACTATAGCTTCTATCTTTGAAAGATCTACCGAAATCCCATCTTTAGAAATAACATGGCCCAGAAATGACACCTTCTCGAGCCAAAATTCGCATTTACTAAATTTCGCAAACAATTTATCCCTCGCAAGAATGGATAAAACTGTCCTCAAGTGCTGCTCGTGCTCCTCTCGGGATTTAGAGTAGACGAGTATATCATCAATAAAGACCACCACGAACGAATCAAGATAGGGATGGAAAACCCGGTTCATCAAATCCATAAATACTGCAGGTGCGTTAGTCAACCCAAACGGCATAACCAAGAACTCATAATGACCATAACGAGTGCGAAAGGCAGTCTTCGGAATATCTTCCGATCGAACCTTCAACTGATGGTACCCACTCCTCAAATCAAGTTTAGAGAAAACCATGGACCCTTGAAGCTGATCAAATAAATCGTCAATATGGGGTAGAGGATACTTATTCTTCACCGTAACCTGATTCAACTTTCTGTAATCGATGCACAATCTCAAGGAACCGTCTTTCTTCCGCACAAATAAAACCGGTGCTCCCCACGGGGAAACACTAGGGCGGATAAACCCTCGATCAAGCAACTCTTGCAATTGAACCTTTAATTCCTTCAACTCTATGGGAGCCAACCTATACGGTGCCTTAGAAATCGGAGTCGTACCCGGCAAAAGATCTATACAAAATTCTATCTCACGATCGGGAGGCATATCATACTCAGAAGAGAAAACATCGGGAAATTCCCTAACTACCCGAACACTCTCCAAACTAGGGGATTCTTTCCTAGTATCAAGCACACTAGCCAAGTACCCCTCATAACCACGGTGCAATAATTTTATCACTTTCACATAAGAAATTATACGAAAATTTCTACCCAAAGGCATAGCCTCAAAAGTAAACTTAGGCACATCAGGGATAGAAAAAGTAACAACTTTCCTACGGCAATCAACAGAAGCATGAAACTTGCTCAACCAATCCATACCCAAAATAATATCAAAGTCCTGAATAGGAAGGACTACCAAGTCCGCACACAAGACACGACCACATATAAGTACATCACAAGCACGAAAGACCTTATCAGTCACCAAGCATTCTCCTATAGGGGTCGACACCTCTAGCACATAAGGTAAAGACTCAAATCTAGCAGCAAATGCACAGATCTACAACATTAGCCACTAGCATAGAAGAAGGATGCATCAAAATGTATGAATGAGATGATCCTGGATCTACTAACGCTCGTGCGTTCACATTAGACACAGAAACAATACCTCCAATCACCGAAGGATCATCGGTCGCCTGTTGTTGATTCATGGCATATATCTTTCCTTGAACTTTGGGCTTCCCAGCGGCATCCCTTTTCTGACCCTGATTAGTACCAACCCCTGACCCGGATGGCTGACCTCGGTGCCTCGTGCAATCTCTCGCAAAGTGCCCCATTTCACCACAATTGGTACACTTGCCTTGCTTTTTCCAACACCTATCCTCCGTATGGCCTACCTTCTGACAAAAGGTATAAGGCCTCCTATTCTGAATCCCCGGAGTAGTACCCGGATTTCTCGTGTGGTTTGCCCCTTAAACTGAGATGATGCTCCCGGGTTACCTCGGTTTTCGGAACGGTGTTGAGGTTGAGATTTAGCATGGCTTCCCGGTTTACCCGAACCCACAACCTCGGTTTTCCTTTTGTGCTTCCCAATATCTTGCTCTATCAAGTAGGCTCGGTCTACCGCATCTTGGAAGGTCACAATCCGTTGGGAAATAAGTTGAATACGGATAGAGGTCTTCAATCCCCGAATGAATCTCATAGCTTTTTGCTCCTCGGTCCTCACAAGATAGTCGCAATATCGGGCTAATTCTATGAACTTAGCCGAGTATTGTGCTATAGAAAACAAACCTTGCTCCAGGTTGAGCAGCTCGATCTCCTTTCGGTTTTGATCAACAACCGGAATGAAATGTTCCTTGAATTTGCGCACAAACAACTCCAACGCATACACCGTGTGAGTATCATCCCAACTAGCTTTAACACCCTTCCACCAATGCTCGGCGGCTCCCACAAGTTTGTAAGCCGCGAACCGGACCTTGTCCTCATCCGTGCAACCAAATACCTCATAAATCTTCTCCATCGACTCAATCCACAACTCAGCTTTCCGAACATCGGGTTCCCCATTGAATTCAACCGGTTTCAGTTTGAGAAATTGCTCCAATCCATAGCGGGGTGGTGCTTGTTCTACCCTCGGACCTTGATCATGTATGGCCTTTATGGCCGCCTCGAACATGCCTTGAAACATAGCACGTGCTTCTTACCTTGTGTCATTCTGATTCTGTGCCCCACTAGAGCCTTCACCTGCTCTCCTTCTAGCCATTTCAAACAATTACCTGCATAAAACATCAACCGTTACTCACTCCGAACACAACTACCCACCTAGGTCATACTAGTCCACCTAGACTTATACTTAGAGCCAAACCATAGCTCTGATACCAACTGTCGCGACCGAGATCGCGAGCTGGACGTCGACTTAAACAATAAACTCTAAAATAATGGAGATAAAAATTTCCTTTTATACCAAAAGAGGATAACACAAAGTTTTACAAATCCAAGTTTTGATAATAACCAAATACAACTATCATAAACTTCCATAAGTTTATGCCCAACAGAATATAAATGTACAATTCTTAATGACGTCATTGTTTGGTACAACTATCCCAAAAAGGTTACACATTTATATAATGTAAACCAACCTATAACAACTTTCCCAAAAAGAATGCATCCACACTCGACGTCCTCTTTCTCGTGATCAGCGAGACTAATCCTTAGCACCTGGGGGGGGGGGTTAAGGAAAAACAAAGATAAAAGAAAGGGGGTGAGATAAATCTCAATAAGTTACTAATGCAACTACATGACATGTTATGGTACAATAAGTAATAACAACATCAATATCTCATATAACATAGCAATTATCAGATAATAAATAGCAGCGGAAATAAACACATAACAAAGGATATTAGCTAAGGTTTCCAAACAGATACATCCAAATAAAGGATCGCTGCGCAGCTTCAATAATCAACAAATTACATCTTCATAATAGCATGAAAGCTGAAGAGAAATCCCCGGTACCGGAACAATAACCATAAGAGTGTCACAAAGGACAAGAGCCATGCCACAAAGTCATGCTCGGTAGCTAGATACATTCACAAAGGAAGATAACTTATCTCTTCCAAGGCCAATCTGGAAAAGGGGTATAGTAAGGGCAAAACAATGGTCAACATTATATTGGACTTGGCTTTGCCATTATAATCTTTCCCATCGCCCGATGCAACAAATATGCCAGCTGGGCTTCCAAATAAATGCTAAGTAATAAATACTAGCTTAATTAAACAACTTAGGGTTCCAAAGTAGGGAACCATACCAAAAAGTCACTAAGAAAGTGAAATGAACCAACAACACACAATTAACGTGTTCCAACAATCTTAACAATGATAACATAATCCTCATATCACATTTGACCATAAAGGATCCAGTTAACTCGAGCACTCAACCAAATTTACTCACTCATCTCGAAGAGCTTAAGGAGAGCTTTAAAACGATAATTTATACGCCTAAAACGGAGTCCGGATGAACATGATATGGCCCTCGAAGGATTGGACAAAAAGGGAAATAAATTTCACAACAGGGGAGAGGGTGCGCGCGCCTCCTATGGGAGAGTGCGCGCGCCTCCTAGATCAGAAGGGAAATCAAGTTTGGAGGAGGAGAGGGTGCGCGCGCCTCCTATGGGAGGGTGCGCGCGCCTCCAAGAAACAGAAGCATTTTTGTTTAAGAAGGGCCTAAGGGTGCGCGCGCCTCCTATGGGAGGGTGCGCGCGCCTCCTTTCCCGGAAAGGCAAATTCCGGCCAAAATTCTGGGTTTCTACCATTAACAACCCAATATCCAAAACACACCCAATCTTCACCATTTCTAACCCTACCAAGATGTGAACTAAAGTACCTACACCATTTTGAACCAAAAAGGGACTACTAGAATAACATCTAAAGACCTCAATCAAAGATGATTGAAATACCAAATTTTCACAAAAATGAACAAAATGCAAATCACTCCCAAATCAACCCAAGATGCAATAAATAGCATTCATAACATCTAATAAACATGGAGTAGCATTTCTAGCGTAAAATAGGGGAAAAGCAACTTACCCGGATTTTCTCAAAGTTGTCGGAACTCGAATATTTTTAGCCCTCTACGATCCTAACGACGATCTAAACAAGATTCATGTTTTAAGAAATGAGAAATAATGAGGGGATGATAGCTAAAATGTAGAAAGAAGGGAGAAGATGATTTACCTTCACAAACATGGAGAGAGAGAGAGAGGTTTGCTGGGAGAGAGAAATGAAAGAGTGAGGGAGGTGGAGTGTGAGTGAGGGTGATAGGGTGAGGGAGGTGAGGGAGAAGAGAGGGAGTAGGGGGATGAATTATTTGAAAATGTTACACTTAACCCCCTTCCCCCACTAACTAGCTCAACTACAATACTCCCACTAATTATTAAGACCCAACAATACTACACTAACACAAATGACCCAAATAAAATGCTAGGCATAAATTATTATGAAACATAAAATGCACACGCATAAATATTTAAATAAATAATAATTTAAATAATAAATAAACAAATAAATAAATAATAATTATTTATTACTAATAAAATAGAGCCTAGATTTCGGGTCGTGACAAAGAAATTCTCTAATAAGGAATTAAACACTAATTTCCTTGTCTCTTTTGGATCAAGATACCTACATAAATCTAGCGCTCTTGAAGATGCTGGAACCTTGGATGATTGGACACTAAGGAACTTATATGCAAATCTAAAAGTTTATGAGCTCAAACTTCAGCGAATTAGTGAAACTGAAGGAAAATCAAAATCCATTGCTATGGTGGCGCATAGAGTAGGGATGGCCAAAACCGGTTCCGGGCCCGGTTCCGGTTCGGCATATGGGTAACCCTTAACCGGCCCGCGCTTACCCCGGTTCCGGTTTGGCACAATCCGGTTCCGGTTTGGTCCGTTCTGGTATGGTTCCGGTCCCCCCCTTTAAAATTATTGAAAAACAAGGGATTTTCGGTCCGGTTTCGGTTCGCCATTTATGTGAACATGAACCGGCCCGGATAACTTACGATTCCGTTTATTCCGGTTCCGAGCTTTTTCGGTCCGGTTTTCCAGTTCCGGTCCGCTTCTGGTCCGGTTTGGCCATCCCTAGCATAGAGAGGAAGCGCATGTATCTGCGCCTGCGCCCGTGCAAGAAGAGAAAAGTTCTGATCCCAAAATTTCTACCTCTGAGCTATTAGACATGGATGATGAAGACTTCGCTTTATTTGTGAAGAAATTTCAAAAGTTCAGAAAATTCTCAAGACCCGGCTCAACCAGCAAATTTCAAGGATCTACCAGCAGAGCTCCTCCAAAGTTCACGAGGAGCAGTGACTCAAAAAGAAAAGAAGACCTTGTTTGTTTTAATTGCAGGAAACCAGGACACTTTGCTTCAAGCTGCCTAATTCCAAAATTTGAATATATGCAAAAGAAGAGCAGCCATACTCCCAAGTTCACTTCCAAATTCACTCATCACAAGGGAATGGTTGCTGAAGAAGAATCACCAGCAAATGAGCAGAACACTTGGATTGAAACAGAATCCGATGAAAGCGATGAAGATTTTGATGATGGACTCGTTTGTTTGGTGGAAAATGATGATGAAGTTGATACTTATGATTCTGATGATGACTACTCCAAAGATGTTCCTGATATGAAGATCTTGAACAAACCAATCAAGAAATCTGCTAGTCATTCCGAAGTGAAGAAGAAGAAAGGACCAACCATCAATGAGCTCATTGAACAAGGATTTATAACTCCGGCTCAAACCGATGGTGGATTGTTATTCTCAAGATGTGATTTGAGTGCAAGAAGAAAGCTCAGAAAAGGCAACTACATCAGACCTCAAGTTGAACCAATTCCTATAATCACTCATGATGAAGATATTGCCAAACAAGAAAAGATATCGCCCTCCTTAAGGAGCAGATAAAGAGCATGACTCCTCTTACTGTTAAAAACACTTTTCTAACGGAACAGAACTCACTTCTTAAAGTTCAAAACGATGAATTGGTTACTCAAATTACTGATCTTAAAAATATTATAAATGAGTGGTCCAATTCTCATATGGATAACATATTTGAGTCCCAAAAAGTCAGTGGTGATAAAAGTGGCTTGGGATTCTCATCAACTAGTGACAACTTTAAATGTGATGTCTGTGCTGAAAGAGATAGTGAATTTACAAGCCAGCAGACTTTTGAAATTCCCAAGGAAAAACATTCTAATTCAATGGGTAAAGGACAGGAAAAAGTCAAGAGACAAACATTCCATTATGTCTACCACAACGAAGCAATTTGGGAAACCTAATGGGAAAGATATAGCTACAGATGAATCACCCCCAAGCAAAATCATTCTTGAAACTAGGAGCGCTCCTTCTCCGAGTGCACATTATGCGCCTAGGAGCCACGCGCCTCACCGCCGTGCGCCTCCTAGCCCTATACGCCCTCCAAGGAAGAGCGCTCCAAAATCTTAAAAGAAAGATTTTGTTAAGACTGGCTCATCTGACCCAAAGAAGAATGCTATCCCAAAGAAAAGTAAAGAGTTTGTGAAAACTCATGTGATTGGTGGCTTTCAACATTGTTCCAATTGTGATTGTTTTGGACACAAGGCCGTGGAATGCCTTTTGCGATTCACTCCCAATGCCAAAGGACTTAAAAATCCCAAGGTCAAGCAAGATTGGGTTGTCAAGAGTTGCTAACTCTAGGACCCAAAAGGTATAAAGGGGACATGCTTAAATGTCTATATTTCAGGTTCTTTGCTTCATGGGTGGATCTTCAAAAGCTAAAACGTATGAATGGATTCTCGATAGTGGGTGTTCACGACACATGACTGGAGATGAATCCTTATTAGAAGATGTCCATGAAGAAAGAGATCCCTCAGTAAAATTTGGTGATAATAACAAAGGTCAAGTTGTTGCATATGGAAAGCTCAAGAAAGACAAAGTGTGCATTGAAAGAGTCTCTCTTGTCGAAGGGCTCAAGCACAATTTATTATCCATATCTCAATTCTGCGACAAAGGATTAGAATGCCATTTCACCTCAACTCAATGTCTTATCAATAATGGCAAAACTGGAGCTACATTACTCACGGGATATCATAAAACAAATATTTACATTATTGATTTCCATAGTATGAACTCTAGTACTAATCTTTGTTTTGTAGCAAAAAGTGTGAGCGAAAATAGTTGGCTGTGGCACAAGTGCTTAAGTCACTTGAACTTCAAATATCTATCTAAACTCAGCAGGAATAACCTTGCCAAAGGACTTCCCAAGGTTGCTGATCATCATGACAAGAAGTGCGCCGCGTGTCAACTTGGCAAACAACCGAAGAAGTCTTTCTCCAGCAAGACCAATCCCTCAACTTCTAGATGTTTGCAACTGCTTCACATTGATCTATTTAGACTAGTCACCACCGCAAGTATTAGACGAAACAAGTATACTCTAGTTGTGGTGGATGATTATTCAAGATATACATGGGTGGAAATGATGATCTAAAAAGACGATTGTTTCGACATTTTGACCACCTTATTTCAACTGCTCCAAACCCAAAAAGAAGATGACATCGTTAGTGTTCGATCCGATAATGGAACAGAATTCAAGAACAACGGTGTTGCTCGATATTGCGACGATCATGGGATAGATCACAACTTCTCAACCGCTGGAGTTCCTCAACAAAATGGTGTTGTGGAAAGAAAGAATAGCACGTTGATTGAAGCAGGAAAGACGATGATAGCTGAAGCTAAATTGCCCAAGTACTTTTGGGAAGAATCTATCAACAGAGCATGTTTTACTCAAAATCGTTCCCTCATCAACAAACTTCACAACAAGACTCCGTATGAACTTTGGCGTGGTAGAACTCCCAACATTGCATTCTTCAAGATCTTTGGTTGTAAGTGTTATATCCTCTACAACGAAAACGAACATAGAGGTAAATTGGATGCCAAAGCCGATGAAGGTATTTTTGTTGGGTATGCCAAACATTCTAAAGATTTTCGCGTTTTTAATAGATCTACATTAGTGATAGTTGAATCTGTACATGTTAAATTTGATGAACATTCTCTCCTTGAGCCACATTTGGCTCCAAATGATTCTGATGATTCTATTGAGCTAAATGAAACAGGTGCTCCTATTTATGTTGCGCCTACTCAAGATCAGAATTTATCAACTCAAGGAAATCCCTCTACATCAAATGCACCTAATTCTTCATATGGCGCGCCAAATGGATCATCAGCTGCGCCTCACTCACATGTTGCGCCTCTTGATTCTTCTCACGCACCTATATCTACTGCTGCATCTGGTGTTAATCCTAGTTTCAATTCTGAACCAGTTCATCCCCCAAATTTTGATGATTTTGAATCTGGTGAAGATGTACCAATTAAAGACCTTCAAGTTACTATGACTCAACCTAACTTACCTCTTAAAATTCATGAAGTTAGAGGTCACCCAATCAATAATATCATTGGTGATCTAAATGTTGGTGTTCGTACAAGGAGAGCTACAAACTTTGATGCCTATACTGCATTTATCTCTCAAATCGAACCAAAAAAGGCCGATGAAGCGCTCCAAGATCCAAATTGGGTTGTTGCAATGCAAGAAGAACTCAATCAATTTGAACGATGTAAGGTTTGGACTCTTGTTCCAAGACCAAATGATCAAGGAGTGATTGGTATGAAATGGGTATTAAGAAACAAAATGGATGAGAATGGAACCATCACAAGAAACAAAGAAAGATTGGTTGCACAAGGCTATAGGCAAGAAGAAGGAATTGATTACGATGAAGCTTTCGCGCCCGTAGCAAGACTTGAAGCTATTAGACTCTTTCTAGCTTACGCCGCTCACAAGAACTTCAAGTTATATCAAATGGATATAAAGAGCGCATTTCTAAATGGTGAACACCAAGAACAAGTCTACGTTGCTCAACCACCTGGGTTTGAAGATTCACAATTTCCAAATCATGTGTACAAACTCCAGAAAGCTTTGTATGGACTCAAGCAAGCACCAAGAGCATGGTACGATACACTATCAAAGTTTCTCATTGAAAAAGGCTTCACTCGCGGTAAAATCGATACTACTCTTTTCATTGCCAAACATAATGGTCATAAATTACTTGTTCAAATTTATGTTGATGATATTATATCTGGTTCTACTAATGAATTGTTATGCAAGCGCTTTGAGAAACTAATGAAGAGCAAGTTTGAAATGACCATGATGGGAGAACTCACATTCTTCCTCGGGCTTCAAATCAAGCAAATGAATGAAGGCATATTTATCAACCAAGCCAAATACACAAAGGATTTAATCCAGAAATTTGGACTTGAGAACGCCAAATCTTATGATACTCCAATGGCCACCGGCAACAAACTCGACAAAGATTTAAAAGGTAAATGTGTTGATCAAACGCTCTATCGAGGTATGATTGGCTCGCTCCTTTATCTTACTGCTAGTAGGCCCGATATTATGTTTAGTGTTTGTGTTTGCGCTCGTTATCAATCTGACCCTAGAGAAGCGCACTTGATTGCTGTGAAACAGATTATAAGATATATATCCGGTACTGTTAACCTTGGACTTTGGTACACCAAAGATTCGAACTTTAAACTTGTAAGTTATTCAGATGCGGATTATGCAGCTTGCACAATTTATAGGAAAAGCACAAGTGGCACTTGTCATTTCCTCGGATATCGACTTGTGTCATGGGTGAGTAAGAAACAAGCTTCAGTATCTGTCTCAACAACCGAAGCTGAATATATCGCTGCGGGAAGTTGTTGCTGTCAAATACTATGGATGAAGCAGCAATTGGTGGACTATGATATCATTGAAGAAAATTATCCCATCTACTGAGACAATACATCTACCATTGCCGTTTCTGAAAATCCTGTCATGCACTCAAAAACCAAGCACATCGACATCAAATATCACTTTCTCAAAGACCACGTGGAGAAAGGAAATATACATTTGGAACACGTGGGAACCGACTTTCAAATCGCCGACATTCTAACGTAAGCACTTGACGCGAAACGGTTCATATTTTTTGAGAGGTGAAATGGGTATTCTTGAACTCAGCTAATTCCATATAGTTTTGTTATTACTAATGATTTTATGTTTTGTTGAGTTATGAGTATACTAGGTTCAAAAGTTATATATATTTCAAAGTTTCAAGGAAACCCACGCGCGCCCAAAACCCTTGCGCGCCCCATTCTCACTTTGCGCGCCCAATGAACCATTGCGCCTGATCTATGTTATGCGCGCCTTGATAAGCCATTGCGCCCTTATGCGCGCATTGAATTTTTTGCGGCTCAATCAATGCTCAAAATTTATTATTTCAATGATTGAACGTATTAAATATTCACAAGTACCAGGTATGTTTATTCTTATCATTTATTATGGAGAATCTTTGTCTTTTGACATTCCATAATTGTTCAAGGGTACTTGTACAATTAATTTTTCCCTCGTTTTACGTTTTTCAAAAATTTTATTTTCTGGGGATATATTTCTTGCACCCCAAACTTACACCAAAACAGATGTTTTTGGGGTTTGTGCAAAAATTTGGTCATAATTGTTCATACACTTATGAGGGAAGTGGGACAATTTCTCTTACCCAAAATGTCACTCAATTGTACTTTGGGTCATTCAGCATTTATTACCCTTCAAATCCTTAAAACCCCTCATAAATGCGCCGTCCTTTATTTGCCATGATGAGCCGAAATTGTCTTTTCCTCATTAAATTCCCATCTCTTCATCTTCTTTTTTTTTATCCAAAACCTACCCTATATATAAACCCATACACCTCCTATATTTTGCCTTTTTAATCATAACCTACCAACTCCCTCCTTCCTCCGTCTCTCTCTTCCTTTTCTCCCTCTCAGTTTTCTCTCTCTATATCTTTCTCCATTTTCTCTCGTTTCTCTTCTATATAAAATTTCATGGGTCCTAAAAGATCATCTAAATCAAATCAAGACGAAATGGTATGGATTCCTCAACCCTTAAACTCTTAATTTATGTACTTTATTTTTTTTAATTTCTGGGTTTGCGAGTTCTTTCAAAACCGAAAATTCGACTTTCTTTGATTAATCGAGCTTCGGTTCTCCGTTTTCAAAATCGTTTGTTAGGTTTTGTTCCATTCTTGATTTTGAATCTTTTGAATCCAACATTTTAACGATCAATGCACTGTATTTTGCGAATCTGAAAATCTTAAATTTTTGACTTTTCAAATTTTCGGATTTTTGAATCCATTTTCTGGATTTGTTGTTGATTTGTACTTGTTTTGGCTTACATTTTCGTGATCCTTGTGTTCATACGGTCATTTTGACATATTGTATGCTTGATTTGGTGAAATTTCATGATTTATGTGTTCTTGGTGTTCTTCGAGCACTCAAGCCATGTTCTTCGTGTTCTTCGTTGTTTTTGCATGACTTGGGTTTCAAAATTCCCAAAACTTGTTTTTCAAAATTTTTTCATGTTTGATCTTGTTTGCATGCATATGTATGTTGTGCATGTGTTTGTGTGTTTTTTGTGTGTTTTTATGCTAAGTTTAAATTATTTACATAGATATGCGCCTAACTGTGAATCTATGCGCCTAGTTAAATATGCGCCTATTGATATTATGCGCCTCAAAGAGATTCATGCGCCTTACATGTGTATGCGCCTCTGGCTATTACAAATATTATGCGCCTCAATCCTTTATGCGTCTAATAACATTATGCGCCTATATATCTTATGCGCCTCTGTTCATACTTAGTCAAATTTTTGTATGTTTTAATTTTTCCTTAGTATAGTTTCATAGAACCATGCTATGCGCCTAATTATTCTATGCGCCTCAAATTTTGTATGCGCCTAGTATATATTTTGCACATTTTATGATTCTACGCGCCTGATACACTCTTAACTTAAATCATTGTTATGTTTTCAGGATCCAGCAAATTTCAGACCTGGTTAGACATTTAATCTCACTGAGTTATCAACTGTCCAGATTGGAGTTGATGTCATGGAGTACATAAGACTAGCTGGTCTTCTACCTTTATTCACCCTGGAGCAACCCTTCTACTCACCGCTCCTTGTTGATGAATTTTTATCCACTGCTGTGTTCGTGGAAACTCCAACAGACATTGAAGGGGTTATGCGCTACAGAATACCCGCCGTGGTTCAGAATGTTGATATTAACATTTCTACTGGTACTTTGAAGAATATCATCAACTTCACCACTACTGGCCCTCTAGGCGTTTCCGGGAAAATCAACACTTACTCCGTAGCCGCGCAGAACATTATAGCGCATACTTATCTCAATATTCCTACTCTCCAGAATAACATCAAATCTGTTGAGATAAGGGATGGAGGTGAGTTACTGGCGCACATAGCGCATCTGGTGGGTACTTCCATAATTTTCAAGACTGGAAATGTGAACAGATTCACAATGGAGCAATGGGAGTATACTGCTACGATAATGGGAAAAACCGTCCTCAACTGGCCCCAAATCCTCTTCAAAACTTTAAAGGACCAGATTGATAAATACAACAAGAACAAGGCTGAAGGAAAGACTAAGATAAAGACACACTGCAAAATACTCACGAAGATATTTCTCACCTATCCTGCTCTTGCTAATTTCCTCGCTCAGAACCCAGCTTATCAAACTACTGACGTTCCAATTTTTGGCAAAGACAGTTTGGTTATGAAAAGGCACAGAAAGTGCATGGCTAAGTGCACGCCAAGAGTTAAAGGAGATCAGTTGTTGATAAAGCAATTGAGTTTGATAAAGATGCAGATGGCGCAGAAGATGGCGCAGAACCTGAAGAAGCACCGCGCGCAGAAGGAACTGCTCCTGGCGCAGACAAAGTGAAGGGAAAAGGGATTGCTGAAGGTACAAGTAGACCTCCTAAGAGCCCTCGAACTGACACAGAAGAAGAGAAAGAACTGAAGCGCGTAAAAGAAGCCAGTAGACTGGAAGCGCAGAAAAAGCAAGATGAAGACTTCAGATTGAAACAAGCTGCTTTATTAGCTAAATCCGAAAGGCGCAAGGGCATAGGGTCAAGCGCTGATGTATGCGCGCCTGCTTCTACTGCGCCTCCTAGTGTTACTGCGCCTCCAACAAAACCAATTTCTACTCCTGCTCCAGTTCAGAAACCAACTCCAGAACCACTCTCTGCTGAGCGCCAAGCTCTCAAAGATAAGCTATCTGATGAACTTTTTGGCGACTTGAGTGATGATCAAGTTCAGGGGGAGCCAGAACTTGATGACTATCTTCCCTCTCCTCGAGCTCCTACTCCATCACCTGTTAGGCGCTCCTCTTCTACTGCGCCCCAACCTACTCTTGCGCCTCCTCCTCCCTCTCCTGATATGAGTATGGTTATCTCATTGCTTCAGCAACTTCAGCAAGGCCAAGCTCACATTAATTCTCAGATGGAGCTTCATACTTCTATGCTTACTCAGCAGGCTGATGAGATTGCTGCCATTAAGGGGGAGATGGCGCGCATAGATGCAAATATCAAGGACAAACATTTCCTTACTCTTCAACAGTGGAATGATGCTATAGACCAAATGAATGAGCTTTTCAAAGGTACTCTTGCTTCCCTACATGAGCGCATAGATGGTGGCATTAAACTCACGGATGGCCAAGATTTCATTAACGCCATAAGGGAGGTAGAGTTAAATATAACAGGTGATATAAGGAAGTTGTTTAAGATGGTGGCTGGAGATAGCCAAAAATTATTGAGTGTGGTTGACAAACTCAAAGAAGTTAAGGATGAACTAGAAATCCTTGGTTTAACAGTATATGGTGCTGATTCTAGCGCAGAACCCAAAGCTCCTGAAGTCCCATGCGCCTTCAGCTCCTGAAACTCCTGCGCCCTCTTCCAGCTCTGCTCCTGGCGCACATATAGACATTAATTCACTGCTCTCAAAGATTGATGTTTTGAAGGAATTAGTTGTCACTCACTTTAATGCCGCGCATTCCAGTGCAGACAGGTACACAGATAGAGTTTCTGCTGATATACTCACTGCCCAAGCTGCTCTTGAAGCAAACTTTTAAGCCTTCATTGAAAACTTTTCACAACAACAATCCATCACTCAGCGCACCATTGATGAGTATCAAAACATCAATGTTGATCATCTGCGCTACATTAGAGATGGTGTCACTGATACTCACGGTGTTGTAAACCGTTGTCACCAGCTTTCAAAGCAGATTCAGCGCTCCGTGAAGGAGATTGAAGAATGATTGAAGGAAGACGATGCGCCTACTCCCAACCCTTAGTTTCTTTTATTCGTAAGTTAATTGAAATATTTTTGTGATTAGAAACTTTTGTTAGTGATTTAGTGCTTATGTGTTTTAGCACCTATTGATTTTTGTTCCACTGAAAACTTGTAATCACCAACTCCTATATTTCGAGTTTTAATGAGAACAAAGCATCAGTATTATTTCAAACCTTGTTCACTCAAACTTCTTGTTTGTAGAACAATGAATGTTGTTTAAAATCATATGCATCATATTTGAACTGCTCCATACTTTTCATGCATTAAGTTTAAACTTTGTTTAAACACATTTCAAAACTAAAACTCATATATCATTTTGAATGTGTTATAAACTGTCATTTCTATCTTTCCATTTGTAATGTTTTATCCTTATTGGAATAGATTAGAAATCTATATCTTGGACTAGTGTGTGCATTAACTTGAGACATGATTTACCAATTTCATTTATTTTGGACATGTTATTATCAAGTATAATATTTGTCCCTGATATAGTAGGTAATGGAATCAATCAAATAGTGGGAGATTGTTGGGTATGCCCACTTATATCTCAGTTTTAATGTAATAGGATTGATTAGATTTGATTGATCCATCACCTATGTTTTATTTCATGGACTTTAAACCCACATGTAAGAAGTATTTATACTTCATTTTTTAGGTAGTCCATTGTAATAGAACAGGCTTAGGAATAGGGCAAGAAGATCAAGATTGAAGTAAATCACTCCTTGAGTTTGAGCTATGCGCCTATGCGCTCCAGTCAACGCGCCATGCGCCCCCCATCACCTTTGCAACATACGCCTATCCAGTGCGCGCGCATAAGTGTTGGGTTTCGATCAAACATGCGCAGCGGAAATTAGCATTTAAAATTTAGAAGAAACCCAAAGCCATAGATCCGTTCGTATGATTAAATCAAATACAACAAGATGAATATAGGAATAACTAACCCTTGATGGCTATCAAATTTTCTCTTGGTCTTTGGTGGAGATTTGAAGACTTGATCACGATCACAAAGCTTGAACACGAACTTTGAAGATGATGATTTTCACCCTCTAGCGGTATCCACACTTCGAACGAATATCAAAGGAGCTTCTTTGATCTTGGTTGCTAGACCAAATTGTGAAACACTTTTCACAATCAAAAGAACTATATGGAATTTATTTTGTGTATTATTTTGTTCCTCAACCAAGAATGTCTTGGAACAAAATAAACCCTCTCTCAAACTCTTTGAGACTCACAAAATCATTAGCTTTTAGTGCTGGCCGAATTTGGTCTTTTATACACAAGTATGACCTATTCCAAATAGGAAACTTGTGTCAAAATCCGTCCAAAATTCGTTTCCTAATCAAATTAGGAATCTGCCACCCGACAGTACTGTGCGGCCGCCCAAAAACCTCTGTGCGGTCGCACAACATTCTGAAACAAAACTGGTACATTTTTGAGCTAAGTGTGCGGCCGCCCAGTCCAGAATGTGCGGTCGCCCACTTCCCAGAAAGTCCAGAATTTCCAAAATTCCAATGTAGTCCTTTTTAAAGATTCGTTCTATTGTGTGTGACCCTCTAGGATTATACTAAGTTGGCAATGAGCTCAAACATGATCCCATAAGATATGATTAGGTTCTAGCAAACTGTCATACCTACCCAAATAGTATAACTAGATACAAGTTCGCATTCCTCTTAGAATATGTCACAATCCCTTTGTCCACGATGTCATTGAACACAAGTCATGGTCAAACAGTCAACTTGTTTTGTTCAATACTTTCTCGATTCCGAATGTGTTGATAATCCAAATGACATTGATCCAATCAATTCATTTGAGTCTGGCCGAACATTTCATCAACATCATTCCTACGAGAGGCCCAAGCTTGACATCTCTCCGAGGAGGGACAAATCCACTTAGCTTATTATTCTTCCCTACGTGAATCCGATTATGCCAATCATACCCTTTATAACTTCCTGGTTAAAGGTAGCGTTTGAATATGTCAAACATAATGTTCATCAAGTGGAAGACTATAATAACTTCATGTCTAAGGATTCAAATGACATAACTAATATGAGATATATGTTTGACATAGACCATGACATAAATCTCATACAGCGGGTCATGTCCAGTACCTTATTCCAAACAAGTACCCATAAATCTAACATGATCATCCCATGATCATTTAGCCTTTATACTAGTGCTTAATAAGTCCTACGGACGGAGATTATTATAAGTAAACATGAACAACAATAATAATCAAAACATCTCTTTATTGATATGAAATAAATGATAACAATTACAACGTTTATTAAACGTGCCTAGGGCACCACTACCAACAATCTCCCACTTGCCCTAGGCCCAATCTCCCATGTATCTAATACCCATGGACCTAACATGACCATCATGTTTAGCTTGTGGAAGTCCTTTTGTTAGCGGATCCGCAACATTGTCATCAGTAGGTACTCTGCATATATTTACGTCTCCCCTATCAACGATCTCTCGAATGATATGAAAACGCCTAAGTATGTGTTTGGATTTCTGATGTGCTCTTGGTTCCTTTGCTTGAGCAATAGCACCATTATTATCGCAATAAAGGTCTATTGGATTAGCAATACTAGGAACCACTTCAAGTTCAGTTATGAACTTCTTAATCCAAACAGCTTCCTTTGCAGCATCCGATGCAGCAATATACTCAGCTTCTGTTGTAGAATCAGCGGTTGTACTTTGCTTGGAACTCTTCCAGCTTACAGCTCCACCATTTAACATAAACACAAACCCGATTGCGATCGGCTATCATCTTTGTCGGTTTGGAAGCTTGCATCCGTGTAAGCATTTACAACGAGATCATCTTCCATTCCTCCATAGACCAAAACGAGTCTTTAGTCCTTCTCAAGTACTTAAGAATCGCTTTTACGGCTATCCAGTGATTTTCGCCAGGGTCGGATTGGTATCTACTTGTCATGCTCAAAGCATAAGATACATCCGGCCTAGTACAAATCATGGCATACATGATGGACCCAATTGCCGAAGCATATGGAACATCATTCATTTTCTCATGCTCATCTTTTGTCTTAGGACATTGAGTCTTGCTTAGAGAAACTCCATGTAACACGGGCAAGGTCCCTCTTTTAGAATTTTTCCATACGGAATCTTCTAATGACCTTGTCATGTATGTACTTTGGCTTTAACCAAGTAGCCTCCTTGATCTATCTCTATAGATCTTAATGCCAAGAATATATGCGGCTTCACCCATATCTTTCATTGCGAAGCACTTTCCTAACCAAGTCTTCACAGACTGAAGTGTAGGAATGTCGTTTCCAATGAGCAATATGTCATCCACGTATAAAACAAGGAAAAGCACTATGCTCCCACTAATCTTCTTGTATACACAAGGCTCATCTTCGTTCTTGATGAAACCAAACTCTTTGATTGATTCATCAAAACGGAGATTCCAACTCCTAGAAGCTTGCTTCAATCCATAGATGGATCTCTGCAATTTGCATACCTTAGAATTTTGTTCAAAACCTTCTGGTTGTGTCATATACACATCCTCTTGGAATTTTCCATTCAGGAAAGCGGTTTTGACGTCCATCTGCCATATTTCAGAGTCATGATATGCGGAAATGGCAAGCAAAATTCTTATAGACTTGATCATTGCTACGGGTGAAAAGGTCTCATCATAGTCAATACCATGAACTTGCCTATAACCCTTTGCTACAAGCCTAGCTTTGTAAGTATGCACCTTCCCATCCATGTCAGTCTTCTTCTTGAAGACCCATTTGCATCCTATGGTTTTTACACCTTCGGGCGCATCAATCAAATTCCAAACTTGATTGTCTTGCATGGATTGCAATTCGGATTCCATGGCTCCAAGCCACTTGTCAGAATCAGGAGAAGACATCGCCTCTTGGTAGGTTGACGGTTCATCATTCTCAATGATTTCTACCTCATTATTATCCGTTACGAGAAATCCATATCTCTCGGGCTCGGATCGTAACCTACTAGATCTGCGAGTTGCTTGTGTACTTTGAACAGGTTCCACAACTCCTTGTGGTTCTTGTTCTTGCTCCACCATTGGTTCAATGTTATTTTCTGGGTCTCGAATTTCTTCAAGATTTATTTTACTCCCACTGATTTCTTTGGAGAGAAACTCTTTCTCTAGAAAGACACCAGTTCGGGCAACAAACACTTTGTTGTCCTCTCGGTTGTAAAAGTAATATCCTTTAGTTTCCTTAGGATATCCCACGAAAATACATTTATCAGATTTGTGTGCAAGTTTGTCTGAGATAAGTCTTTTGACAAAAACTTCACAACCCCAAATCTTCATGAAAGATAGACAAGGCTTCTTTCCGCTCCACATCTCATATGGAGTCTTTTGAACCGATTTAGTTGGAACACGATTTAGTGTGAAAGCAGCGGTTTTCTAGAGCGTACCCCAAAAGGATATTGGAAGATCAACTTGACTCATCATTGATCGAACCATGTCTAACAAAGTCCGATTCCTCCTCTCGGACACACCATTCCATTGTGGTGTCCGGGTGGAGTCAATTGTGAAACTATTCCACAATTCTTTAGATGATCATCAAATTCTTGACTCAAGTATTCTCCACCTCGATCTGATCGAAGTGCCTTTATACTTTTGCCAAGTTGTTTTTCTACTTCATTTTGAAATATTCTAAATATCTCGAATGCTTCACTTTTATGTTTCATTAGGTAAAACATACCCAAATCTACTATAATCATCAGTGAAGGTTATGAAGTATTGAAATCCTCCCCTAGCATTGCTACTTAATGGTCCGCATACATCGGAATGTATCAACCCCAATAAGTCGCTTGCCCTTTCACCCAACTTGGTAAAAGGTGTCTTATTCATTTTTCCAAGAAGAAACGACTCACAAGTATCATATGACTCTAAGTCACATGAACCCAAAGTCCGTCCCCATGGAGTTTTGAGATACGCTTCTCATTAATATGACCAAGACGGCAATGCCACAAATAAGTATGATTTACATCATCAGGTTTAGATTCTTATTTACATGATAGACATTATTTCATTCTTGACATCCAAGATATAAAGGCCATTAAATGAATTAGCAATACCATAAAGCACATCATTTAAATAAATAGAAAATTTCTTATTCTCAATAAGAAACTTAAAACCTTCATTATCCAAACAAGAAATTGAAATAATATTTCTGCTTAAATCCGGAACATAATAACAATTGTTCAAAACAAGAATTAATCCGGAAGGTAAAGTGAATTCATAAGTCCCTACGGCTAATGCAGCAATTCTTGCTCCATTCCCACGCGTAGATCTACTTCACCTTCTTTAAGCAGTCTCCTATTCTTTAGTCCCTGCACATTTAGACAAATGTGAGAACCACATCCGGTATCCAATACCCAAGAATCAGTGGTAGAAAGGAGAATATCTATCATATAGATACCTGAAGTCGACGCAGCCTTGCTGCTCTTCTTCTTCTTTTGCTCTTCCAAGAAAGCCTTGCAATTACGTTTCCAATGACCAATTTCTTGACAATGGAAACAGATTGCATCCTTTTGTGAATCGGGTTTTGCCTCAGAAGCCTTGGCAACCTTTGCCTTGCTTATCTTGGGTTTGACAACTTTTGCTTACCCTTGCCTTTGGCACCAGGCTTCTTCCCATCATGAACCAGGAGCACGGGAGAACCTTTCTCCACAATTTCATCTCTGCAGTTTTGAGCATCCATGCAACTCAGAGAGGTTCTTATCCATTCCATGCATGTTATAATTCATACGAACTGATTATAACTTTTAGGCATGAATTAAGAATGAGATCCGTGGCTAGCTCCAATGGGATGGATAGCCAAGTTTCTCAAGGTGCTCTACATAACCTTCATTTTAAGAAAGTGAGGACTCACTTGTTGCTTTTCATTCATTTTACTAGTAGTGAATGCAACAATGGTCTTGTACCTCTCTTGCCTAGCTTGCTCTTGAAACATGGTTCTCAACTCCACGCCTATCTCATAGGCTTCCAAATGTTCCAAATTTTGTTGGAGTTTGAACACATAGCAGCAAGCATGAGACAACTTACATCTCTAGAATCATTACGATGTTTCTTGTAATTGTCTCTTTCTACCCTAGGGGCAGTAGGCGGTGGTTCAGCGGGGAGAGGCCCATCGAGAATGTACAACTTATCTTCTTGCCTAAGAACGATTCTTATGCTACGGATCCAATCCATAAAGTTGGTACCATTCTCTTCGAGCTTATCCTTCTCAAGGATCGATCGCAACGACATTGATTGAGTGTTATTAGTCATTATCTACAAATATATGCAAAAATTTCCAAAATTTAATAAGTACGGTTTTCATTAAGAGATAAATAATGTATTTTAAAACAAAATACTCCCACCAAATTATACAACCTTCTTTATAAATCCAATGTATAGTATAATTTAAATGGGTTGAGATCCGCTTTAATCTAATTTTGAGTACGCTTTGGCGCACCGCTCAAAATTAAATCAATTAGGTAGACAACTCTTGTCAATCAATCTCATATGACTCTCAGTTCTTTTCATGAGATTCTTTAAGGAAATCCAATTTCAAAAAGCATGTTAAATCTCATCTTTGCCTTAAGCCCAAACTGTTTTGACGCTTAATTAAGTTCCAACCATTTTAACGCATAGGAAACTCTTATTCACTCATCTTGCTCAAACATGAATAAAATCAATGCACCTCGCTTTGGCGAGCCCACATAAAATTACTCATGTATAAACAAGTGTTTTAATCATGGCTTGGCAAAAAAGACTTAAAACTTTCTTTGAAGGTTTATCGCATGTAGCATATAACACATTTATGAGCACATAATATAAACATGTTATACATCAAGTTTAGCCACTAAATTAATCTCCATTAATTTAAGCATGGTATTTATGTGTCATTAGTTTCTCTATAATTATGAGGATGAGACTATTTCAACTTTGGTTATTATATCCAAATCAAGACAACAAGAAGTGCGGTCGAAACTAAGCCATCAGGCAACCACAATCCCGCACTAATTCAAGAAACCAAGAAAGTAGTCCATTGTGGCCGAAACTAAGCAATAGATGGTCTCGATGAACGTAGGCCAATTGCATTCACAATTCACATGATCTCCAATCATGAATCAAGAACTTTGTTTCTCAATTTTAGCAATTATGAACTCTTCATAATTCTAACTTCGTTTTATCTTTGAAACTTTGATTGCGATCAATTTGGGAAACACAATCTCGATGAACGCAGATAGCCATCCAAAAATGAACCAATCTAGGAATCACAAGACTTTAAAACAAATAGGAAAATCAAACCCCAAAATCCATACACAAACCAACTACCCAAAAACCATTCCAGATCAGCAAGTCTGGATGGTTCTGTTACTGGTTTTGTTGAATTTTCGAAAATTCCAAATTCTGATTTTGAGCAAAATCAGACAATCTGATCTTGGCGTGCGG